>JAUIMM010000238.1:2090000-2505406 GCA_031769625.1 Taudactylus pleione
ATTATATCCACCCACTAACATACAGTATATATGTGACCGTATCATGCATACTGTAATATTATATCCACCCACTAACATACAGTATATATGTGACCGTATCATGCATACTGTAATATTATATCCACCCACTAACATAGAGTACAGTATATATGTTACCGTATCATGCATACTGTAATATTATATCCACCCACTAACATACAGTATAGTATCTATGTGACCGTATCATGCATACTGTAATATTATATCCACCCACTAACATACAGTATATATGTGACCGTATCATGCATACTGTAATATTATATCCACCCACTAACATACAGTATATATGTGACCGTATCATGCATACTGTAATATTATATCCACTCACTAATATACAGTATATATGTGACCGTATCATGGATACTGTAATATTATATCCACCCACTAACATACAGTATATATGTGACCGTATCATGCATACTGTAATATTATATCCACCCACTAACATACAGTACAGTATATATGTGACCGTATCATGCATACTGTAATATTATATCCACCCACTAACATACATTATATATGTGACCGTATCATGCACAGTGTAATATTATATCCACCCACTAACATACAGTATATATGTGACCGTATCATGCATACTGTAATATTATATCCACCCACTAACATACAGTATATATGTGACCGTATCATGCATACTGTAATATTATATCCACCCACTAACATACAGTATATATGTGACCGTATCATGCATACTGTAATATTATATCCACCCACTAACATAGAGTACAGTATATATGTTACCGTATCATGCATACTGTAATATTATATCCACCCACTAACATACAGTATAGTATCTATGTGACCGTATCATGCATACTGTAATATTATATCCACCCACTAACATACAGTATATATGTGACCGTATCATGCATACTGTAATATTATATCCACCCACTAACATACAGTATATATGTGACCGTATCATGCATACTGTAATATTATATCCACCCACTAACATACAGTATATATGTGACCGTATCATGCATACTGTAATATTATATCCACCCACTAACATAGAGTACAGTATATATGTGACCGTATCATGCATAGTGTAATATTATGTCCACCCACTAACATACAGTATATATGTGACCGTATCATGCATACTGTAATATTATATCCACCCACTAACATACAGTACAGTATATATGTGACCGTATCATGCATAGTGTAATATTATATCCACCCACTAATATACAGTATAGTATATATGTGACCGTATCATGCATAGTGTAATATTATATCCACCCACTAATATACAGTATAGTATCTATGTGACCGTATCATGCATACTGTAATATTATATCCACCCACTAACATACAGTATAGTATCTATGTGACCGTATCATGCATACTGTAATATTATATCCACCCACTAACATACAGTATATATGTGACCGTATCATGCATACTGTAATATTATATCCACCCACTAACATACAGTACAGTATATATGTGACCGTATCATGCATACTGTAATATTATATCCACGGACACTAATATACAGTATAGTATCTATGTGACCGTATCATGCATACTGTAATATTATATCCACCCACTAACATACAGTATAGTATATATGTGACCGTATCATGCATACTGTAATATTATATCCACTCACTAACATACAGTATATATGTGACCGTATCATGCATACTGTAATATTATATCCACCCACTAACATACATTATATATGTGACCGTATCATGCATACTGTGATATTATATCCACCCACTAACATACAGTACAGTATATATGTGACCGTATCATGCATACTGTAATATTATATCCACCCACTAACATACAGTATATATGTGACCGTATCATGGATACTGTAATATTATATCCACCCACTAACATACAGTACAGTATATATGTGACCGTATCATGCATACTGTAATATTATATCCACCCACTAACATACAGTATATATGTGACCGTATCATGCATACTGTAATATTATATCCACCCACTAACATACAGTATATATGTGACCGTATCATGCATACTGTAATATTATATCCACCCACTAACATACAGTATATATGTGACCGTATCATGCACAGTGTAATATTATATCCACCCACTAACATACAGTACAGTATATATGTGACCGTATCATGGATACTGTAATATTATATCCACCCACTAACATACAGTATATATGTGACCGTATCATGCATAGTGTAATATTATATCCACCCACTAACATACAGTACAGTATATATGTGACCGTATCATGCATACTGTAATATTATATCCACCCACTAACATACAGTACAGTATATATGTGACCGTATCATGCATACTGTAATATTATATCCACCCACTAACATACAGTACAGTATATATGTGACCGTATCATGCATAGTGTAATATTATATCCACCCACTAACATACAGTATATATGTGACCGTATCATGCATAGTGTAATATTATATCCACCCACTAACATACAGTATATATGTGACCGTATCATGCACACTGTAATATTATATCCACCCACTAACATACAGTATATATGTGACCGTATCATGCATACTGTAATATTATATCCACCCACTAACATACAGTACAGTATATATGTGACCGTATCATGCATACTGTAATATTATATCCACTCACTAACATACAGTATATATGTGACCGTATCATGCATAGTGTAATATTATATCCACCCACTAACATACAGTACATTATATATGTGACCGTATCATGCATACTGTAATATTATATCCACCCACTAACATACAGTACATTATATATGTGACCGTATCATGCATACTGTAATATTATATCCACCCACTAACATACAGTACAGTATATATGTGACCGTATCATGCATACTGTAATATTATATCCACTCACTAACATACAGTACAGTATATATGTGACCGTATCATGCAAACTGTAATATTATATCCACCCACTAACATACAGTACATTATATATGTGACCGTATCATGCATAGTGTAATATTATATCCACCCACTAACATACAGTATATGTGACCGTATCATGCATACTGTAATATTATATCCACTCACTAACATAGAGTACAGTATATATGTGACCGTATCATGCATACTGTAATATTATATCCACCCACTAACATATAGTACAGTATATATGTGACCGTATCATGCATACTGTAATATTATATCCACCCACTAATATACAGTATATATGTGACCGTATCATGCATACTGTAATATTATATCCACCCACTAACATACAGTACAGTATATATGTGACCGTATCATGCATAGTGTAATATTATATCCACCCACTAACATACAGTATATATGTGACCGTATCATGCATAGTGTAATATTATATCCACCCACTAACATACAGTACAGTATATATGTGACCGTATCATGCATACTGTAATATTATATCCACTCACTAACATACAGTACAGTATATATGTGACCGTATCATGCATACTGTAATATTATATCCACCCACTAACATACAGTATATATGTGACCGTATCATGCATACTGTAATATTATATCCACCCACTAACATACAGTACAGTATATATGTGACCGTATCATGCATACTGTAATATTATATCCACCCACTAATATACAGTACAGTATATATGTGACCGTATCATGCATACTGTAATATTATATCCACCCACTAACATACAGTACAGTATATATGTGACCGTATCATGCAAACTGTGATATTATATCCACCCACTAACATACAGTATATATGTGACCGTATCATGGATACTGTAATATTATATCCACCCACTAATATACAGTATATATGTGACCGTATCATGCATACTGTGATATTATATCCACCCACTAACATACAGTATATATGTGACCGTATCATGCATACTGTAATATTATATCCACTCACTAACATACAGTACAGTATATATGTGACCGTATCATGCATACTGTGATATTATATCCACCCACTAATATACAGTACAGTATATATGTGACCGTATCATGCATACTGTAATATTATATCCACCCACTAACATACAGTATATATGTGACCGTATCATGCATACTGTGATATTATATCCACCCACTAACATACAGTACAGTATATATGTGACCGTATCATGCATACTGTAATATTATATCCACCCACTAACATACAGTACAGTATATATGTGACCGTATCATGGATACTGTAATATTATATCCACCCACTAACATACAGTATATATTTGACCGTATCATGGATACTGTAATATTATATCCACCCACTAACATACAGTATATAGTGACCGTATCATGGATACTGTAATATTATATCCACCCACTAACATACAGTATATATGTGACCGTATCATGGATACTGTAATATTATATCCACCCACTAACATACAGTATAGTATATATGTGACCGTATCATGCATAGTGTAATATTATATCCACCCACTAACATACAGTATATATGTGACCGTATCATGGATACTGTAATATTATATCCACCCACTAACATACAGTACAGTATATATGTGACCGTAGCATGGATACTGTAATATTATATCCACCCACTAACATACAGTACAGTATATATGTGACCGTATCATGCAGTGTAATATTATATCCACCCACTAACATACAGTATAGTATATATGTGACCGTATCGTGCATAGTGTAATATTATATCCACCCGCAAGACGCCATTTTGTGAATGGCCGCCCAAGCGCCATTTTAGATAAGCTCACACTTTAGTACATGTGGCGATATTACTATTAGTATCATGCAATTGCATCTTTCACCATTTCTCATACACACATTAATACGCACAATTGCGCTGTTAACTAGTCGCATATTAGCGAATGCATAAGATCCTGTATGAAAACTCTGATTATTAGCTTCATGCACACGCATCCGCCCCAAGTTAACTAGCGTCTTTACATCAAACCCCACATACTCACACATTACATATTCACATACAAGGATCTATAAGCTTTAAGGTATAAGATTCAAGTATGCACATTTATTATAATTGCTATGAAATAAAGATTATTTTGTAACTAAGGTTTTATATGTGATAAGTAAGCCATGTTTGGTATTGTACTGATGCGTACTCTCTCTACAGTATTCCGGTAATATCGATGTAGAGATCGCAACAGGCATTCTCAACTTATGGACCGCAGAGACTTCAAGCAACAAAATGTACATTATATGACCAACTGTTAGGATTTGCATGAGGCGGGAAACCAGAGACCACCAGTTGTTAGAGGCTGGATTGTGTCTATTTCAACCAACCTGTTAGATGCTCTGTAACATATGCCCTCTCCTTTAGGACCAATGGTATTAGCAACAAACTTCTCTATTGTGCTGTTTATTCCTGGGGGGTATAAATAAATATGCTCTGACCCTGGGTTTCTAGTCTTCGTGCTGAATGCTGATTGACGAGGGGTTTCTTGCTGATGCCTACATCTGGTCCAGAGCGCTGCGTATGTATAACTGTACTTGGGTCTGTATAATTCCTTTGCGCTAAATTGTTCTTATAACTTGCGTGTAACTGCTGTACTTTTACTTGAATAATACTTTGTGCTTTGGAACCACAGGTTCTAGGTCTGGAGTAATTATTTACTGTACAACTGCGTACGCAAAATAGCGTCATCCTGAAAGGTTTATAGGCAGGATATTAGAAGGTATAGGTAGGGGTATATAGAGGTTCAAAGGCAGTATCGTTATATGTGACTGTTACAAGTACAATGTAAAATTATACTCATCCACTAACATACAGTACTGTGTATATGTGACTGTTACATGTACCATATAATATATACACCTACTGACATACAATACTGTGTATATGTGACTGTTACATGTACCATATAATATATACACCTACTGACATACAATACTGTGTATATGTGACTGTTACATGTACCATATAATATATACACCTACTGACATACAGTAATATGTATATGTGACTGTTACAAGTACAATGTAATATTATACTCATCCACTAACATGACATGTACGGAGCCTGCAAGCTGTGAGATTCCTGCGGAGCAGTGTGAGAGATGTGACTAACATGACATGTACGGAGCCTGCAAGCTGTGAGATTCCTGCGGAGCAGTGTGAGAGATGTGACTAACATGACATGTACGGAGCATGCAAGCTGTGAGATTCCTGCGGAGCAGTGTGCGAGATGTGACTAACATGACATGTACGGAGCCTGCAAGCTGTGAGATTCCTGCGGAGCAGTGTGAGAGATGTGACTAACATGACATGTACGGAGCCTGCAAGCTGTGAGATTCCCGCTGACCAGTGTGAGAGATGTGACTAACATAACATGTACAGAGCCTGCAAGCTGTGAGATTCCTGCGGAGCAGTGTGAGAGATGTGACTAACATGACATGTACGGAGCATGCAAGCTGTGAGATTCCTGCGGAGCAGTGTGCGAGATGTGACTAACATGACATGTACGGAGCCTGCAAGCTGTGAGATTCCTGCGGAGCAGTGTGAGAGATGTGACTAACATGACATGTACGGAGCCTGCAAGCTGTGAGATTCCTGCGGAGCAGTGTGAGAGATGTGACTAACATGACATGTACGGAGCCTGGAACCTGTCAGATTCCCGCAGGGCAGTGTGAGAGATGTGACTAACATGACATGTACGGAGCCTGCAAGCTGTGAGATTCCTGATGACCAGTGTGAGAGATGTGACTAACATGACATGTACGGAGCCTGGAACCTGTCAGATTCCCGCAGAGCAGTGTGAGAGATGTGACTAACATGACATGTACGGAGCCTGCAAGCTGAGAGATTCCTGCAGAGCAGTGTGAGAGATGTGACTAACATGACATGGACGGAGCCTGCAAGCTGTGATATTCCTGCTGACCAGTGTGAGAGATGTGACTAACATGACATGTACGGAGCCTGGAACCTGTGAGATTCCTGCGGAGCAGTGTGAGAGATGTGACTAACATGACATGTACGGAGCCTGCAAGCTGTGAGATTCCTGCGGAGCAGTGTGAGAGATGTGACTAACATGACATGGACGGAGCCTGCAAGCTGTGAGATTCCTGCTGACCAGTGTGAGAGATGTGACTAACATGACATGTACAGAGCCTGGAACCTGTGAGATTCCTGCGGAGCAGTGTGAGAGATGTGACTAACATAACATGTACGGAGCCTGCAAGCTGTGAGATTCCTGCTGACCAGTGTGAGAGATGTGACTAACATGACATGTACAGAGCCTGGAACCTGTGAGATTCCTCCGGAGCAGTGTGAGAGATGTGACTAACATGACATGTACGGAGCCTGCAAGCTGTGAGATTCCTGCGGAGCAGTGTGAGAGATGTGACTAACATGACATGTACGGAGCCTGCAAGCTGTGAGATTCCTGCGGAGCAGTGTGAGAGATGTGACTAACATGACATGTACGGAGCCTGCAACCTGTGAGATTCCCGCTGACCAGTGTGAGAGATGTGACTAACATAACATGTACGGAGCATGCAAGCTGTGAGATTCCTGCGGAGCAGTGTGAGAGATGTGACTAACATGACATGTACGGAGCCTGCAAGCTGTGAGATTCCTGTGGAGCAGTGTGAGAGATGTGACTAACATGACAGGACGGAGCCTGGAACCTGTGAGATTCCTGCGGAGCAGTGTGAGAGATGTGACTAACATGACATGTACGGAGCCTGCAAGCTGTGAGATTCCTTCTGACCAGTGTTAGAGATGTGACTAACATGACATGTACGGAGCCTGCAAGCTGTGAGATTCCTGATGACCAGTGTGAGAGATGTGACTAACATGACATGTACGGAGCCTGGAACCTGTCAGATTCCCGCAGAGCAGTGTGAGAGATGTGTCTAACATGACATATACGGAGCCTGCAAGCTGTGAGATTCCTGCTGACCAGTGTGAGAGATGTGACTAACATGACACGGACGGAGCCTGGAACCTGTGAGATTCCTGCGGAGCAGTGTGAGAGATGTGACTAACATGACATGTACGGAGCCTGCAAGCTGTGAGATTCCTGCTGACCAGTGTGAGAGATGTGACTAACATGACATGTACGGAGCCTGGAACCTGTCAGATTCCCGCAGAGCAGTGTGAGAGATGTGACTAACATGACATGTACGGAGCCTGGAACCTGTGAGATTCCTGCGGAGCAGTGTGAGAGATGTGACTAACATGACATGTACGGAGCCTGCAAGCTGTGAGATTCCTGCTGACCAGTGTGAGAGATGTGACTAACATGACATGTACGGAGCCTGGAACCTGTGAGATTCCCGCAGAGCAGTCTGAGAGATGTGACTAACATGACATGTACGGAGCCTGGAACCTGTGAGATTCCTGCGGAGCAGTGTGAGAGATGTGACTAACATGACATGTACGGAGCCTGCAAGCTGTGAGATTCCTGCTGACCAGTGTGAGAGATGTGACTAACATGACATGTACGGAGCCTGGAACCTGTGAGATTCCTCCGGAGCAGTGTGAGAGATGTGACTAACATGACATGTACGGAGCCTGCAAGCTGTGAGATTCCTGCGGAGCAGTGTGAGAGATGTGACTAACATGACATGTACGGAGCCTGCAACCTGTGAGATTCCCGCTGACCAGTGTGAGAGATGTGACTAACATGACATGTACGGAGCATGCAAGCTGTGAGATTCCTGCGGAGCAGTGTGAGAGATGTGACTAACATGACATGTACAGAGCCTGGAACCTGTGAGATTCCTGCGGAGCAGTGTGAGAGATGTGACTAACATGACATGTACGGAGCCTGCAAGCTGTGAGATTGCTGCGGAGCAGTGTGAGAGATGTGACTAACATGACATGTACGGAGCCTGCAAGCTGAGAGATTCCTGCAGAGCAGTGTGAGAGATGTGACTAACATGACATGGACGGAGCCTGGAACCTGTGAGATTCCTGCGGAGCAGTGTGAGAGATGTGACTAACATGACATGTACGGAGCCTGCAACCTGTGAGATTCCCGCTGACCAGTGTGAGAGATGTGACTAACATAACATGTACGGAGCATGCAAGCTGTGAGATTCCTGCGGAGCAGTGTGAGAGATGTGACTAACATGACATGTACGGAGCCTGCAACCTGTGAGATTCCCGCTGACCAGTGTGAGAGATGTGACTAACATAACATGTACAGAGCCTGCAAGCTGTGAGATTCCTGCGGAGCAGTGTGAGAGATGTGACTAACATGACATGTACGGAGCCTGCAAGCTGTGAGATTCCTGCGGAGCAGTGTGAGAGATGTGACTAACATGACATGTACGGAGCCTGCAAGCTGTGAGATTCCTGCGGAGCAGTGTGAGAGATGTGACTAACATGACATGTACGGAGCCTGCAAGCTGTGAGATTCCTGCGGAGCAGTGTGAGAGATGTGACTAACATAACATGTACGGAGCATGCAAGCTGTGAGATTCCTGCGGAGCAATGTGAGAGATGTGACTAACATGACATGTATGGAGCCTGGAACCTGTGAGATTCCTGCGGAGCAGTGTGAGAGATGTGACTAACATGACATGTACGGAGCCTGGAACCTGTGAGATTCCTGCTGAGCAGTGTGAGAGATGTGACTAACATAAATTGCTAGCAGAGAGGCGCGGTAGCTGTTGTCAGTATAAAGTTTGCTGAGCCCATCACAAGTTATATGCTGGAGTGGGGAAAGGAGCTGATCCCCTATTTTATGTTATTTTGTGCTGGAGGAAATTGTCTATTTGCAGATAAGAGATGTTCTTACTATTGTGCAGCCCTGCATCATTATACTCCTGTACTAACACCTGCGCCTACACCTTAGGGACTATGGGCCTGATTCATGGCCGCTCGCTCTCGCTGTGCGTTCGCAAGTGGTCCGATGTTCTGTGTATGCGCATGCTTCGTTTTGTGCGTGCGCAAACTACACACTGCGATCGTATCCCCCTCGCTCGCCCAGCAAAGACATCCCAGGGTAATGAGTGACAGGAGAGGCCATTTGTGGGTGGTAACAGGGGCAGGACACTCATAACGGGGGATGGAGATGCGAACGCAGGCGTGCCACAGTGTTTTAGCGCCGTTTTAGAGGCGTGCATAATTAACAGGCAGCGTCATAGTATAAGTCACTTGCCTTTTTTTTACACTGATTTCCTCGCAATGCTTGCGGTAGGTTAAAGCTACCTAAAGCACTGCGTTCACATCCGATGGTGCTCGATGTACCAATGTTTTAATATACTTCCTAGAGATGATGTGTTGCTGGTGGGCGGCTCTGCCTGTGCGATTGGGCGTACGCACACACAAAGTGACCGCTCGCTAAGATATGCTGGACGTGCTTATGCCTTGGTGAGCGATCGCTTCTCGTGGAGTCACTTTGACAAATTTGCATACGCATCCAGCGAGCGTACGTCTGAATCAGGCCCTATGGCCCTGATTCAAAGATGCACGCTATTTGCGAGTGCTCACTCTGAATCAGGACAGGCCGTTTTTTTTATTACCCCGGCCTCCAGGCGATGGTCGCGATTATCGCGACCATTGAGCTTGCGACGAGACCCTTGTGGTAGGGTCATGTCCACCGCAAGCCCTAGTGAACTTCCTGCTGTAATAGAGCAGGAAGTTCACTACTGACATCATGTGTGATGCCAGTAGGGCCGCCCACAAACGGGAACGCCTCCGTTTCTGCAGCCACCCCCCCGACCCACCTACAAAACAGGGCGAGCTGTTGATCAACATCGACAGCTGCCCCGTCTTGTAGCGAGCCCCGGAGCGAGTGATTTCTCACTCGCTCCGTGGCTCGCACTGCCTGGCCATTGACCCGCTTGCGAGCGGGTCTGAATCAGGCCCTATATTGTAAATCCGGCATGTGTGGAGACACCTTGTACACCACAGGCTGGACTCGCTCCTCCTGTACAGTGGCTGTGGTGACATAAGTAACAGCTAAAGTATATTTCAATCAAAAAAGCAGCAAAAGACAAAAACAAATGTTTAAAAATAGTGGCTCACAAAAATAAACCAACACGCAACTATTGTCTCTCTCAGCTAATGTTTGGAATGTGTAAAAAGATCAAAGAAAATTGCGCACACCCTTACAACGTGCGTACAGTACAACGTGAGAAAAATACAAGAAAACAAAAAAAAGACAATGAAAAATAAAAGCCAGTAAATGACAATGACAAGCCGGGAGCAAAGACTGCAATAAGAAGGCAAAGTACTTATCCAGGATGGGACCTTGTATTGCATATCAGATGAGTGCTAGGTGGGATACTGAGCTCTTACCTGGCCACCGGGCAGTAACTGCTGCTGGTACAGAGAGAACCTGTCCTTGGCAGACTCCTCGGAGGTTGGACTTAGAGGCTTAGGATCCGACAAAGACCTCTGCATGGTTTTGATTGGACGGGGTAAGATCTGCTGCCGTTGAATACTTTCAGCTGTAAAATGTTTTTGAGGGGTCACATGGGCTTTGTTGAGTCTTTCACTGGAAGCAAAAGTAGATTCCAGTAATCTGTGGGGTGAGAGTGGAGATACTGGAGAATAGAGGACCTGGGGAGACTTGGGGGGCTGTCTATTAACTAGCTGAGAAAGTGTGTCTGCTGGCAAATGGGACTGATAACCAATTTCCAGGGGATCAGGTTTCTTCTTCTCAAACTTTGTGATTCCTTGTTGTCTAGACATATTAATATCTAGGGGCCCTGAATTTGCAATCTGAATATTGGAGGAATAAGGTGTTATAGTTGTAGGGACACTAATTTGAGGGACCACGATGCCATGTGACTGAGTTTCTGGCTCCGTCTGACAGGCAAGGCTTTCCCCTCGATGTGTCTTCTCCGGAGCTGATATATATTTTACTATCTCCACCTTGGGATCTGGAGTTGTTATATGTATACATGGTGAGACTCTGAGGAGCTGGTCTGGTTCTGTCTGCACGGAGCAGTCACTGATGGTCTGGATAGCTATGCTGGAGGTTCCTTTGGAATCATGCTTGCTGTCTGAGCTAGAGTCAGAGTGGCGTGAAAATCTAGATCTCCGCCTCCGTACTGGTTGTTCCCATTCTGCATTGTCCTCATCATCCGTCTGCACACTGCAATCTGTGCTTCTCTTTGTCCGGCGCCGTCGAGCCATGTAAAACCTGTCTTCTCCATCCTCATCGTCAGTCTGCACACTGCTGTCAGTTATTTTCTTTACAATGTAAGGTTCATGGCTGTCTTCTGTGTTATAGGCATCCCTGAGACGAGGCATTGAGTTCCTCTTCTTTATGCCTTTATTCACTTCCCACTGTTCGTCGGTTTGAAGTGACATTTCGGAGGCCGAGTTTGTCAGTGGCCTCTGTGGTCCTGGGTATCGTGGCTGCCCCTGAGCTTCTAGCACAGTTGGAGCCATAGCAATAAATGGAGGGTTTATTTGTGGCCAGTACTGGCCACTTTGCGCCAGGGTTCTCTGCATTTCAATAGCAATGTCAGACACTGTTTGGGGAGGAAGCCTGGCGGGCTGCTCACAGGCTGGAGGAACCGTGGTCTTCTGTCTCTTCTGTTCCTCCAGTTGCTGCTGAAGGTGCTGTTGCAGCTGTTGGATTTGTTCTAGTTGCAGCCTCTGCTGAGCCAGCTGCTCCCGCTGCAGGGCAAACTGGGCCTGCCGCTCTTCCTGCTGTTGCTGCAGCACTTGGTGCTTGATTGACTGCAACTCTTGGAGCTCTCTCTGGACCAACATTTGTTCTTTTTCTCTGTGACGTTGTAGCTCTAAGCGTTCCCTTTCTAGCTCCTCGTGTAAACGCATCTGTCTTAGTGCCTCTAATTCAACTCTTTCTCTTTCTATCTGAAGTAAGTGTTCTTGCTGCTTTCTCTGTCTTTCCTCTTCTTTCTCCTTCTCCTCTCTGTCTGCCCCAGACTTATGGGCTAACACAGCTGGCTGGTTCTCAGACGTAGGCTTCTGACTTGACTGCTGCTGTGATTGACTGATGTCTTTGGAAGATGTCAATATCCCAGAGGAAGCCGCTGGGAGCTCATCAGGGTGTGCTGCAGCAGCTGCTTCTGGTGGTACATTGGAGGCTACAACAGAGGTTGAAGCTACTGTTGATATAGGGAGGGTTGATATTGTACTAGCACTACCTGTGCATGTAGTTGTAGTAGTTGCAAAAGTACTAGAGGGTTTCCCCAAATAAACAGGGGTATCTGATGTGGATGCTAAATTGGCAGATGAGAATCTGCTCGGACCAGGGTAACGATACATTGATTGCTGTCCCAGCGGCATCCTTGGGGCAACAAGTGGCACTCTAGTTAGGCTTGCTAGAGGTACAGCTGTGACATTTCCTGTGCCATAGGGTCTATACAAACCTCGGATCATTGGTCTTAATACAGAAGCTGGTTGTGTGGTAATGGGAAGTGTAGAGGCTATAGGTGTATTGATGGTTGAGTAAATCATGCCATCGGCAGCTCTAACAGTTGCTACAGAGGGGTACATCTGTCTAATAGCTCCAGATCTGGAACCTGGCATATTATACTGTCCCAAGCTTCCAAAGCTTTGACGCGTTTCTGAGAAATGGGGGCCGTACATCATGTTCTGCCTATTGGGGGCCATTCCCTGTTGATTATGTAGTACAGGCCCTGTACCCATTGAATTAGGCCCATACTGCAATAGATCTGGGCTACTTGTGTGCCTGCCCCCATACTGGTCCATGGAGTTCAGGGCTGCGCACATTCGGCTGATTTCTCGAGCTGTTGTCGCACTGTACTGAGCAAGATTTGACTCTTGAAAGTTAGACAGATCCCTGGCAGAAAATCTGTAATCAGAGTATATATTGGACATTGAACTGTATCGTCTCATGGGCAGCGAACTGGTAAATAAATCAGTCGGTTGGCGTAGGTCTGTAAATGAACCATACTGCATTCCTTGTCCTAAGTAGTTCCCATCAGTGAAGTTCATACTATAAGAGCTTTTCATGGTACTTAGGTCTATTGCGCCCTCCCCTCCGGGACCTTGGTAGGGTTGATACAATCCAATGTCAGATAGGTTGGTCTCTGACATAGATGAATGAAGCCTTCCTGTAGGTCCATAAGAATAGAATTTTTGTTCTTCATACAAATTCTGAGCAGGAGCAACAGGCGGGGCTGGAGGTGGTGCCATGGGTTTTGATTCTCTATATTGATAATTGTCTGAGGGCTCTTGTTCCCTCTGCCCATAGTATTGTGCCCCAGACCTCACTGCTTGAGCTGTTTCTCCGGTGCTTTGTTCTGGTATTTTAGAAGAATTATATGCACCTGCGCAACTGCCACCAAATGGAAACTTGTAGACCACATCACAGCACACTACCTGGCTTTCAGGTTTCATTCCTGTGAGGTCTAAAGCATTTGGTGCCTGTTCTTCTTTTATAAGTTTTGTAACAGGGCCAGGTGCCATCCCATCCACCTGTACCATCATGGTGTGAGGCTGGTTGCCACCAATATTGGTGGAAGGAAGTTGGACTTTAGGCTCAGGAATACCCTTATAGGCTTCTGTAAAACCCATGCCCTGGTCCTGTTGGTAATGTCTGGGCATGGCGCTAATGTTAGCGATATTTTGTGTATTAGTTGGTTGAGAAACTATATCTCTTTTAACCATAGACGTTACCTGACTAGGGAGGTTATATCTGGCAAATAGGTCTTTCTGCATACCACCCATTTCTTCCTGTTTGCCAATAGGAGCACCTGTGCCACTTCCTCTCAATATGCCAGATTGGGCTGTTTGCTCCATGTGCCTGACTTGTGTTAAGCACATTGCACTTCCTGTTCCTTGACCAAAGTCTACCCTGTTTTGATAAGGGTCTCCATACACCATAGGCTGTTTTGGCTGCGATACAATCATGGAAGATGCAACTGTTATGCTAACAGTTGTAGCTGTACTAATGACAGCATGAGGTTGTTCTTGGGCATTAAGATTCACAATTAAAGGCTGCACAGTACTAGCCTGACGTGTTGGAGATTGGTCCATTGTAAGGGAATATCGCCTGGTGTCTGTGGCTAAAGACGTAAGATCCATGCCTTGGTCAGTCATAATGACCGGAGCAGATTTTATTGCAGTTCGTAAGTCAACAGCACTGCTGCTAGGTTTGGGACCAGGTTCCACCCTAGAGGTCCCAGGTATAGAAGATATTCTACAAAGTGATATGTTCTCAGGTGGCAAAGATCCCCAATTATAAGTATTGCAAGAACCATCTACAACTACATTGGACTGTCCTTTAGAAGAAATCATATGCAGTCCTGAAGCAGGAACCCTTTCTACATTTGTATGTGCCTTACTGTAGTTGGACTGCATTTGTTCTTGCTGAGATTGTGTATTACTAACTGGTGTCTGACTGTAGCTATGAATGGTCTGCTGACGGTTTACTCTAGTAGGGGATGTGACTGGTGAGGTAGAGGAACTGACACTTTTAGGCTTTGTATGAGTAGATGAATCAGATGCAAGTGTAATAACCATGAATGGTGCCTCTTGGGAAGATTGTTGTCTAGATAGACGAGGTGACCTAGTACGGTCAGGTGTCTGTGTGCCTTGCGCTACCATAGGTGAGGACAGACCAGACGAGACCACAGAGCTATCGGGCCTTTGGATGTTCTGAGTCTGGGATGAAAATTCTGCTGTATTTTTGTTACCAGTAGACATATTTATTCTTGGAGACGAATGTGTTGGACTTTGTGTAGGTGAGGTAGGAGAAAGTGGGGGGCTGGTACTCTTGAAAAAAGAAATAACTTTAGATGTTAATGATACATTTGTCCCCATGCTCTGTGCTTGATCTCTCACTGATGTATTTATATCTGCATTCATTCTGTTTCTATATTGTTCTTCACTTGAGATATAGTCAGAAGTCCCTCTGGTCTGTCCGTAGCTTCGGTGAGTAGGGAGAGCAGATGTTCCGTCAGTGTTTGTATTAGAGGCAAACGACGTAGAGGTGACAGCTGTTGATGATTTTCCATACTGATAAGTAGATGTTATGGTTTTTGAACTGGGAACTGTAGATGAACTGTGGAGTTTTGCCTGATCTATTCCATCTTTAGAAAAGTGCTGTGTAACACGCACATCTGGTATGACTCTGCTTTCAGAAGACGCAAATGACACTGGTGCAGACAACTGTGTTGGGCTTGTCCCAGGAGTAAGTGAACCACTTACTTGTTTCATCATCTCATTGTACGCATTCTCTGCATTCAAAAACTGCTTATCAGTCTGCACATCTGTTTTCTTGTCTTCTTCTACAGATAAGTCAATTGATGATGATTGATGCATTCTTGAGATATTCTGAGATGTTTGCAAAATTTCATCATAAACTGTTCCAGGTGTTGACAACTCCATCTGGTAATCGTTCTGAGAAGAGCCAATTCTGCTACTGTCATAGCCATAATCATCAATGTATTGATATTCAAAGTTATTCTGACGTTCTGTGCCCACATACCCGACCTGCTGATAGTTATTACCATAGATCAGGTTTTGCTGCGATTGCTGCTGTTTCTGAAACATTTCGGCTTTTCTCATCATTTCCTCGTAAACCTCTTCTGCACTTTTCAGTGGTTTATTACTGGCGCTGGTAGACGTCTTTTCCGTTGGAGAATACAGAGACATAAAAGTTGGCAAGTTGTATTCACTCCCTGACTTGTATAGTTTAGAAGCAATGATCTCAAATCCTTCTGCTTCTGAATCAATAGAAGGTGAGTATTCGGAGCAAGAAGACCTGTGTAACTCTTCCATCTCTGCTGCTTGTCTCATCTCTTCTGTGGGGGAAGCATCCTCAATTGGAGAAAGGTTGCTGGGCGGTGTTTTGGAGCGCTCTCTTCTTCTTTGCGCTCTTAGTTCTTCTTTGTCTCTCTTTGTTTTCCGTGCAGTGCTTCTGATTCGCTGCTGTTCCACTTCTCTCATTTTTTCCTGTTCTCTTAAAAGTTCTTCCTCCTCACGCAGTTCTTCCTCCTCTGAGGAATCCTCAATAGTAGGCAGTAAGGGCCCATGTGAGCGATGGCGAGCCTTTCTCTGCTGCTTAACCTCCTCCAGTCTCTGTCTTCGACTAGGGCTGCTGTCACTATCTTCTTCAAGGGATGACATTGACGTAGGCGATGTTCCACTGGTGTAGCTTGGTGTTGTTGCTGGCAATGTGGAAGAGTATTCTCCTCTAGATCTTTCTTCTGGTGATCCAGTCAAGCTTTCCATTTCTAACTCTGGTTCCCTGTCTAAACTAATGTCGGCCTCATGATCAAGGTCCACATCCCTATTATAATTGTTTGTGCTATTTAACTCAATAGTCTTAAATCGTCTCAGTCCTCCTTGCAATGCAGATACATCTTCTTCATCCTCTGCTTCTAGGTCTTTTCTATTCTCATCGTACATGTTATTGGAGTTATAACCAAGATTCCTCTTTGAAGAGGAGATACCTTTGGCCTTTTCAGAGTCGGTTTTCTGCCCATTTTTACTACTGCTGTACTTTACATGGTTGTACTGCTCATCTTCATCTTCAAGATTGTCCTCTTCTGCACTCATTTCCAAAAGCTGTCTCCTCATAAACTCTTCATCAGTGAAGTGCCCCTTTGGTTGCCTTGTCGGTAGAGGGGAGAAACCCTCACTACTGTCTTCAACATAATCATGACGCAGTTTACTGCCAAAATCATCTGACGACTCAACACACTCTCTTTGATCCCGCCGATTTTCCCATTCCAGAGAGTCCTCATCTTCTTCTAGGATATCTTCCAATTCTTCATCTGAGTCGAATGCCTCAGGAGTAATGGACAGTGATCTTGGTCTCTGCTTCTGTTTCTGATCTTCTCGTGAACCATGGAACATCTTCCCATTGTCGCCTTGGGAAGAACCTTTTGATTCCAGCAATGGTCGAACAGAACTTTCCAGTTTAGTTAGTTCTGACGGGCTTGGCGGGCTGCGTTGTGATATGCCTGTTCCATTTAACTTTTCTTCCTCTTGTTGCACCAGTCCCGCAATCTCACTTTGTGAGCTAGAAATTCCGTCAGAAGAGTAGCCTGTGTCACTCAGGCTTTGAGGGCTGCGGGACAGGTCATGGGAATAAGGCTTGCTTATATCCTGTAGAAAACCATAAACACAATGTTAGTACTATATTTATGTATGTGGTAGACTCTAGTTTAACAATTGTATATACTTTTCTTAAGGAATTAATATGTCCAATTTAAAAAATATATAAATGATGACAAAGTAACAGTGTGGTTTTTAAAGAATTCTGCATTACGCAGGGACGTATCTATAATGGGTGCAGGGCACACGGGCCCCTGGGTACAGGGGGGCCCCACACCGTACCGCTCTGCACCCATAGTATTACTTACCTCTCTGGAGGCCCACGTCGGCGTGGGAGTCCGGTGCTGTAAAAACTGCCATTTTCCCGTTGTTTTCGCATGCGCAGTACAGGGAAAATGGCCAGCCATTTTCCCGGTGACCTGCGCATACTCTATAGACTCTGGGCGCACTCTAGCACCCAGAGTCTATAACTCCGGCGCTGGCCGCGCACAGCTCAGTGGAGGGGGTCTGTGTCGGAGACTGCACTCTGGCCCCCTCCTCTCTAGAAACGCCACTGTACTTTGTTATGTTTCCTCTACTGCATAAGTAAAACGACTGGAGATGGTTCTTATCGGGACAACCTAATGTTTCTTCACCTGCCCAAGACGGTGGTAGTGATGGAGTGGTCTAAAGGTGCATACGCACGGGACGATTTTCTCCCCGAACGAAAATCGTCCTGTGTGTCCCCGGCACTGAGCACAAACACTGAGCGAAATCAATAACAATGTCGTTCAGTGCCGCGCTCCCTCCCTCCTCCCCGAACATGTTCAACCTAACAGTATCGTCAGGTTGGACAGGAGGTTCGGGCGATGAACGGCAACTACCAACTACAAATGGGAGCGCGCATTGGTAGTTATCGTTCATCGTTTTGGCCCTGAAATTGAACGATTTTTTGAATGACTGAACGATAACGACGTCGTTATCGTTCAGTCGTCCAAAAACATCGACCGGTGTGTACGCACCTTAAGATTAGGCTTGGAAGATTCGGGCATCCTGTAATAGACTTGGTGTAGCCGCCTTATTAGATGCGCACAGCTGTGTTCGTGTCTTTATGCATTGAGCATACTGAGACTTGCAGTTGTGCTGATCCGTCTTGATGCATGTGTAGACTCACCATCGGAGCATGTACCAGCCCTGTGGCAGGTGCGATTTCTCTGATTGAACATGGCGTCCTGTGCCAGCGCTACTGCGCCTTTACATGCAGTCGCGGTTAGCAACACGTCTGCGTCTGTCTAGCTGCACCCCCCGTTTACCTCCCAGGTTCGCCAATTGTAAGCCACAGCTCTTGCATCCGAGCTCTTTCTGTGTCTTCGTGCGGTAACCATGCGCAGTTCTGTCAGCATCGGCCAACTGCGTGCATATCGCCATTGTGTGCAGTTAGCGTCCGTGCACCTGTGAGTCAGACCCTTTGTGTAGTGGGGCTGGAGACTACACCACGGTGCGTAGCAGCTCTGCGCTGGTGATACTGGCACAATGACACGCATTTTACATGACAGTCTAAATACTTAATACTTTCAAAAGATATTTAAGCTATGAACGAAGATCCAGCAGTATTTTTGTTGTGATTCATTAACGGATGGGTCCAAAAATTCCAATACTATCGGTTAACGTTGGTTCCATGTACCCCCCTATAATGGACCCCAATCCCGCACATTACCATGCTAATATCTGCACGGAGGCTCTTTAATCTGCAGAATCACGCGACAGACCTGTGTAAGTGAAAGCTGGACTAAAATGCGCAATTGTGTACAAATAAAAGCTGTGCCTCCATATTTTATTTACAATTCATAAATAACCCCAGAGACATCTAAGACTGAACGAGGGCCATAGACCACACAGAGGCGGTCGCAAGAAGCGAGTGCTCGTTCTGAATGAGGGCGGCCACTTCTTTTTTTTTTTGTGCGGCCTCCTGGTCGCTAGCTAAGCTGTGGGTTACCACCCACAGCTTAGCGACAGACCAGGATGATGGTCGCGATGGTCAAGACCATTGCGACCATCGGGGCTTGCGCAAGCCCCAGGGAGCTTCTGCTGATGTCAGTGCGGCCGCCTACAAACGGCAAGCGTTCCGTCGGGAACGCCTCCGTTTGGCCGGCCTCCCCCCCTGCCCGCCTCCCAAACGGGGCGGGCTGTCAATCACCATCGACAGCTTGCCCCCTTTGGAGCGAGACCCGTAGCGATGGAGCTCCCGTCGCTACCCCCGGTCTTGCGCATACGCACTTCGGAGCCGGCTCCGATGTGCGCATGCCCAGTGGGCAAACATCGACCAAGTTGCGAGCGCACAGGTCTGAATAAGGCCCAGAGTGTGTACTAACAAGTAATTAATGAAATATCGTCTATGTGTTACTCTTCTCAGACTGTAAGATACAGCTATACAATTTACCTCTTGATCTTTAGTTTTTTGTATCTCTGATGAAGACTTCCCATTCCGTGTCCCGGGGTCCTTCTTGCTGACCACACTTTTACCCTTTGGCACCATCTGCTTTAATAGCTTCTGGGAGTCTGCAGGAGCTCTGGGCTGTTTAGTCTCCTCTGGGGGTTTCCTGTCTTCGTTCAGAGACGGAGCTTTGCCTTGTTCTGTACCCCTGAGATGGTTTGATTGAGAACTTCTCTTGTCCTGGGCTGTCTCTGGTCCGGTCATTGACCTCTGCTGCTGACTGCTGGCTGTCCCAGTCTGATGTTGGGGAGATGCCGTGTATGCAGGTCCCGTTTTCTGGTGATGGGGTGATGCCGCCTGGCTAGGAGCCGGTTGGTGCCTTGGTGAACCTGCTGATAAAGCTCCTGGAAGGTGCTTGGGAGAAGCTGTTGGTGTAATTCCCGGTTGGTGACGTGGTGACCCTTGTTTTGATGGTGGTAGAATTGGTGCTGGCGTATCGCCTAAGCTGCCTTCTAGTAGCCTTTGAGTTTGGCAGTTCAAACACAACCATTCATTTTTCTGTAATAAAAAGCAAAAGTCACGGTCAGGAAAACTATCCTGGTAACAATTTCGCCTGTAAGTAACAGAAACGCCCCAGAAAATAATGTGGGCAGAAGTGCTATTACACATAGTGGCCAGCAATGCCCACCTGGATGGGCCAGCTTGTCGTACATAAGGTCAGGGGCTGCTGTGCCCACATAGGCCTGATTCAGAGCTGTGCGCTACGCAGATGTTTTCTCAAATGGAGAAAGTTTTTGCCACAGTGCATGTGTCGCGGTATATTACCGCAGTCGCACGTTATGAGTCTTTATTCGCAGTTTGATTGAAAGGTAGGGAGCGATCCTGTACACTGTGACTGTAGACTCATTCTAGGAGTCGATGTTTGCATTATCTGTACTAGTGTTCACTCTAGGACCGTCCGCAGGCATTGCGTATCCTTTTTGTCACTCTTGTGGGTGTGCCCGACACTTACGGACAGCCCCCAAGCACCACGGTCACTGTGAATGCTGTTTTCCCAACCCTTTGCCGTTTCCCAACCCGTGGGACACTGCGGTCTGCGGGTGGAGGACCGAACCTGCAGTCTGTTTCAGTGGGGCGCCATGCTAGAGGGTAGGGTGCTTTCTGCCCTTCAGAAATAAGGCAGGGCGCAGTGCCCCGCTGAAACAGCCTAGCAAGAACGCTATGTACCCGATGTTGCGTATGTGTATGCAGTTGAGGACAGCTGCAATGGCTCCGGTGGGCGTCTCAGTACAAGTCCCGTCGGTTGTGACATTAGCGTAAGTTCGCAAATCAGCTGAAAAAATGACAGCAATAAAGTACAACTCTGAATCAGGCCCATAGAGCGACCATACCGATTGCCAACTCTATGAGTGCACACCGCCAGCACCTCTAATATCATCTGGCTGAGCCAACCTCCGCCAACCAATACAGTAGATTATACGTATAAGGATATGGAGGTCTCTGCTTGGCTTGAGGAGGGTGATTCAGCCATCAACATGGTTCGTAAGGAAAAGAGACATCACTCATGGACTTGTTTAGCAGGTAAAACACATCACAGCAACAGTAGTTGGTAAGATTTTAAAGAACAAAAAATCACTACAGAGAGGTACAGTACATAGAGCATACTAGTGACCCATATACAGTACAGAGAGCATACTAGTGACCCATATGATGTACAGAGAGCATACTAGTGACCCATATACAGTACAGAGAGCATACTAGTGACCCTTGTACAGTACATAGAGCAAACTAGTGACCCATATACAGTACAGAGAGCATACTAGTGACCCATATGATGTACAGAGAGCATACTAGTGACCCATATGCAGTACAGAGAGCATACTAGTGACCCATATACAGTACAGAGAGCAAAACAGTGATCCATATACAGTACAGAGAGCATACTAGTGACTGATATACTGTAGAGATCATTAGTGACCCATTAACAGTACATAGAGCATACTAGTGACCCATATACAGTACAGAGAGCATACTAGTGACCCATATGATGTACAGAGAGAATAGTGGCCCATGTACAGTACAGAGAGCATATTAGTGACCCATATACTGTGCAAAGAGCATACTAGTGACCCATATGATGTACAGAGAGCATAATAGTGACCCATATAAAGTACAGAGTGCATACTAGTGACCCATATACAGTACAGAGAGCATACTAGTGACCCTTGTACAGTACATAGAGCAAACTAGTGACCCATATACAGTACAGAGAGCATACTAGTGACCCATATGATGTACAGAGAGCATACTAGTGACCCATATGCAGTACAGAGAGCATACTAGTAACCCATATACAGTACAGAGAGCAAAACAGTGATCCATATACAGTACAGAGAGCATACTAGTGACTGATATACTGTAGAGATCATTAGTGACCCATTAACAGTACAGAGAGCATACTAGTGACCCATATGATGTACAGAGAGAATAGTGGCCCATGTACAGTACAGAGAGCATATTAGTGACCCATATACTGTGCAAAGAGCATACTAGTGACCCATATGATGTACAGAGAGCATAATAGTGACCCATATACAGTACAGAGTGCATACTAGTGACCCATATACAGTACAGAGAGCATACTAGTGACCCTTGTACAGTACATAGAGCAAACTAGTGACCCATATACAGTACAGAGAGCATACTAGTGACCCATATGATGTACAGAGCATACTAGTGACCCATATGCAGTACAGAGAGCATACTAGTGACCCATATACAGTACAGAGAGCAAAACAGTGATCCATATACAGTACAGAGAGCATACTAGTGACTGATATACTGTAGAGATCATTAGTGACCCATTAACAGTACATAGAGCATACTAGTGACCCATATACAGTACAGAGAGCATACTAGTGACCCATATGATGTACAGAGAGAATAGTGGCCCATGTACAGTACAGAGAGCATATTAGTGACCCATATACTGTGCAAATAGCATACTAGTGACCCATATGATGTACAGAGAGCATAATAGTGACCCATATACAGTACAGAGTGCATACTAGTGACCCATATACAGTACAGAGAGCATACTAGTGACCCTTGTACAGTACATAGAGCAAACTAGTGACCCATATACAGTACAGAGAGCATACTAGTGACTGATATACTGTAGAGATCATTACAGTGACCCATTAACAGTACATAGAGCATACTAGTGACCCATATACAGTACAGAGAGCAAAACAGTGATCCATATGCAGTACAGAGAGCATACTAGTGACCCATATGATGTACAGAGAGCATAATAGTGATCCATATACTGTACAGAGCATACTAGTGACCCATATGCAGTACAGAGAACATACCAGTGACCCATATGCAGTACAGAGAGCATACTAGTGACCCATATGATGTACAGATAGCATTATAGTGATCCATATACTGTACAGAGAGCATACTAGTTAACCATATGCAGTACAGAGAGCATACTAGTGACCCATATGATGTACAGAGAGCATACTAGTGACCCATATACAGTCCAGAGAGCATACTAGTGACCCATATACAGTACAGAGAGCATACAGTAATTGTGACCCATATACAGTACAGAGAGCATACTAGTGACCCATATGCAGTACAGAGAGCATACTAGTGACCCATTTGCCTTACAGAGAGCATACTAGTGACCCATATGCAGTACAGAGAGTATACTAGTGACCCATATACAGTACAGAGAGCATACTAGTGACCCATATACAGTCCGGAGAGCATACTAGTGACCCATATACAGTACAGAGAGCATACAGTAATTGTGACCCATATACAGTACAGAGAGCATACTAGTGACCCATATGCAGTACAGAGAGCATACTAGTGACCCACGTGCCTTACAGAGATCATACTAGTGACCCATATGCAGTACAGAGAGCATTCTAGTGACCCATGTGCCTTACAGAGAGCATACCAGTGATCCATATGATGTACAGAGAGCATACTAGTGACCCTTGTACAGTACAGAGAGCATACTAGTGACCCATATACTGTGCAGAGAGCATACTAGTGACCCATATGATGTACAGAGAGCATAATAGTGACCCTTGTACAGTACAGGGTGCATACTAGTGACCCATATGCTGTAGAGATCATTCTAGTGACCCATATACAGAACAGAGAACATATTAGTGACTGATACAGAGTAAAGAGAGCATAATATCCAATATAATGTAGTGATCCCAAAAAGTATAAGTCTCTCAGAAAAAAGAATGTTTAAATTCTGCTGCAATTACTAGTAGTAATGAAACAACAGAGAGCATGCTGCTCCAACATGAAGCTGGAACACAAACAAACAAATACAAAATAAAATAAAGAGCCACAACTGCCCCCTGCTCTCACCTATTTACTCATTATGCACTAAACAGCTACTTATTGGTGCACGTGATCACACAATTCCCCCCACCCCAACCCATCCGCGTGTGAGATTTATTTACTTACTATAGCTGGTAATGTAGTTTTAGAGTCAGCACCAAAATAAATCATCACGTTTTAAAAAATTATTTCTATTTTAAAAAAGTTGTTACAGTATTTCTACAATGTATTCATTAAAATGAAAACACAGTAATATTATTTGCACGTGAAAAGTAAAAACAAAACAGGAATAATAAGAGCCTACTGTAAGTGGTAGGGTAGGGTCAGACCTGCCTTAGATGTGCAAGTAGCTCTGATGAACTCGATGTTACCGATGTTTTGGCTGGATTGCACGGTATTACAGATGTGCGAGAGGGGAAGTGGGCGTCTGCATGTGGTCAGTGCAAGTGCTTTGCGATTGCAATTATTAGCATACTTTCTCAGCAGAACTGCGTGCGCGTTTGCCACCACGATCGTAATGGTGAGCCTCGCTGAATCAGGCCCTTAATTAGTTCCTCAGTCTTTTGATTTAACCATCTGTATTCAACCATAGCACTGGTCATGGAATCATACACCATAGCACTGGTCATGGCATCACACACCATAGCGCTGGTCATGGCATCACACACCATAGCGCTGGTCATGGCATCACACGCCATAGCGCTGGTCATGGAATCACACACCATAGCGCTGGCCATGGAATCACACACCATAGCGCTGGTCATGGCATCACACACCATAGCGCTGGTCATGGTCACACGCCATAGCGCTGGTCATGGCATCACACACCATAGCGCTGGCCATGGCATCACACACCATAGCGCTGGCCATGGCATCACACACCATAGCGCTGGTCATGGCACCACACACCATAGCGCTGGTCATGGCATCACACACCATAGCACTGGTCATGGCATCACACACCATAGCGCTGGTCATGGCATCACACACCATAGCGCTGGTGATGGCCACAAACCATAGCGCTGGTCATGGCCACACACCATAACGATGATCATGGCCACACACCATAGCGATGGTCATGGCCACACACCATAGCGCTGGTCATGGCCACACACCATAGCGCTGGTCATGGCCACACACCATAGCGATGGTCATGGCCACAAACCATAGCGCTGGTCATGGCCACACACCATAACGATGGACATGGCCACACACCATAGCGATGGTCATGGCCACACACCATAGCGCTGGTCATGGTCACACACCATAGCGCTGGTCATGGCCACACACCATAGCGCTGGTCATAGCATCACACACCATAGCGGTGGTCATAGCATCACACACTATAGCGCTGGTCATGGCCACCCCACCATAGCGCTGGTCATGGCCACACACCATAGCATGGGCATAGCCACACACCATAGCGCTGGTCATGGCCACACACCATAGCGCTGGTCATAGCATCACACACCATAGCGCTGGTCATGGCATCACACCATAACGATGGTCATGGCCACACACCATAGCGATGGTCATGGCCACACACCATAGCGCTGGTCATGGTCACACACCATAGCGCTGGTCATAGCATCACACACCATAGCGGTGGTCATAGCATCACACACCATAGCGCTGGTCATAGCATCACACACCATAGCACTGGTCATAGCATCACACACCATAGCGCTGGTCATAGCATCACACACTATAGCGCTGGTCATAGCATCACACACCATAGCGCTGGTCATAGCATCACACACCATAGCGCTGGTCATGGCCACACACCATAGCGTGGGCATAGCCACACACCATAGCGCTGGTCATGGCCACTCACCATAGCGCTGGTCATGGCATCACACACCATAGCGCTGGTCATGGCCACACACCATAGCGCTGGTCATGGCCACACACCATAGCGCTGGTCATGGCCACACACCATAGCGCTGGTCATGGCCATACACCATAGCGCTGGTCATGGCCACACACCATAGCGCTGGTCATAGCCACACACCATAGCACTGGCCACGGCCACACACCATAGCGCTGGTCATAGCCACACACCATAGCGCTGGTCATAGCCACACAACATAGTGCTGGCCACGGCCACACACCATAGCGCTGGTCATAGCCACACACCATAGCGCTGGTCATGGCTGCACACCATACTTGCCTACTCACCCGGAATGTCCGGGAGACTGAGGAATCTTGGGGAGCTCTCTCTGACTCCTGTGAGAGTAAGAAACCCTCCCGGATCCTCTCCACAGGGCATGATGATGTAATACACTGAGGATGGTGTCATCATGGGCCTGCCCCCCATAAAGTGATACTGTGAATTGTGCATTATACCACAATGGGTAGGACCATGGTGACATGAGTTGAGTCACCATGCCGCCTGAATTTGCCACTTGGACCTCTCCTCTGGGATAAAAGTCGCATAGAGACATCATGCATAAAGAATGATCTGTTACCATGACCTACAGTTTTCCAACACAAAACTTCTATATCACAGGAGCCATTTATAGCAGGAAATGTTTTAGTTATTTTCTGCTAGTAATTTGGGCCGTCATGTACTGGGACACCTACAGGATCCTCTCTCTTCCCCAGCTGTGAACCTCTCCCTCTCTCTCATGGCAGTGAGAGCCATCGGTGGTGCTCATGATGGAGACAAAACAAACCATCCACAACTGTTCTATATATTGCATTGTACCAGAGGTAGAATGTATACAGGAGACGGGAGGGAGGCGTTAGCAATCTCACTAGCAGTGATAAAGAATGGAACAATAAATAAGTAAATATTAACTGTAGCATTAGGCTCCTCCCCCCGCGCCAGCGATGAGACAATTTCTAGCAGCAATAAAAAATCCTTTATCCCCGCAAATTACCAAAGCATATCGCTGAGACAGCGGAGCTACTGTACACATCGGGACCGCATTGTGTCACTTTCATCCTCATCAAGGCCATTTCCCATAAGGACCACCACATGAGGACATGGCCATTGGGACCACCCCCATCAGGTGCAGAGCTTCAGGGGCAGCCCCAGATTACAGAGATTGGTCCTTGGTCACAGGGGAGAAGGTAAATATGTGTGAGAGTGTTATGTATGAAATAAAGTTTTACTTTCTACGTTGTGCGAGTACTGTCATTATTTTACAGTGGGGATATGGGTGCGGCCACCTGCTGGCACTTTTAGTTCTACAAGTGCTAAGGGGCAGGCACGCTGGCACCTGTAGTCCCACTGTAAAAAACAATACTACATATACATTAATCCCACTATTACCCCTGCACCCATCGGCCAGGGGTGAAGGGATGAGTCCCTGGCTTCATCCTAAGCCTGTGGTGCTCGGGAGAGGGGGAGAATCGTTTATTGTAGGGGTCCCCAACTCCCCTGAGATCCCCGGCTTGAGCTGACTAGCTTGGGTTATTATTGCTTTGGCCGGAGAGATCCGGTGATGGGGTCCTTCCCCCGGGTAGTTTGAGTCTGGTGGTAGTTGTAAAAATGCGGGGATCCCAAAGTCATTGTGCCCCGTATTTTTAAAACCAGGACTGGCTCACAAAGCCCAGTGCTGATTCATAAAATACAGGGGAACCCTACATGTTTTGACCCCCGTATTTTAAGAACCAGGACTGGCTCAGGAGCCCGGGGCTGGTTATATTTATACACACGTGCAGCCTGCACGTATCTCACTAATATGTTCAGGCTGCATGTTCGGCAGATTTTGGCTGCGGTCAGACACAGGAAATTCGCCATCGGAAAACTCGATTCAGTCCAAACTCGATTCTTTGTAAACTTGCATTTTTAATTTTTCTAATCTCTCCCGAGTCCCGGTGAAGCTCAGAGCTTGTTCTCAAGAAAACTCAGGACAAACTCAATTGTTAGTAAATTTACCCCTAGAAGCTTGTACGGTGACCAATGTGTTGGCTGCAGAAACTCCTGTGTACAAGCGAAACTGCATAGAAAGTGTCTACTAGTGCAAAGGAGAGAAACGGCTATAAGATGTAGCGTATTACCAGAGAGACGGATATAAGATGTAGCGTATTACCAGAGAAACGGATATAAAATGTAGCATATTACCAGAGAGACAGATATAAGATGTAGCGTATTACCAGAGATACAGATATAAGATGTAGCGTATTACCAGAGAAACGGATATAAGATGTAGCGTATTACCAGAGAAACGGATATAAGATGTAGCGTATTACCAGAGAGACGGATATAAGATGTAGCGTATTACCAGAGAAACGGATATAAGATGTAGCGTATTACCAGAGAAACGGATATAAGATGTAGCGTATTACCAGAGAAACGGATATAAGATGTAGCGTATTACCAGAGAGACAGATATAAGATGTAGCGTATTACCAGAGAGACAGATATAAGATGTAGCGTATTACCAGAGAGACGGATATAAGATGTAGCGTATTACCAGAGAAACGGATAAAGATGTAGCGTATTACCAGAGAGACGGATATAAGATGTAGCGTATTACCAGAGAAACGGATATAAGATGTAGCATATTACCAGAGAGACAGATATAAGATGTAGCGTATTACCAGAGAAACGGATATAAGATGTAGCATATTACCAGAGAGACAGATATAAGATGTAGCGTATTACCAGAGAGACGGATATAAGATGTAGCGTATTACCAGAGAGACAGATATAAGATGTAGCGTATTACCAGAGAGACAGATATAAGATGTAGCGTATTACCAGAGAGACAGATATAAGATGTAGCATATTACCAGAGAGACGGATATAAGATGTAGCATATTACCAGAGAGACGGATATAAGATGTAGCATATTACCAGAGAGACAGATATAAGATGTAGCATATTACCAGAGAGACGGATATAAGATGTAGCGTATTACCAGAGAGACAGATATAAGATGTAGCGTATTACCAGAGAGACAGATATAAGATGTAGCGTATTACCAGAGAGACGGATATAAGATGTAGCGTATTACCAGAGAGACGGATATAAGATGTAGCGTATTACCAGAGAGACGGATATAAGATGTAGCGTATTACCAGAGATACGGATATAAGATGTAGCGTATTACCAGAGAGACAGATATAAGATGTAGCGTATTACCAGAGAGACAGATATAAGATGTAGCGTATTACCAGAGAGACGGATATAAGATGTAGCGTATTACCAGAGATACGGATATAAGATGTAGCGTATTACCAGAGAGACGGATATAAGATGTAGCGTATTACCAGAGAGACGGATATAAGATGTAGCGTATTACCAGAGAGACGGATATAAGATGTAGCGTATTACCAGAGAGACGGATATAAGATGTAGCGTATTACCAGAGAGACGGATATAAGATGTAGCGTATTACCAGAGATACGGATATAAGATGTAGCGTATTACCAGAGAGACGGATATAAGATGTAGCGTATTACCAGAGAGACGGATATAAGATGTAGCGTATTACCAGAGAGACGGATATAAGATGTAGCATATTACCAGAGAGACAGATATAAGATGTAGCGTATTACCAGAGAGACGGATATAAGATGTAGCGTATTACCAGAGAGACGGATATAAGATGTAGCGTATTACCAGAGATACGGATATAAGATGTAGCGTATTACCAGAGAGACGGATATAAGATGTAGCGTATTACCAGAGATACAGATATAAGATGTAGCGTATTACCAGAGAGACGGATATAAGATGTAGCGTATTACCAGAGAGACGGATATAAGATGTAGCGTATTACCAGAGAGACGGATATAAGATGTAGCGTATTACCAGAGATACGGATATAAGATGTAGCGTATTACCAGAGAGACGGATATAAGATGTAGCGTATTACCAGAGAGACGGATATAAGATGTAGCGTATTACCAGAGAGACGGATATAAGATGTAGCGTATTACCAGAGAGACGGATATAAGATGTAGCGTATTACCAGAGATACGGATATAAGATGTAGCGTATTACCAGAGAGACGGATATAAGATGTAGCGTATTACCAGAGAGACGGATATAAGATGTAGCGTATTACCAGAGAGACGGATATAAGATGTAGCGTATTACCAGAGAGACGGATATAAGATGTAGCGTATTACCAGAGAGACGGATATAAGATGTAGCGTATTACCAGAGAGACGGATATAAGATGTAGCGTATTACCAGAGAGACGGATATAAGATGTAGCGTATTACCAGAGAGACGGATATAAGATGTAGCGTATTACCAGAGAGACGGATATAAGATGTAGCGTATTACCAGAGAGACGGATATAAGATGTAGCGTATTACCAGAGAAACGGATATAAGATGTAGCGTATTACCAGAGAGACAGATATAAGATGTAGCGTATTACCAATGAAAACATGATTATGATCAGCTGAGAGAAGAAGATGATTACTTCTCTACCCTGCTGGGAATCAACAATTAACCTAATTAATTGTGATAAAGCTGCAATTAGTTTCTGCGAGGGGGAAACAGATGCTGTTTATTTATTATTATTTTATACATCTGAAATGCTCTGTAGAATAGGCGCATATACAGATAAAACGTTCTACACAACACAATCTATAGGAAAAGATTTCATAGGCTGAGGAGCTGATAACAGGCGGTTGCATATGGCCCCGGTCTGATCTCAGCTCCAGGACAGACCAGAGAGGAATCGTTCATCGTTACTGTAAGTTATTATAGCAGTTTGTATCATCAGTATTCTTAGTGCTCAGAGTGTGCACCTGTATTGTCTTTCTTCTGCATTGCACTACAAGTCTCAGCATGGTAGCACCCCCTTTTCCTAGGCGATCAGCGTGGCTGGTGTGCCACCAATGGCTATGACCGAATATGAACACTGCTGACGCTGAAACCTGTAAGACTCCAAAACCAGTGAGGAGAATCTCGCTCAGGGGCGTATCTATAATGGGTGCAGGGTGCGCGGTGCACACGGGCCCCTGGGTCCAGGGGGGCCCACACCGCACACCCTGCACCCATATTATTTAATACTTACCTCTCTGAGGTCCCGTGTCAGCACTGTAGAAAAAGCCGGAAAAATGGGCGCCGCGGGTACTTTTCCTGCGTTTTGCGCATGCGCAGTAGACTCCGGGCACACTCTAGTGCCCAGAGTCTACTAATGCTCCGGAGGTCGGCCAGCCGCATCAGCCGGCTGCCGGCCACCGGGAAGAGAGGAGGGGGCCCCGGACGGGGAAGGCCCACGGGCCCTCTCCTCTCTAAAGACGCCCCTGATCTCGCTCACACGCTGTCGTCCACCCAGAACAATGGAACAAGCTTTACCACGTTACATAAAGTCTGGTCTTTCATTAATTATTATCATTTTTACGCCTAATGTTGGCTGTTTACAGAATGACAGAAATATGATGTTTTGGTGAAAAGCCGTCATACGGTAACGCTGCCCTTCTTGTGCCTGAGAAGGTTTATCCCGGATTTTATACATAAATTATGTCCTTTACCTCAGTCAGCGCCATTTGCCTTCATTCATCAATCTGCAGCAGAAGAGACTCGCTTACAGTAATCCAGTCCCAGCTTTAATGAGAATTATACAGAACCCGGAGTACACGGACCCTGCCCAGAAAAAGAGCGAAAATGTGAAGCGTCAGCACGAGGCACCAGACAATTCAGCGCACGCGTCTCACAAGGATAACCTTTCCTACGATAAATCTCATTCATAGTTTCTTTGAAGCTGAGGTAATTTTTCAGGCCGCACAGAAAAGGAATTGGTATGAAATACCGCCGGCCGCATGGTTCGATTCCCGTCAGCGGCAGCCCGACAGGAGCAGAGTGCGACGCAGCGCTGGAAATCCCGATCGTGGATAGGTAAGTATCCACTAACCTAACCCCCCTAACCCTCCTTACGGGTGCCTAACCCTAACTTCCCCCCAAGTGCCTAACCCTAATCCCCCCTCTAAGTGCCTAACCCTCACCATCCCCCTTCCCCGCTGCCTAAATCTAAGTCCCCCGGGGGGGTGCCTAACCCTAAGTCCCCCCCAGGGGTGCCTAACCCTAACAGTCCCTCCCCCTAGCCTAACCCTAACCCTCCCGGGGGGGTGCCTAACCCTAAGTCCCCCCCGGGAGCCCTAAACCTAACCCTCCCCCCCCCGCAGCTGTCCGCTCGCGGCGCCCGGCATCACTACGATCGTGATGCCGGGCGCCGGTCTCCCGGCGTCGGGGAACTGCGGGCGTCTACATCTAGACGCCCGGCATTTCACCCTTGCCGGGATAAGACAGTCGGGAAGCCGGCTGCCGGTATTTAGGCAGTCGGCTTCCCGATTGCCTCCCCCAGAAGACATCTCTGGCTGTAACCACGAGGGGTGGTGGAAGAAGCAGGGACATAAACCTGAATGAGTGTCCTGTTGGCTGAGCCCCCTGGTAACACCATGCTGCGCTGCAGGAGGGGCAGATGTACAGAGATGTACAATTAGGGAGGGACGTGTCCTAGCTCCGAGCTGAATTGCAATGTAAGTCTAAGGGGCCTATTCATCATCAAAGGCCGTATGGTCTCCGATGATGAAGTATTGGACTCGCTGGGAGGAAAACGTGACACCGGAGAAATTCATCTTTGCTCTGGTGATGGGACAACTGCTCCGGAAAGCAGTTGTCTCTGTGGTTAGTATCGCAGCTATGTCTGTAGCTGCGGTACTTACCTGCTCCCCGTCGTCCCAGCTACGCATGGGTGACCTCGGGTCAGGCATGCACAAAGCCCCTGGGGAGGTAGTGAGAAGGCGGAAGGAGCAGGGATCCGGGAACAAGCGCAGTCTGAAGATGACGCTCAGTTCAGTTTCTGGAGTTTGCTGAATATCAGGGGGTCCTATCAGACCCCTGATGACGAATGGCCCGGTAACCTAAATATGGTTATCATATGATGAATAGTCCCCGTAAGCTGCCCGGCATGTGTGGGCTACAGTCACAAGCAGTCAGTAGTTACCCTGCATGCCGTACTTTCCTACTCTCCTGGAAGTTGTGGGAAGCTCCTGATTGTTTGGGTTGTCCCCCGCACCCCCGGGAGAGTAGGCGGATCTCCCACACTATTAGTACAGTGGGCAGGATGGGGAGATTATACAGGGAATATGCGGGTCCATATGGAGAGGCAGTGCTACAATGCAGTGAATCACGCTATTTAGCCCCACCCTCTCCCCGCAAACCTGCATATTGTGATGGGGAGGGGCCTAATGATGAGAGGGGGAGGGGCCTAATGATGTGATGGAGACGGGCCTAATGATGTGATGGGAGGGGCCTCAATGTTATGGGGAGGGGTCTAATGATGTGATGGGGCAGGGCCTAATGATGAGATGGGGAGGGGCCTAATGATGTGATGGGGCAGGGCCTAATAATGTGATGGGGAGGGGCCTAATGATGTGATGGGGCAGGGACTAATAATGTGATGGGGAGGGGCCTAATGATGTGATGGGGAGGGGCCTAATGATGTGATTGGCAGGGCCTAATGATGTGATGGGCATGGCCTAATGATGTGATGGGAGGGGCCTCATAATGTAATGGGGAGGGGCCTAATGATGTGATGGGGCAGGGCCTAATAATGTGATGGGGAGGGGCCTAATGATGTGATGGGCAGGGCTTCATAATGTGATGGGGCAGGGCCTAATGATGTGATGGGGCAGGGCTTCGTAATGTGATGGGGCAGGGCCTAATGATGTGATGGGGAGGGGCCTAATGATGTGATGGAGAGGGGCCTAATGATGTGATGGGGCAGGGCTTCGTAATGTGATGGGGCAGGGCCTAATGATGTGAAGGGGCAGGGCCTAATGATGTGATGGGGAGGGGCCTAATGATGTGATGGGGCAGGGCCTAATGATGTGATGGGGCAGGGCCTAATGATGTGATGGGGCAGGGCCTAATGATGTGATGGAGGGGCCTAATGATGTGATGGGGAGGGGCCTAATGTTGTGATGGGCAGGATCTAATGATGTGATGGAGAGGGGCCTAATGATGTGATGGGCAGGACCTAATGATGTGATGGGGCAGGGCTTAATGATGTGATGGGGCAGGGCCTAATGATGTGATGGGGCGGGGCCTAATGATGTGATGGGCAGGGCCTAATGATGTGATGGAGAGGGGCCTAATGATGTGATGGGCAGGACCTAATGATGTGATGGGGCAGGGCCTAATGATGTGATGGGGCAGGGCCTAATGATGTGATGGGGAGGGGCCTAATGATGTGATGGGGAGGGGCCTAATGATGTGATGGGGAAGGGCCTAATGATGTGATGGGGAGGGGCCTAATGATGTGATGGGGAGGGGCCTAATGATGTGATGGGGCAGGACCTAATGATGTGGAGAGCCCCACCTCCAAAGCTGTCAGCTGCATCTGCTCTCTAGGTTTCCCCCGGAGAGGGGTCACATATAGCGGGCACGTCTGCAGTCCCATCCATGGTGGTCAGTACAGTGCTGGCCAGTCCCATCCCTGGTGGTCAGTACAGTGCTGGCCAGTCCCATCCCTGGTGGTCAGTACAGTGCTGGCCAGTCCCATCCATGGTGGTCAGTACAGTGCTGGCCAGTCCCATCCCTGGTGGTCAGTACAGTGCTGGCCAGTCCCATCCCTGGTGGTCAGTACAATGCTGGCCAGTCCCATCCCTGGTGGTCAGTACAGTGCTGGCCAGTCCCATCCCTGGTGTTCAGTACAGTGCTGGCCAGTCCCATCCCTGGTGGTCAGTACAGTGCTGGCCAGTCCCATCCCTGGTGGTCAGTACAGTGCTGGCAAGTCCCATCCATGGTGGTCAGTACAGTGCTGGCCAGTCCCATCCCTGGTGGTCAGTACAGTGCTGGCCAGTCCCATCCCTGGTGGTCAGTACAATGCTGGCCAGTCCCATCCCTGGTGGTCAGTACAGTGCTGGCCAGTCCCATCCCTGGTGTTCAGTACAGTGCTGGCCAGTCCCATCCCTGGTGGTCAGTACAGTGCTGGCCAGTCCCATCCCTGGTGGTCAGTACAGTGCTGGCAAGTCCCATCCCTGGTGGTCAGTACAGTGCTGGCCAGTCCCATCCCTGGTGGTCAGTACAGTGCTGGCCAGTCCCATCCCTGGTGGTCAGTACAGTGCTGGCCAGTCCCATCCCTGGTGTTCAGTACAGTGCTGGCCAGTCCCATCCCTGGTGGTCAGTACAGTGCTGGCCAGTCCCATCCCTGGTGGTCAGTACAGTACTGGCCAGTCCCATCCCTGGTGGTCAGTACAGTGCTGGCCAGTCCCATCCCTGGTGGTCAGTACAGTGCTGGCCAGTCCCATCCCTGGTGGTCAGTACAGTGCTGGCCAGTCCCATCCCTGGTGGTCAGTACAGTGCTGGCAAGTCCCATCCCTGGTGGTCAGTACAGTGCTGGCCAGTCCCATCCCTGGTGGTCAGTACAGTGCTGGCCAGTCCCATCCCTGGTGGTCAGTACAGTGCTGGCCAGTCACTATTACCTCCTCCCGCCTCAGTGTACACAGCCATCATTATCCTGATTTGGTGCCTGTCTGTGACCAGTGCCTCCTATATTACACCTCACAGTCCCGGTCACATAAACCTCAATCATTACTGTCCAGCAGATTCCTCCAAATTCTACATTTTATGTTCCTGCCATGTGTCCTGGGGACTCCTCTATGCCCTCAGGTATTTCATGTAGCCGGGAATTCATTACAGGTCAGTGTCACATTGGAACTCAGGCCCTGATTCAGAGCCGGACGCTATGACAGAGCTCGTTCTGAATCAGGGCCGTCCTTCTCTTTTTTTAGAGCGGCCTCCTGGCCGCTCGTATAGCTGTGGGTTACCACCCACAGCTATAGCGAGCGGCCAGGAAGATGGTCGCGATGGTCAAGACCATCGCGACCATCGGGCTTGCGACGAGACCCTTGTGGTAGGGCCACCCTGCCACATTAGTGTCTCTGCTCTAACCTCAGAGCCACCCTGCCACATTAGTGTCTCTGCTCTAACCTCAGAGCCACCCTGCCACATTAGTGTCTCTGCTCTAACCTCAGAGCCACCCTGCCACGTTTGTGTCTCTGCTCTAACCTCAGAGCCACCCTGCCACGTTAGTGGTTCTGCTCTAACCTCAGAGCCACCCTGCCACATTAGTGTCTCTGCTCTAACCTCAGAGCCACCCTGCCACGTTAGTGTCTCTGCTCTAACCTCAGAGCCACCCTGCCATGTTAGTGTCTCTTCTCTAACCTCACAGCCACCCCGCCACGTTAGTGTCTCTGCCTACTCTCCCGGTACTGTCGGGAGCCTCTCAAAAAATCGGGTGCCACTTCATGGCACCCCGCAAAAGGAGGCAATAATTCAGCATCATCCGCCTCCCCCCCCGCAACCGCACGTGAAAGGGGGCAGTTCAGTGGGGTGATCAAGCAATTAGCGCTGAACCGCATAATCACAGCCACACCCCCTGCTTTGTAAAGCCGGTAATATCGGTATTAAAAAGCAAGAGGCGGGGCCGCGATGAAGAAAATTCACGGACACCCCCCGCTCCGCCTACTTCAGCCACGCCCACCCTCCCTGCTGCACCGACCTGACAGCCCCCTCCAGGAAAGGGCTGCCAGAAAGTCAGCATATGTGATCGCAGCCTGACCTAAGGACGCCCCCTTCCCCTAACTCACATGCGTATACTAAGGGAACATAGCAAACATCGGACCCATACACACAGATAAGGAAGGTCAGACCTCACTCAGGAACAGGGCCGTAACTAGGGTAGTGCGACCAGTGACATGGCACAAGGCACCACAGGGCAGGGGAATAACTAGGGTGGTGCGACCAGTGCCATGGCACAGGGCAGAGCTGTAACTAGGGTAGTGCGACCAGTGACATGGCACAGAGGACCACAGGGCAGGGGCATAACTAGGGTTGTGCGACCTGTGCCATGGCACAGGGCACCGCAGGGCAGGGATGTAACTAGGGTAGTGCGACCAGTGACATGGCACAGGACAGGGGAATAACTAGGGTGGTGCGACCAGTGCCATGGCACAGGGCAGAGCTGTAAATAGGGTAGTGCGACCAGTGACATGGCACAGAGGACCACAGGGCAGGGGCATAACTAGGGAAGTGCGACCAGTGCCAAGGTACAGGGTACCACAGGGCAGAGCTGTAACTAGAGTAGTGCGAGCAGTGCCATGGCACAGGGTACCGCAGGGAAGAGCTGTAACTAGGGTGGTGCGACCAGTAACATGGCACAGGGCACCACAGCGCATCCATGTATTGTGCTGTATTACAGGACAGGTAACTCATCATAGCACTGATTACTGTACATACACCAGCCTGCACCCGGAATGTCCCATCCAGGTAATGTGCTGTATTACAGGACAGGTAACTCAGCACAGCACTGATTACTCTACATACACCAGCCTGCACCCGGAATGTCCCATCCATGTAATGTGCTGTATTACAGGACAGGTAACTCAGCACAGCACTGATTACTGTACATACACCAGCGTGCACCCGGAATGTCCCATCCATGTAATGTGCTGTATTACAGGATAGGTAACTCAGCACAGCACTGATTACTGTACATACACCAGCCTGCACCCGGAATGTCCCATCCATGTAATGCGCTGTATTACAGGACAGGTAACTCAGCACAGCACTGATTACTGTACATACACCACCCTGCACCCGGAATGTCCCATCCATGTAATGCGCTGTATTACAGGACAGGTAACTCAGGACAGCACTGATTACTGTACATACACCAGCCTGCACCCGGAATGTCCCATCCATGTAATGTGCTGTATTACAGGACAGGTAACTCAGGACAGCACTGATTACTGTACATACACCAGCCTGCACCCGGAATGTCCCATCCATGTAATGTGCTGTATTACAGGACAGGTAACTCAGGACAGCACTGATTACTATACATACACCAGCCTGCACCCGGAATGTCCCATCCATGTAATGTGCTGTATTACAGGACAGGTAACTCAGCACAGCACTGATTACTGTACATACACCAGCCTGCACCCGGAATGTCCCATCCATGTAATGTGCTGTATTACAGGATAGGTAACTCAGCACAGCACTGATTACTGTACATACACCAGCCTGCACCCAGAATGTCCCATCCATGTAATGTGCTGTATTACAGGACAGGTAACTCAGCACAGCACTGATTACTGTACATACACCAGCCTGCACCCGGAATGTCCCATCCATGTAATGCGCTGTATTACAGGACAGGTAACTCAGCACAGCACTGATTACTGTACATACACCAGCCTGCACCCAGAATGTCCCATCCATGTAATGTGCTGTATTACAGGACAGATAACTCAGCACAGCACTGATTACTGTACATACACCAGCCTGCACCCGGAATGTCCCATCCATGTAATGTGCTGTATTACAGGACAGATAACTCAGCACAGCACTGATTACTGTACATACACCAGCCTGCACCCGGAATGTCCCATCCATGTAATGTGCTGTATTACAGGACAGGTAACTCAGCACAGCACTGATTACTGTACATACACCAGCCTGCACCCGGCATGTCCCATCCATGTAATGTGCTGTATTACAGGACAGGTAACTCAGCACAGCACTGATTACTGTACATACACCAGCCGGCACCCGGAATGTCCCATCCATGTAATGTGCTGTATTACAGGACAGGTAACTCAGCACAGCACTGATTACTGTACATACACCAGCCGGCACCCGGAATGTCCCATCCATGTAATGTGCTGTATTACAGGACAGGTAACTCAGCACAGCACTGATTACTGTACATACACCAGCCTGCACCCGGAATGTCCCATCCATGTAATGTGCTGTATTACAGGACAGGTAACTCATCATAGCACTGATTACTGTACATACACCAGCCTGCACCCGGAATGTCCCATCCATGTAATGCGCTGTATTACAGGACAGGTAACTCAGCACAGCACTGATTACTGTACATACACCAGCCTGCACCCGGAATGTCCCATCCATGTAATGTGCTGTATTACAGGATAGGTAACTCAGCACAGCACTGATTACTGTACATACACCAGCCTGCACCCGGAATGTCCCATCCATGTAATGTGCTGTATTACAGGACAAGTAACTCAGCACAGCACTGATTACTGTACATACACCAGCCTGCACCCGGAATGTCCCATCCATGTAATGTGCTGTATTACAGGATAGGTAACTCAGCACAGCACTGATTACTGTACATACACCAGCCTGCACCCGGAATGTCCCATCCATGTAATGTGCTGTATTACAGGACAGGTAACTCAGGACAGCACTGATTACTGTACATACACCAGCCTGCACCCGGAATGTCCCATCCATGTAATGTGCTGTATTACAGGACAGGTAACTCAGCACAGCACTGATTACTGTACATACACCAGCCTGCACCCGGAATGTCCCATCCATGTAATGTGCTGTATTACAGGACAGGTAACTCAGCACAGCACTGATTACTGTACATACACCAGCGTGCACCCGGAATGTCCCGTCCATGTAATGTGCTGTATTACAGGACAGGTAACTCAGCACAGCACTGATTACTGTACATACACCAGCCTGCACCCGGAATGTCCCATCCATGTAATGTGCTGTATTACAGGACAGGTAACTCAGCACAGCAATGATTACTGTACATACACCAGCCTGCACCCGGAATGTCCCATCCATGTAATGTGCTGTATTACAGGGCAGGTAACTCAGCACAGCACTGATTACTGTACATACACCAGCCTGCACCCGGAATGTCCCATCCATGTAATGCGCTGTATTACAGGACAGGTAACTCATCATAGCACTGATTACTGTACATACACCAGCCTGCACCCGGAATGTCCCATCCATGTAATGTGCTGTATTACAGGACAGGTAACTCAGCACAGCACTGATTACTGTACATACACCAGCGTGCACCCGGAATGTCCCATCCATGTAATGTGCTGTATTACAGGACAGGTAACTCAGCACAGCACTGATTACTGTACATACACCAGCCTGCACCAGGAATGTCCCATCCATGTAATGTGCTGTATTACAGGACAGGTAACTCAGCACAGCACTGATTACTGTACATACACCAGCCTGCACCCGGAATGTCCCATCCATGTAATGTGCTGTATTACAGGACAGGTAACTCAGCACAGCACTGATTACTGTACATACACCAGCCGGCACCCGGAATGTCCCATCCATGTAATGTGCTGTATTACAGGACAGGTAACTCAGCACAGCACTGATTACTGTACATACACCAGCCTGCACCCGGAATGTCCCATCCATGTAATGTGCTGTATTACAGGACAGGTAACTCAGGACAGCACTGATTACTGTACATACACCAGCCTGCACCCGGAATGTCCCATCCATGTAATGTGCTGTATTACAGGACAGGTAACTCAGCACAGCACTGATTACTGTACATATACCAGCCTGCACCCGGAATGTCCCATCCATGTAATGCGCTGTATTACAGGACAGGTAACTTAGCACAGCACTGATTACTGTACATACACCAGCCTGCACCCGGAATGTCCCATCCATGTAATGTGCTGTATTACAGGACAGGTAACTCAGCACAGCACTGATTACTGTACATACACCAGCCTGCACCCGGAATGTCCCATCCATGTAATGTGCTGTATTACAGGACAGGTAACTCAGCACAGCACTGATTACTGTACATACACCAGCCTGCACCCGGAATGTCCCATCCATGTAATGTGCTGTATTACAGGATAGGTAACTCAGCACAGCACTGATTACTGTACATACACCAGCCTGCACCCGGAATGTCCCATCCATGTAATGTGCTGTATTACAGGACAGGTAACTCAGCACAGCACTGATTACTGTACATACACCAGCCTGCACCCGGAATGTCCCATCCATGTAATGTGCTGTATTACAGGACAGGTAACTCAGCACAGCACTGATTACTGTACATACACCAGCCTGCACCCGGAATGTCCCATCCATGTAATGTGCTGTATTACAGGACAGGTAACTCAGCACAGCACTGATTACTGTACATACACCAGCCTGCACCCGGAATGTCCCATCCATGTAATGTACTGTATTACAGGACAGGTAACTCATCATAGCACTGATTACAGTACATACACCAGCCTGCACCCGGAATGTCCCATCCATGTAATGTGCTGTATTATAGGACAGGTAACTCAGCACAGCACTGATTACAGTACATACACCAGCCTGCACCCGGAATGTCCCATCCATGTAATGTACTGTATTACAGGACAGGTAACTCAGCACAGCACTGATTACTGTACATACACCAGCCTGCACCCGGAATGTCCCATCCATGTAATGTGCTGTATTACAGGACAGGTAACTCAGCACAGCACTGATTACTGTACATACACCAGCCTGCACCCGGAATGTCCCATCCATGTAATGCGCTGTATTACAGGACAGGTAACTCAGGACAGCACTGATTACTGTACATACACCAGCCTGCACCCGGAATGTCCCATCCATGTAATGTGCTGTATTACAGGACAGGTAACTCAGCACAGCACTGATTACTGTACATACACCAGCCTGCACCCGGAATGTCCCATCCATGTAATGTGCTGTATTACAGGACAGGTAACTCAGCACAGCACTGATTACTGTACATACACCAGCCTGCACCCGGAATGTCCCATCCATGTAATGTGCTGTATTACAGGACAGGTAACTCAGCACAGCACTGATTACTGTACATACACCAGCCTGCACCCGGAATGTCCCATCCATGTAATGTGCTGTATTACAGGACAGGTAACTCAGCACAGCACTGATTACTGTACATACACCAGCCTGCACCCGGAATGTCCCATCCATGTAATGTGCTGTATTACAGGACAGGTAACTCATCATAGCACTGATTACTGTACATACACCAGCCTGCACCCGGAATGTCCCATCCATGTAATGTGCTGTATTACAGGACAGGTAACTCAGCACAGCACTGATTACTGTACATACACCAGCCTGCACCCAGAATGTCCCATCCATGTAATGTGCTGTATTACAGGGCAGGTAACTCAGCACAGCACTGATTACTGTACATACACCAGCCTGCACCCGGAATGTCCCATCCATGTAATGTGCTGTATTACAGGACAGGTAACTCAGCACAGCACTGATTACTGTACATACACCAGCCTGCACCCGGAATGTCCCATCCATGTAATGTGCTGTATTACAGGGCAGGTAACTCAGCACAGCACTGATTACTGTACATACACCAGCCTGCACCCGGAATGTCCCATCCATGTAATGTGCTGTATTACAGGACAGGTAACTCAGCACAGCACTGATTACTGTACATACACCAGCCTGCACCCGGAATGTCCCATCCATGTAATGTGCTGTATTACAGGACAGGTAACTCAGGACAGCACTGATTACTGTACATACACCAGCCTGCACCCGGAATGTCCCATCCATGTAATGTGCTGTATTACAGGACAGGTAACTCAGCACAGCACTGATTACTGTACATACACCAGCATGCACCCGGAATGTCCCATCCATGTAAAGCGCTGTATTACAGGACAGGTAACTCAGCACAGCACTGATTACTGTACATACACCAGCGTGCACCCGGAATGTCCCGTCCATGTAATGTGCTGTATTACAGGACAGGTAACTCAGCACAGCACTGATTACTGTACATACACCAGCCTGCACCCGGAATGTCCCATCCATGTAATGTGCTGTATTACAGGACAGGTAACTCAGCACAGCACTGATTACTGTACATACACCAGCCTGCACCCGGAATGTCCCATCCATGTAATGTGCTGTATTACAGGACAGGTAACTCAGCACAGCACTGATTACTGTACATACACCAGCCTGCACCCGGAATGTCCCATCCATGTAATGTGCTGTATTACAGGACAGGTAACTCAGCACAGCACTGATTACTGTACATACACCAGCCTGCACCCGGAATGTCCCATCCATGTAATGTGCTGTATTACAGGACAGGTAACTCAGCACAGCACTGATTACTGTACATACACCAGCCTGCACCCGGAATGTCCCGTCCATGTAATGTGCTGTATTACAGGACAGGTAACTCAGCACAGCACTGATTACTGTACATACACCACCCTGCACCCGGAATGTCCCATCCATGTAATGTGCTGTATTACAGGACAGGTAACTCAGGACAGCACTGATTACTGTACATACACCAGCCTGCACCCGGAATGTCCCATCCATGTAATGTGCTGTATTACAGGACAGGTAACTCAGCACAGCACTGATTACTGTACATACACCAGCCTGCACCCGGAATGTCCCATCCATGTAATGTGCTGTATTACAGGACAGGTAACTCAGCACAGCACTGATTACTGTACATACACCAGCCTGCACCCGGAATGTCCCATCCATGTAATGTGCTGTATTACAGGACAGGTAACTCAGCACAGCACTGATTACTGTACATACACCAGCCTGCACCCGGAATGTCCCATCCATGTAATGCGCTGTATTACAGGACAGGTAACTCAGGACAGCACTGATTACTGTACATACACCAGCCTGCACCCGGAATGTCCCATCCATGTAATGTGCTGTATTACAGGACAGGTAACTCAGCACAGCACTGATTACTGTACATACACCAGCCTGCACCAGGAATGTCCCATCCATGTAATGTGCTGTATTACAGGACAGATAACTCAGCACAGCACTGATTACTGTACATACACCAGCCTGCACCCGGAATGTCCCGTCCATGTAATGTGCTGTATTACAGGAGAGGTAACTCAGCACAGCACTGATTACTGTACATACACCAGCCTGCACCCGGAATGTCCCATCCATGTAATGCGCTGTATTATAGGACAGGTAACTCAGCATAGCACTGATTACAGTGCATACACCAGCCTGCACCCGGAATGTCCCATCCATGTAATGCGCTGTATTACAGGACAGGTAACTCAGGACAGCACTGATTACTGTACATACACCAGCCTGCACCCGGAATGTCCCATCCATGTAATGTGCTGTATTACAGGACAGGTAACTCAGGACAGCACTGATTACTGTACATACACCAGCCTGCACCCGGAATGTCCCATCCATGTAATGCGCTGTATTATAGGACAGGTAACTCAGCATAGCACTGATTACAGTGCATACACCAGCCTGCACCCGGAATGTCCCATCCATGTAATGCGCTGTATTACAGGACAGGTAACTCAGGACAGCACTGATTACTGTACATACACCAGCCTGCACCCGGAATGTCCCATCCATGTAATGCGCTGTATTACAGGACAGGTGACTCAGGACAGCACTGATTACTGTACATACACCAGCCTGCACCAGGAATGTCCCATCCATGTAATGTGCTGTATTACAGGACAGGTAACTCAGCACAGCACTGATTACTGTACATACACCAGCCTGCACCCGGAATGTCCCATCCATGTAATGTGCTGTATTACAGGACAGGTAACTCAGCACAGCACTGATTACTGTACATACACCAGCCTGCACCCGGAATGTCCCATCCATGTAATGTGCTGTATTACAGGATAGGTAACTCAGGACAGCACTGATTACTGTACATACACCAGCCTGCACCCGGAATGTCCCATCCATGTAATGTGCTGTATTACAGGACAGGTAACTCAGCACAGCACTGATTACTGTACATACACCAGCCTGCACCCGGAATGTCCCATCCATGTAATGCGCTGTATTACAGGACAGGTAACTCAGCACAGCACTGATTACTGTACATACACCAGCCTGCACCCAGAATGTCCCATCCATGTAATGTGCTGTATTACAGGACAGGTAACACAGCACAGCACTGATTACTGTACATACACCAGCCTGCACCCGGAATGTCCCATCCATGTAATGTGCTGTATTACAGGGCAGGTAACTCAGCACAGCACTGATTACTGTACATACACCAGCCTGCACCCGGAATGTCCCATCCATGTAATGTGCTGTATTACAGGGCAGGTAACTCAGCACAGCACTGATTACTGTACATACACCAGCCTGCACCCGGAATGTCCCATCAATGTAATGTGCTGTATTACAGGACAGGTAACTCAGCACAGCACTGATTACTGTACATACACCAGCCTGCACCCGGAATGTCCCATCCATGTAATGTGCTGTATTACAGGACAGGTAACTCAGGACAGCACTGATTACTGTACATACACCAGCCTGCACCCGGAATGTCCCATCCATGTAATGTGCTGTATTACAGGACAGGTAACTCAGGACAGCACTGATTACTGTACATACACCAGCCTGCACCCGGAATGTCCCATCCATGTAATGCGCTGTATTACAGGACAGGTAACTCAGCACAGCACTGATTACTGTACATACACCAGCCTGCACCCGGAATGTCCCATCCATGTAATGTGCTGTATTACAGGACAGGTAACTCAGCACAGCACTGATTACTGTACATACACCAGCCTGCACCCGGAATGTCCCATCCATGTAATGTGCTGTATTACAGGATAGGTAACTCAGCACAGCACTGATTACTGTACATACACCAGCCTGCACCAGGAATGTCCCATCCATGTAATGTGCTGTATTACAGGACAGGTAACTCATCATAGCACTGATTACTGTACATACACCAGCCTGCACCAGGAATGTCCCATCCATGTAATGCGCTGTATTACAGGACAGGTAACTCAGCACAGCACTGATTACTGTACATACACCAGCCTGCACCCGGAATGTCCCATCCATGTAATGTGCTGTATTACAGGATAGGTAACTCAGCACAGCACTGATTACTGTACATACACCAGCCTGCACCCGGAATGTCCCATCCATGTAATGTGCTGTATTACAGGACATGTAACTCAGCACAGCACTGATTACTGTACATACACCAGCCTGCACCCGGCATGTCCCATCCATGTAATGTGCTGTATTACAGGACATGTAACTCAGCACAGCACTGATTACTGTACATACACCAGCCTGCACCCGGCATGTCCCATCCATGTAATGTGCTGTATTACAGGACAGGTAACTCAGCACAGCACTGATTACTGTACATACACCAGCCTGCACCCGGCATGTCCCATCCATGTAATGTGCTGTATTACAGGACATGTAACTCAGCACAGCACTGATTACTATACATACACCAGCCTGCACCCGGAATGTCCCATCCATGTAATGCGCTGTATTACAGGACAGGTAACTCAGCACAGCACTGATTACTGTACATATACCAGCCTGCACCCGGAATGTCCCATCCATGTAATGTGCTGTATTACAGGACAGGTAACTCAGCACAGCACTGATTACTGTACATACACCAGCCTGCACCTGGAATGTCCCATCCATGTAATGTGCTGTATTACAGGACAGGTAACTCAGCACAGCACTGATTACTGTACATACACCAGCCTGCACCCGGAATGTCCCATCCATGTAATGTGCTGTATTACAGGACAGGTAACTCAGCACAGCACTGATTACTGTACATACACCAGCCTGCACCCGGAATGTCCCATCCATGTAATGTGCTGTATTACAGGACAGGTAACTCAGCACAGCACTGATTACTCTACATACACCAGCCTGCACCCGGAATGTCCCATCCATGTAATGTGCTGTATTACAGGACAGGTAACTCATCATAGCACTGATTACTGTACATACACCAGCCTGCACCCGGAATGTCCCATCCATGTAATGTGCTGTATTACAGGACAGGTAACTCATCATAGCACTGATTACTGTACATACACCAGCCTGCACCTGGAATGTCCCATCCATGTAATGTGCTGTATTACAGGAGAGGTAACTCAGCACAGCACTGATTACTGTACATACACCAGCCTGCACCCGGAATGTCCCATCCATGTAATGTGCTGTATTACAGGACAGGTAACTCAGGACAGCACTGATTACTGTACATACACCAGCGTGCACCCGGAATGTCCCAGCCATGTAATGTGCTGTATTACAGGACAGATAACTCAGCACAGCACTGATTACTGTACATACACCAGCCTGCACCAGGAATGTCCCATCCATGTAATGTGCTGTATTACAGGACAGGTAACTCAGCACAGCACTGATTACTGTACATACACCAGCCTGCACCCGGAATGTCCCATCCATGTAATGTGCTGTATTACAGGACAGGTAACTCAGCACAGCACTGATTACTGTACATACACCAGCCTGCACCCAGAATGTCCCATCCATGTAATGTGCTGTATTACAGGGCAGGTAACTCAGCACAGCACTGATTACTGTACATACACCAGCCTGCACCCAGAATGTCCCATCCATGTAATGTGCTGTATTACAGGGCAGGTAACTCAGCACAGCACTGATTACTGTACATACACCAGCCTGCACCCGGAATGTCCCATCCATGTAATGTGCTGTATTACAGGACAGGTAACTCAGCACAGCACTGATTACTGTACATACACCAGCCTGCACCCGGAATGTCCCATCCATGTAATGTGCTGTATTACAGGACAGGTAACTCAGCACAGCACTGATTACTGTACATACACCAGCCTGCACCCGGAATGTCCCATCCATGTAATGTGCTGTATTACAGGACAGGTAACTCAGCACAGCACTGATTACTGTACATACACCAGCCTGCACCCGGAATGTCCCATCCATGTAATGTGCTGTATTACAGGACAGGTAACTCAGCACAGCACTGATTACTGTACATACACCAGCCTGCACCCGGAATGTCCCATCCATGTAATGTGCTGTATTACAGGACAGGTAACTCAGCACAGCACTGATTACTGTACATACACCAGCCTGCACCCGGAATGTCCCATCCATGTAATGCGCTGTATTACAGGACATGTAACTCAGCACAGCACTGATTACTGTACATACACCAGCCTGCACCCGGAATGTCCCGTCCATATAATGTGCTGTATTACAGGACAGGTAACTCAGCACAGCACTGATTACTGTACATACACCAGCCTGCACCCGGAATGTCCCATCCATGTAATGTGCTGTATTACAGGACATGTAACTCAGCACTGATTACTGTACATACACCAGCCTGCACCCGGAATGTCCCATCCATGTAATGTGCTGTATTATAGGACAGGTAACTCAGCACAGCACTGATTACAGTACATACACCACCCTGCACCCGGAATGTCCCATCCATGTAATGTGCTGTATTACAGGACAGGTAACTCAGCACAGCACTGATTACTGTACATACACCAGCCTGCACCCGGAATGTCCCATCCATGTAATGCGCTGTATTACAGGACAGGTAACTCATCACAGCACTGATTACTGTACATACACCAGCCTGCACCCGGAATGTCCCATCCATGTAATGTGCTGTATTACAGGACAGGTAACTCAGCACAGCACTGATTACTGTACATACACCACCCTGCACCCGGAATGTCCCATCCATGTAATGTGCTGTATTACAGGACAGGTAACTCAGCACAGCACTGATTACTGTACATACACCAGCCTGCACCCGGAATGTCCCATCCATGTAATGTGCTGTATTACAGGACAGGTAACTCAGGACAGCACTGATTACTGTACATACACCAGCCTGCACCCAGAATGTCCCATCCATGTAATGTGCTGTATTACAGGACAGGTAACTCATCATAGCACTGATTACTGTACATACACCAGCCTGCACCCGGAATGTCCCATCCATGTAATGTGCTGTATTACAGGAGAGGTAACTCAGCACAGCACTGATTACTGTACATACACCAGCCTGCACCCGGAATGTCCCATCCATGTAATGTGCTGTATTACAGGACAGGTAACTCAGCACAGCACTGATTACTGTACATACACCAGCCTGCACCCGGAATGTCCCATCCATGTAATGTGCTGTATTACAGGACAGGTAACTCAGCACAGCACTGATTACTGTACATACACCAGCCTGCACCCGGAATGTCCCATCCATGTAATGTGCTGTATTACAGGACAGGTAACTCATCATAGCACTGATTACTGTACATACACCAGCCGGCACCCGGAATGTCCCATCCATGTAATGTGCTGTATTACAGGACAGGTAACTCAGGACAGCACTGATTACTGTACATACACCATCCTGCACCCGGAATGTCCCATCCATGTAATGTGCTGTATTACAGGACAGGTAACTCAGCACAGCACTGATTACTGTACATACACCAGCCTGCACCCGGAATGTCCCATCCATGTAATGTGCTGTATTACAGGACAGGTAACTCAGCACAGCACTGATTACTGTACATACACCAGCCTGCACCCGGAATGTCCCATCCATGTAATGCGCTGTATTACAGGACAGGTAACTCAGGACAGCACTGATTACTGTACATACACCAGCCTGCACCCGGAATGTCCCATCCATGTAATGCGCTGTATTACAGGACAGGTAACTCAGCACAGCACTGATTACTGTACATACACCAGCCTGCACCCAGAATGTCCCATCCATGTAATGTGCTGTATTACAGGGCAGGTAACTCAGCACAGCACTGATTACTGTACATACACCAGCCTGCACCCGGAATGTCCCATCCATGTAATGTGCTGTATTACAGGACAGGTAACTCAGCACAGCACTGATTACTGTACATACACCAGCCTGCACCCGGAATGTCCCGTCCATGTAATGTGCTGTATTACAGGACAGGTAACTCAGCACAGCACTGATTACTGTACATAAACCAGCCTGCACCCGGAATGTCCCATCCATGTAATGCGCTGTATTACAGGACAGGTAACTCAGCACAGCACTGATTACTGTACATACACCAGCCTGCACCAGGAATGTCCCATCCATGTAATGTGCTGTATTACAGGATAGGTAACTCAGGACAGCACTGATTACTGTACATACACCAGCCTGCACCCGGAATGTAGCATCCATGTAATGTGCTGTATTACAGGACAGGTAACTCAGCACAGCACTGATTACTGTACATACACCAGCCTGCACCCGGAATGTCCCATCCATGTAATGTGCTGTATTACAGGACAGGTAACTCAGCACAGCACTGATTACTGTACATACACCAGCCTGCACCTGGAATGTCCCATCCATGTAATGTGCTGTATTACAGGACAGGTAACTCAGCACAGCACTGATTACTGTACATACACCAGCCTGCACCCGGAATGTCCCATCCATGTAATGCGCTGTATTACAGGACAGGTAACTCAGCACAGCACTGATTACTGTACATACACCAGCCTGCACCCGGAATGTCCCATCCATGTAATGCGCTGTATTACAGGACAGGTAACTCAGCACAGCACTGATTACTGTACATACACCAGCCTGCACCCGGAATGTCCCATCCATGTAATGTGCTGTATTACAGGACAGGTAACACAGCACAGCACTGATTACTGTACATACACAGCCTGCACCCGGAATGTCCCATCCATGTAATGTGCTGTATTACAGGACAGGTAACTCAGCACAGCACTGATTACTGTACATACATCAGCCTGCACCCGGAATGTCCCATCCATGTAATGTGCTGTATTACAGGACAGGTAACTCAGCACAGCACTGATTACTGTACATACATCAGCCTGCACCCGGAATGTCCAATCCATGTAATGCGCTGTATTACAGGACAGGTAACTCAGCACAGCACTGATTACTGTACATACACCAGCCTGCACCCGGAATGTCCCATCCATGTAATGTGCTGTATTACAGGACAGGTAACTCAGCACAGCACTGATTACTGTACATACACCAGCCTGCACCCGGAATGTCCCATCCATGTAATGTGCTGTATTACAGGACAGGTAACTCAGCACAGCACTGATTACTGTACATACACCAGCCTGCACCCGGAATGTCCCATCCATGTAATGTGCTGTATTACAGGACAGGTAACTCAGCACAGCACTGATTACTGTACATACACCAGCCTGCACCCGGAATGTCCCATCCATGTAATGTGCTGTATTACAGGACAGGTAACTCATCATAGCACTGATTACTGTACATACACCAGCCTGCACCCGGAATGTCCCATCCATGTAATGTGCTGTATTACAGGACAGGTAACTCATCATAGCACTGATTACTGTACATACACCAGCCTGCACCTGGAATGTCCCATCCATGTAATGTGCTGTATTACAGGAGAGGTAAGTCAGCACAGCACTGATTACTGTACATACACCAGCCTGCACCCGGAATGTCCCATCCATGTAATGTGCTGTATTACAGGACAGGTAACTCAGGACAGCACTGATTACTGTACATACACCAGCCTGCACCAGGAATGTCCCATCCATGTAATGTGCTGTATTACAGGACAGGTAACTCAGCACAGCACTGATTACTGTACATACACCAGCCTGCACCCGGAATGTCCCATCCATGTAATGTGCTGTATTACAGGACAGGTAACTCAGCACAGCACTGATTACTGTACATACACCAGCCTGCACCCGGAATGTCCCATCCATGTAATGTGCTGTATTACAGGACAGGTAACTCAGCACAGCACTGATTACTGTACATACACCAGCCTGCACCCGGAATGTCCCATCCATGTAATGCGCTGTATTACAGGACATGTAACTCAGCACAGCACTGATTACTGTACATACACCAGCCTGCACCCGGAATGTCCCGTCCATGTAATGTGCTGTATTACAGGACAGGTAACTCAGCACAGCACTGATTACTGTACATACACCAGCCTGCACCCGGAATGTCCCATCCATGTAATGTGCTGTATTACAGGACATGTAACTCAGCACAGCACTGATTACTGTACATACACCAGCCTGCACCCGGAATGTCCCATCCATGTAATGTGCTGTATTATAGGACAGGTAACTCAGCACAGCACTGATTACAGTACATACACCACCCTGCACCCGGAATGTCCCATCCATGTAATGTGCTGTATTACAGGACAGGTAACTCAGCACAGCACTGATTACTGTACATACACCAGCCTGCACCCGGAATGTCCCATCCATGTAATGCGCTGTATTACAGGACAGGTAACTCAGCACAGCACTGATTACTGTACATACACCACCCTGCACCCGGAATCTCCCATCCATGTAATGTGCTGTATTACAGGACAGGTAACTCAGGACAGCACTGATTACTGTACATACACCAGCCTGCACCCGGAATGTCCCATCCATGTAATGTGCTGTATTACAGGACAGGTAACTCAGCACAGCACTGATTACTGTACATACACCAGCCTGCACCCGGAATGTCCCATCCATGTAATGTGCTGTATTACAGGAGAGGTAACTCAGCACAGCACTGATTACTGTACATACACCAGCCTGCACCCGGAATGTCCCATCCATGTAATGTGCTGTATTACAGGACAGGTAACTCAGCACAGCACTGATTACTGTACATACACCAGCCTGCACCCGGAATGTCCCATCCATGTAATGCGCTGTATTACAGGACAGGTAACTCAGGACAGCACTGATTACTGTACATACACCAGCCTGCACCCGGAATGTCCCATCCATGTAATGCGCTGTATTACAGGACAGGTAACTCAGGACAGCACTGATTACTGTACATACACCAGCCTGCACCCGGAATGTCCCATCCATGTAATGCGCTGTATTACAGGGCAGGTAACTCAGGACAGCACTGATTACTGTACATACACCAGCCTGCACCCAGAATGTCCCATCCATGTAATGTGCTGTATTACAGGGCAGGTAACTCAGCACAGCACTGATTACTGTACATACACCAGCCTGCACCCGGAATGTCCCATCCATGTAATGCGCTGTATTACAGGACAGGTAACTCAGCACAGCACTGATTACTGTACATACACCAGCCTGCACCCGGAATGTCCCATCCATGTAATGCGCTGTATTACAGGACAGGTAACTCAGGACAGCACTGATTACTGTACATACACCAGCCTGCACCAGGAATGTCCCATCCATGTAATGTGCTGTATTACAGGATAGGTAACTCAGGACAGCACTGATTACTGTACATACACCAGCCTGCACCCGGAATGTAGCATCCATGTAATGTGCTGTATTACAGGACAGGTAACTCAGCACAGCACTGATTACTGTACATACACCAGCCTGCACCCGGAATGTCCCATCCATGTAATGTGCTGTATTACAGGACAGGTAACTCAGCACAGCACTGATTACTGTACATACACCAGCCTGCACCCGGAATGTCCCATCCATGTAATGTGCTGTATTACAGGACAGGTAACTCAGGACAGCACTGATTACTGTACATACACCAGCCTGCACCCGGCATGTCCCATCCATGTAATGTACTGTATTACAGGACAGATAACTCAGCACAGCACTGATTACTGTACATACACCAGCCTGCACCCGGAATGTCCCATCCATGTAATGTGCTGTATTGCAGGACAGGTAACTCAGGACAGCACTGATTACTGTACGTATTACAGGACAGGTAACTCAGCACAGCACTGATTACTGTACATACACCAGCCTGCACCCGGAATGTCCCGTCCATGTAATGCGCTGTATTACAGGACAGGTAACTCAGCACAGCACTGATTACTGTACATACACCAGCCTGCACCCGGAATGTCCCATCCATGTAATGCGCTGTATTACAGGACAGGTAACTCAGGACAGCACTGATTACTGTACATACACCAGCCTGCACCAGGAATGTCCCATCCATGTAATGTGCTGTATTACAGGACAGGTAACTCAGCACAGCACTGATTACTGTACATACACCAGCCTGCACCCGGAATGTCCCATCCATGTAATGTGCTGTATTACAGGACAGGTAACTCAGCACAGCACTGATTACTGTACATACACCAGCCTGCACCCGGAATGTCCCATCCATGTAATGCGCTGTATTACAGGACAGGTAACTCAGGACAGCACTGATTACTGTACATACACCAGCCTGCACCAGGAATGTCCCATACATGTAATGCGCTGTATTACAGGACAGGTAACTCAGGACAGCACTGATTACTGTACATACACCACCCTGCACCCGGAATGTCCCGTCCATGTAATGTGCTGTATTACAGGATAGGTAACTCAGGACAGCACTGATTACTGTACATACACCAGCCTGCACCCGGAATGTCCCATCCATGTAATGCGCTGTATTACAGGACAGGTAACTCAGCACAGCACTGATTACTGTACATACACCAGCCTGCACCCGGAATGTCCCATCCATGTAATGTGCTGTATTACAGGACAGGTAACTCAGCACAGCACTGATTACTGTACATACACCAGCCTGCACCCGGAATGTCCCATCCATGTAATGTGCTGTATTACAGGACAGGTAACTCAGGACAGCACTGATTACTGTACATACACCAGCCTGCACCTGGAATGTCCCATCCATGTAATGTGCTGTATTACAGGACAGGTAACTCAGGACAGCACTGATTACTATACATACACCAGCCTGCACCCGGAATGTCCCATCCATGTAATGTGCTGTATTACAGGACAGGTAACTCAGCACAGCACTGATTACTGTACATACACCAGCCTGCACCCGGAATGTCCCATCCATGTAATGTGCTGTATTACAGGACAGGTAACTCAGCACAGCACTGATTACTGTACATACACAGCCTGCACCCGGAATGTCCCATCCATGTAATGCGCTGTATTACAGGACAGGTAACTCAGCACAGCACTGATTACTGTACATACACCAGCCTGCACCCGGAATGTCCCATCCATGTAATGTGCTGTATTACAGGACAGGTAACTCAGCACAGCACTGATTACTGTACATACACCAGCCTGCACCCGGAATGTCCCATCCATGTAATGTGCTGTATTACAGGACAGGTAACTCAGCACAGCACTGATTACTGTACATACACCAGCCTGCACCCGGAATGTCCCATCCATGTAATGTGCTGTATTACAGGACAGGTAACTCAGCACAGCACTGATTACTGTACATACACCAGCCTGCACCCGGAATGTCCCATCCATGTAATGTACTGTATTACAGGACAGGTAACTCATCATAGCACTGATTACAGTACATACACCAGCCTGCACCCGGAATGTCCCATCCATGTAATGTGCTGTATTATAGGACAGGTAACTCAGCACAGCACTGATTACAGTACATACACCAGCCTGCACCCGGAATGTCCCATCCATGTAATGTACTGTATTACAGGACAGGTAACTCAGCACAGCACTGATTACTGTACATACACCAGCCTGCACCCGGAATGTCCCATCCATGTAATGTGCTGTATTACAGGACAGGTAACTCAGCACAGCACTGATTACTGTACATACACCAGCCTGCACCCGGAATGTCCCATCCATGTAATGCGCTGTATTACAGGACAGGTAACTCAGGACAGCACTGATTACTGTACATACACCAGCCTGCACCCGGAATGTCCCATCCATGTAATGTGCTGTATTACAGGACAGGTAACTCAGCACAGCACTGATTACTGTACATACACCAGCCTGCACCCGGAATGTCCCATCCATGTAATGTGCTGTATTACAGGACAGGTAACTCAGCACAGCACTGATTACTGTACATACACCAGCCTGCACCCGGAATGTCCCATCCATGTAATGTGCTGTATTACAGGACAGGTAACTCAGCACAGCACTGATTACTGTACATACACCAGCCTGCACCCGGAATGTCCCATCCATGTAATGTGCTGTATTACAGGACAGGTAACTCAGCACAGCACTGATTACTGTACATACACCAGCCTGCACCCGGAATGTCCCATCCATGTAATGTGCTGTATTACAGGACAGGTAACTCATCATAGCACTGATTACTGTACATACACCAGCCTGCACCCGGAATGTCCCATCCATGTAATGTGCTGTATTACAGGACAGGTAACTCAGCACAGCACTGATTACTGTACATACACCAGCCTGCACCCGGAATGTCCCATCCATGTAATGTGCTGTATTACAGGACAGGTAACTCAGCACAGCACTGATTACTGTACATACACCAGCCTGCACCCGGAATGTCCCATCCATGTAATGTGCTGTATTACAGGACAGGTAACTCAGCACAGCACTGATTACTGTACATACACCAGCCTGCACCCGGAATGTCCCATCCATGTAATGTGCTGTATTACAGGACAGGTAACTCAGCACAGCACTGATTACTGTACATACACCAGCCTGCACCCGGAATGTCCCATCCATGTAATGTGCTGTATTACAGGACAGGTAACTCATCATAGCACTGATTACTGTACATACACCAGCCTGCACCCGGAATGTCCCATCCATGTAATGTGCTGTATTACAGGACAGGTAACTCATCATAGCACTGATTACTGTACATACACCAGCCTGCACCTGGAATGTCCCATCCATGTAATGTGCTGTATTACAGGAGAGGTAAGTCAGCACAGCACTGATTACTGTACATACACCAGCCTGCACCCGGAATGTCCCATCCATGTAATGTGCTGTATTACAGGACAGGTAACTCAGGACAGCACTGATTACTGTACATACACCAGCCTGCACCCGGAATGTCCCATCCATGTAATGTGCTGTATTACAGGACAGGTAACTCAGCACAGCACTGATTACTGTACATACACCAGCCTGCACCCGGAATGTCCCATCCATGTAATGTGCTGTATTACAGGACAGGTAACTCAGCACAGCACTGATTACTGTACATACACCAGCCTGCACCCGGAATGTCCCATCCATGTAATGTGCTGTATTACAGGACAGGTAACTCAGCACAGCACTGATTACTGTACATACACCAGCCTGCACCCGGAATGTCCCATCCATGTAATGTGCTGTATTACAGGACAGGTAACTCAGCACAGCACTGATTACTGTACATACACCAGCCTGCACCCGGAATGTCCCATCCATGTAATGTGCTGTATTACAGGACAGGTAACTCAGCACAGCACTGATTACTGTACATACACCAGCCTGCACCCGGAATGTCCCATCCATGTAATGTGCTGTATTACAGGACAGGTAACTCAGCACAGCACTGATTACTGTACATACACCAGCCTGCACCCGGAATGTCCCATCCATGTAATGCGCTGTATTACAGGACATGTAACTCAGCACAGCACTGATTACTGTACATACACCAGCCTGCACCCGGAATGTCCCGTCCATGTAATGTGCTGTATTACAGGACAGGTAACTCAGCACAGCACTGATTACTGTACATACACCAGCCTGCACCCGGAATGTCCCATCCATGTAATGTGCTGTATTACAGGACATGTAACTCAGCACAGCACTGATTACTGTACATACACCAGCCTGCACCCGGAATGTCCCATCCATGTAATGTGCTGTATTATAGGACAGGTAACTCAGCACAGCACTGATTACAGTACATACACCACCCTGCACCCGGAATGTCCCATCCATGTAATGTGCTGTATTACAGGACAGGTAACTCAGCACAGCACTGATTACTGTACATACACCAGCCTGCACCCGGAATGTCCCATCCATGTAATGCGCTGTATTACAGGACAGGTAACTCAGCACAGCACTGATTACTGTACATACACCACCCTGCACCCGGAATCTCCCATCCATGTAATGTGCTGTATTACAGGACAGGTAACTCAGGACAGCACTGATTACTGTACATACACCAGCCTGCACCCGGAATGTCCCATCCATGTAATGTGCTGTATTACAGGACAGGTAACTCAGCACAGCACTGATTACTGTACATACACCAGCCTGCACCCGGAATGTCCCATCCATGTAATGTGCTGTATTACAGGAGAGGTAACTCAGCACAGCACTGATTACTGTACATACACCAGCCTGCACCCGGAATGTCCCATCCATGTAATGTGCTGTATTACAGGACAGGTAACTCAGCACAGCACTGATTACTGTACATACACCAGCCTGCACCCGGAATGTCCCATCCATGTAATGCGCTGTATTACAGGACAGGTAACTCAGGACAGCACTGATTACTGTACATACACCAGCCTGCACCCGGAATGTCCCATCCATGTAATGCGCTGTATTACAGGACAGGTAACTCAGGACAGCACTGATTACTGTACATACACCAGCCTGCACCCGGAATGTCCCATCCATGTAATGCGCTGTATTACAGGGCAGGTAACTCAGGACAGCACTGATTACTGTACATACACCAGCCTGCACCCAGAATGTCCCATCCATGTAATGTGCTGTATTACAGGGCAGGTAACTCAGCACAGCACTGATTACTGTACATACACCAGCCTGCACCCGGAATGTCCCATCCATGTAATGCGCTGTATTACAGGACAGGTAACTCAGCACAGCACTGATTACTGTACATACACCAGCCTGCACCCGGAATGTCCCATCCATGTAATGCGCTGTATTACAGGACAGGTAACTCAGGACAGCACTGATTACTGTACATACACCAGCCTGCACCAGGAATGTCCCATCCATGTAATGTGCTGTATTACAGGATAGGTAACTCAGGACAGCACTGATTACTGTACATACACCAGCCTGCACCCGGAATGTAGCATCCATGTAATGTGCTGTATTACAGGACAGGTAACTCAGCACAGCACTGATTACTGTACATACACCAGCCTGCACCCGGAATGTCCCATCCATGTAATGTGCTGTATTACAGGACAGGTAACTCAGCACAGCACTGATTACTGTACATACACCAGCCTGCACCCGGAATGTCCCATCCATGTAATGTGCTGTATTACAGGACAGGTAACTCAGGACAGCACTGATTACTGTACATACACCAGCCTGCACCCGGCATGTCCCATCCATGTAATGTACTGTATTACAGGACAGATAACTCAGCACAGCACTGATTACTGTACATACACCAGCCTGCACCCGGAATGTCCCATCCATGTAATGTGCTGTATTGCAGGACAGGTAACTCAGGACAGCACTGATTACTGTACGTATTACAGGACAGGTAACTCAGCACAGCACTGATTACTGTACATACACCAGCCTGCACCCGGAATGTCCCGTCCATGTAATGCGCTGTATTACAGGACAGGTAACTCAGCACAGCACTGATTACTGTACATACACCAGCCTGCACCCGGAATGTCCCATCCATGTAATGCGCTGTATTACAGGACAGGTAACTCAGGACAGCACTGATTACTGTACATACACCAGCCTGCACCAGGAATGTCCCATCCATGTAATGTGCTGTATTACAGGACAGGTAACTCAGCACAGCACTGATTACTGTACATACACCAGCCTGCACCCGGAATGTCCCATCCATGTAATGTGCTGTATTACAGGACAGGTAACTCAGCACAGCACTGATTACTGTACATACACCAGCCTGCACCCGGAATGTCCCATCCATGTAATGCGCTGTATTACAGGACAGGTAACTCAGGACAGCACTGATTACTGTACATACACCAGCCTGCACCAGGAATGTCCCATACATGTAATGCGCTGTATTACAGGACAGGTAACTCAGGACAGCACTGATTACTGTACATACACCACCCTGCACCCGGAATGTCCCGTCCATGTAATGTGCTGTATTACAGGATAGGTAACTCAGGACAGCACTGATTACTGTACATACACCAGCCTGCACCCGGAATGTCCCATCCATGTAATGCGCTGTATTACAGGACAGGTAACTCAGCACAGCACTGATTACTGTACATACACCAGCCTGCACCCGGAATGTCCCATCCATGTAATGTGCTGTATTACAGGACAGGTAACTCAGCACAGCACTGATTACTGTACATACACCAGCCTGCACCCGGAATGTCCCATCCATGTAATGTGCTGTATTACAGGACAGGTAACTCAGGACAGCACTGATTACTGTACATACACCAGCCTGCACCTGGAATGTCCCATCCATGTAATGTGCTGTATTACAGGACAGGTAACTCAGGACAGCACTGATTACTATACATACACCAGCCTGCACCCGGAATGTCCCATCCATGTAATGTGCTGTATTACAGGACAGGTAACTCAGCACAGCACTGATTACTGTACATACACCAGCCTGCACCCGGAATGTCCCATCCATGTAATGTGCTGTATTACAGGACAGGTAACTCAGCACAGCACTGATTACTGTACATACACAGCCTGCACCCGGAATGTCCCATCCATGTAATGCGCTGTATTACAGGACATGTAACTCAGCACAGCACTGATTACTGTACATACACCAGCCTGCACCCGGAATGTCCCATCCATGTAATGTGCTGTATTACAGGACAGGTAACTCAGCACAGCACTGATTACTGTACATACACCAGCCTGCACCCGGAATGTCCCATCCATGTAATGTGCTGTATTACAGGACAGGTAACTCAGCACAGCACTGATTACTGTACATACACCAGCCTGCACCCGGAATGTCCCATCCATGTAATGTGCTGTATTACAGGACAGGTAACTCAGCACAGCACTGATTACTGTACATACACCAGCCTGCACCCGGAATGTCCCATCCATGTAATTACTGTATTACAGGACAGGTAACTCATCATAGCACTGATTACAGTACATACACCAGCCTGCACCCGGAATGTCCCATCCATGTAATGTGCTGTATTATAGGACAGGTAACTCAGCACAGCACTGATTACAGTACATACACCAGCCTGCACCCGGAATGTCCCATCCATGTAATGTACTGTATTACAGGACAGGTAACTCAGCACAGCACTGATTACTGTACATACACCAGCCTGCACCCGGAATGTCCCATCCATGTAATGTGCTGTATTACAGGACAGGTAACTCAGCACAGCACTGATTACTGTACATACACCAGCCTGCACCCGGAATGTCCCATCCATGTAATGCGCTGTATTACAGGACAGGTAACTCAGGACAGCACTGATTACTGTACATACACCAGCCTGCACCCGGAATGTCCCATCCATGTAATGTGCTGTATTACAGGACAGGTAACTCAGCACAGCACTGATTACTGTACATACACCAGCCTGCACCCGGAATGTCCCATCCATGTAATGTGCTGTATTACAGGACAGGTAACTCAGCACAGCACTGATTACTGTACATACACCAGCCTGCACCCAGAATGTCCCATCCATGTAATGCGCTGTATTACAGGACAGATAACTCAGCACAGCACTGATTACAGTACATACACCAGCCTGCACCCGGAATGTCCCATCCATGTAATGTGCTGTATTACAGGACAGGTAACTCAGCACAGCACTGATTACTGTACATACACCAGCCTGCACCCGGAATGTCCCATCCATGTAATGTGCTGTATTACAGGACAGGTAACTCAGCACAGCACTGATTACTGTACATACACCAGCCTGCACCCGGAATGTCCCATCCATGTAATGTGCTGTATTACAGGACAGGTAACTCAGCACAGCACTGATTACTGTACATACACCAGCCTGCACCCGGAATGTCCCATCCATGTAATGTGCTGTATTACAGGACAGGTAACTCATCATAGCACTGATTACTGTACATACACCAGCCTGCACCCGGAATGTCCCATCCATGTAATGTGCTGTATTACAGGACAGGTAACTCAGCACAGCACTGATTACTGTACATACACCAGCCTGCACCCGGAATGTCCCATCCATGTAATGTGCTGTATTACAGGACAGGTAACTCAGCACAGCACTGATTACTGTACATACACCAGCCTGCACCCGGAATGTCCCGTCCATGTAATGTGCTGTATTACAGGACAGGTAACTCAGCACAGCACTGATTACTGTACATACACCAGCCTGCACCCGGAATGTCCCATCCATGTAATGTGCTGTATTACAGGACAGGTAACTCAGGACAGCACTGATTACTGTACATACACCAGCCTGCACCCGGAATGTCCCATCCATGTAATGTGCTGTATTACAGGACAGGTAACTCAGCACAGCACTGATTACTGTACATATACCAGCCTGCACCCGGAATGTCCCATCCATGTAATGTGCTGTATTACAGGACAGGTAACTCATCATAGCACTGATTACTGTACATACACCAGCCTGCACCCGGAATGTCCCATCCATGTAATGTGCTGTATTACAGGAGAGGTAACTCAGCACAGCACTGATTACTGTACATACACCAGCCTGCACCCGGAATGTCCCATCCATGTAATGCGCTGTATTACAGGACAGGTAACTCAGGACAGCACTGATTACTGTACATACACCAGCCTGCACCCGGAATGTCCCATCCATGTAATGCGCTGTATTACAGGACAGGTAACTCAGGACAGCACTGATTACTGTACATACACCAGCCTGCACCCGGAATGTCCCATCCATGTAATGCGCTGTATTACAGGACAGGTAACTCAGGACAGCACTGATTACTGTACATACACCAGCCTGCACCCAGAATGTCCCATCCATGTAATGTGCTGTATTACAGGGCAGGTAACTCAGCACAGCACTGATTACTGTACATACACCAGCCTGCACCCGGAATGTCCCATCCATGTAATGCGCTGTATTACAGGACAGGTAACTCAGCACAGCACTGATTACTGTACATACACCAGCCTGCACTCGGAATGTCCCATCCATGTAATGTGCTGTATTACAGGACAGGTAACTCAGCACAGCACTGATTACTGTACATACACCAGCCTGCACCCGGAATGTCCCATCCATGTAATGTGCTGTATTACAGGAAAGGTAACTCAGCACAGCACTGATTACTGTACATACACCAGCCTGCACCCGGAATGTCCCATCCATGTAATGTGCTGTATTACAGGACAGGTAACTCAGCACAGCACTGATTACTGTACATACACCAGCCTGCACCCGGAATGTCCCATCCATGTAATGTGCTGTATTACAGGACAGGTAACTCAGGACAGCACTGATTACTGTACATACACCAGCCTGCACCCGGAATGTCCCATCCATGTAATGTGCTGTATTACAGGACAGGTAACTCAGGACAGCACTGATTACTGTACATACACCAGCCTGCACCCGGCATGTCCCATCCATGTAATGTACTGTATTACAGGACAGATAACTCAGCACAGCACTGATTACTGTACATACACCAGCCTGCACCCGGAATGTCCCATCCATGTAATGTGCTGTATTACAGGACAGGTAACTCAGGACAGCACTGATTACTGTACATACACCAGCCTGCACCCGGAATGTCCCATCCATGTAATGTGCTGTATTACAGGACAGGTAACTCAGCACAGCACTGATTACTGTACATACACCAGCCTGCACCCGGAATGTCCCATCCATGTAATGTGCTGTATTACAGGACAGGTAACTCAGCACAGCACTGATTACTGTACACATGCGCTGTATTGCAGGACAGGTAACTCAGGACAGCACTGATTACTGTACGTATTACAGGACAGGTAACTCAGCACAGCACTGATTACTGTACATACACCAGCCTGCACCCGGAATGTCCCATCCATGTAATGTGCTGTATTACAGGACAGGTAACTCAGCACAGCACTGATTACTGTACATACACCAGCCTGCACCCGGAATGTCCCATCCATGTAATGCGCTGTATTACAGGACAGGTAACTCAGGACAGCACTGATTACTGTACATACACCAGCCTGCACCAGGAATGTCCCATCCATGTAATGCGCTGTATTACAGGACAGGTAACTCAGCACAGCACTGATTACTGTACATACACCAGCCTGCACTCGGAATGTCCCATCCATGTAATGTGCTGTATTACAGGACAGGTAACTCAGGACAGCACTGATTACTGTACATACACCAGCCTGCACCAGGAATGTCCCATACATGTAATGCGCTGTATTACAGGACAGGTAACTCAGGACAGCACTGATTACTGTACATACACCAGCCTGCACCCGGAATGTCCCATCCATGTAATGTGCTGTATTACAGGACAGGTAACTCAGCACAGCACTGATTACTGTACATACACCAGCCTGCACCCGGAATGTCCCATCCATGTAATGTGCTGTATTACAGGACAGGTAACTCAGCACAGCACTGATTACTGTACATACACCAACCGGCACCCGGAATGTCCCATCCATGTAATGTGCTGTATTACAGGACAGGTAACTCAGCACAGCACTGATTACTGTACATACACCAGCCTGCACCCGGAATGTCCCATCCATGTAATGTGCTGTATTACAGGACAGGTAACTCAGCACAGCACTGATTACTGTACATACACCAGCCGGCACCCGGAATGTCCCATCCATGTAATGTGCTGTATTACAGGACAGGTAACTCAGGACAGCACTGATTACTGTACATACACCATCCTGCACCCGGAATGTCCCATCCATGTAATGTGCTGTATTACAGGACAGGTAACTCAGCACAGCACTGATTACTGTACATACACCAGCCTGCACCCGGAATGTCCCATCCATGTAATGTGCTGTATTACAGGACAGGTAACTCAGCACAGCACTGATTACTGTACATACACCAGCCTGCACCCGGAATGTCCCATCCATGTAATGCGCTGTATTACAGGACAGGTAACTTAGCACAGCACTGATTACTGTACATACACCAGCCTGCACCCGGAATGTCCAATCCATGTAATGCGCTGTATTACAGGACAGGTAACTCAGCACAGCACTGATTACTGTACATACACCAGCCTGCACCCGGAATGTCCCATCCATGTAATGTGCTGTATTACAGGACAGGTAACACAGCACAGCACTGATTACTGTACATACACCAGCCTGCACCCGGAATGTCCCATCCATGTAATGTGCTATATTACAGGACAGGTAACTCAGCACAGCACTGATTACTGTACATACACCAGCCTGCACCCGGAATGTCCCGTCCATGTAATGTGCTGTATTACAGGACAGGTAACTCAGCACAGCACTGATTACTGTACATACACCAGCCTGCACCCGGAATGTCCCATCCATGTAATGTGCTGTATTACAGGACAGGTAACTCAGCACAGCACTGATTACTGTACATACACCAGCCTGCACCCGGAATGTCCCATCCATGTAATGCGCTGTATTACAGGACAGGTAACTCAGCACAGCACTGATTACTGTACATACACCAGCCTGCACCCGGAATGTCCCATCCATGTAATGTGCTGTATTACAGGGCAGGTAACTCAGCACAGCACTGATTACTGTACATACACCAGCCTGCACCCGGAATGTCCCATCCATGTAATGTGCTGTATTACAGGACAGGTAACTCAGCACAGCACTGATTACTGTACATACACCAGCCTGCACCCGGAATGTCCCATCCATGTAATGTGCTGTATTACAGGACAGGTAACTCAGGACAGCACTGATTACTGTACATACACCAGCCTGCACCCGGAATGTCCCATCCATGTAATGTGCTGTATTACAGGACAGGTAACTCAGCACAGCACTGATTACTGTACATACACCAGCCTGCACCCGGAATGTCCCATCCATGTAATGTGCTGTATTACAGGACAGGTAACTCAGGACAGCACTGATTACTGTACGTATTACAGGACAGGTAACTCAGCACAGCACTGATTACTGTACATACACCAGCCTGCACCCGGAATGTCCCATCCATGTAATGTGCTGTATTACAGGACAGGTAACTCAGCACAGCACTGATTACTGTACATACACCAGCCTGCACCCGGAATGTCCCATCCATGTAATGTGCTGTATTACAGGACAGGTAACTCAGGACAGCACTGATTACTGTACATACACCAGCCTGCACCCGGCATGTCCCATCCATGTAATGTACTGTATTACAGGACAGATAACTCAGCACAGCACTGATTACTGTACATACACCAGCCTGCACCCGGCATGTCCCATCCATGTAATGTGCTGTATTACAGGAGAGGTAACTCAGCACAGCACTGATTACTGTACACATGCGCTGTATTGCAGGACAGGTAACTCAGGACAGCACTGATTACTGTACGTATTACAGGACAGGTAACTCAGCACAGCACTGATTACTGTACATACACCAGCCTGCACCCGGAATGTCCCGTCCATGTAATGTGCTGTATTACAGGACAGGTAACTCAGCACAGCACTGATTACTGTACATACACCAGCCTGCACCCGGAATGTCCCATCCATGTAATGCGCTGTATTACAGGACAGGTAACTCAGGACAGCACTGATTACTGTACATACACCAGCCTGCACCCGGAATGTCCCATCCATGTAATGTGCTGTATTACAGGACAGGTAACTCAGCACAGCACTGATTACTGTACATATACCAGCCTGCACCCGGAATGTCCCATCCATGTAATGCGCTGTATTACAGGACAGGTAACTCAGGACAGCACTGATTACTGTACATACACCAGCCTGCACCAGGAATGTCCCATCCATGTAATGTGCTGTATTACAGGATAGGTAACTCAGGACAGCACTGATTACTGTACATACACCAGCCTGCACCCGGAATGTCCCATCCATGTAATGCGCTGTATTACAGGACAGGTAACTCAGGACAGCACTGATTACTGTACATACACCAGCCTGCACCCGGAATGTCCCATCCATGTAATGCGCTGTATTACAGGACAGGTAACTCAGGACAGCACTGATTACTGTACATACACCAGCCTGCACCCGGAATGTCCCATCCATGTAATGTGCTGTATTACAGGACAGGTAACTCAGCACAGCACTGATTACTGTACATATACCAGCCTGCACCCGGAATGTCCCATCCATGTAATGTGCTGTATTACAGGACAGGTAACTCAGCACAGCACTGATTACTGTACATACACCAGCCTGCACCCGGAATGTCCCATCCATGTAATGTGCTGTATTACAGGACAGGTAACTCAGCACAGCACTGATTACTGTACATACACCAGCCTGCACCCGGAATGTCCCATCCATGTAATGCGCTGTATTACAGGACAGGTAACTCAGCACAGCACTGATTACTGTACATACACCAGCCTGCACCCGGAATGTCCCATCCATGTAATGTGCTGTATTACAGGACAGGTAACTCAGCACAGCACTGATTACTGTACATACACCAGCCTGCACCCGGAATGTCCCATCCATGTAATGTGCTGTATTACAGGACAGGTAACTCAGGACAGCACTGATTACTGTACATACACCAGCCTGCACCCGGAATGTCCCATCCATGTAATGTGCTGTATTACAGGACAGGTAACTCAGCACAGCACTGATTACTGTACATACACCAGCCTGCACCCGGAATGTCCCATCCATGTAATGTGCTGTATTACAGGACAGGTAACTCATCACAGCACTGATTACTGTACATACACCAGCCTGCACCCAGAATGTCCCATCCATGTAATGTGCTGTATTACAGGACAGGTAACTCATCACAGCACTGATTACTGTACATACACCAGCCTGCACCCGGAATGTCCCGTCCATGTAATGTGCTGTATTACAGGACAGGTAACTCAGCACAGCACTGATTACTGTACATACACCAGCCTGCACCCGGAATGTCCCATCCATGTAATGTGCTGTATTACAGGACAGGTAACTCAGGACAGCACTGATTACTGTACATACACCAGCCTGCACCCGGAATGTCCCATCCATGTAATGTGCTGTATTACAGGACAGGTAACTCAGGACAGCACTGATTACTGTACATACACCAGCCTGCACCCGGAATGTCCCATCCATGTAATGTGCTGTATTACAGGACAGGTAACTCAGCACAGCACTGATTACTGTACATACACCAGCCTGCACCCGGAATGTCCCATCCATGTAATGTGCTGTATTACAGGACAGGTAACACAGCACAGCACTGATTACTGTACATACACAGCCTGCACCCGGAATGTCCCATCCATGTAATGCGCTGTATTACAGGACAGGTAACTCAGCACAGCACTGATTACTGTACATACACCAGCCTGCACCCGGAATGTCCCATCCATGTAATGCGCTGTATTACAGGACATGTAACTCAGCACAGCACTGATTACTGTACATACACCAGCGTGCACCCGGAATGTCCCGTCCATGTAATGCGCTGTATTACAGGACAGGTAACTCAGCACAGCACTGATTACTGTACATACACCAGCCTGCACCCGGAATGTCCCATCCATGTAATGTGCTGTATTACAGGACAGGTAACTCAGCACAGCACTGATTACTGTACATACACCAGCCTGCACCCGGAATGTCCCATCCATGTAATGTGCTGTATTACAGGACAGGTAACTCAGCACAGCACTGATTACTGTACATACACCAGCCTGCACCCGGAATGTCCCATCCATGTAATGTGCTGTATTACAGGACAGGTAACTCAGCACAGCACTGATTACTGTACATACACCAGCCTGCACCCGGAATGTCCCATCCATGTAATGTGCTGTATTACAGGACAGGTAACTCAGCACAGCACTGATTACTGTACATACACCAGCCTGCACCCGGAATGTCCCATCCATGTAATGTGCTGTATTACAGGACAGGTAACTCAGCACAGCACTGATTACTGTACATACACCAGCCTGCACCCGGCATGTCCCATCCATGTAATGTGCTGTATTACAGGACAGGTAACTCAGGACAGCACTGATTACTGTACATACACCAGCCTGCACCCGGAATGTCCCATCCATGTAATGTGCTGTATTACAGGACAGGTAACTCAGGACAGCACTGATTACTGTACATACACCAGCCTGCACCCGGAATGTCCCATCCATGTAATGTGCTGTATTACAGGACATGTAACTCAGCACAGCACTGATTACTGTACATACACCAGCCTGCACCCGGAATGTCCCATCCATGTAATGCGCTGTATTACAGGACAGGTAACTCATCATAGCACTGATTACTGTACATACACCAGCCTGCACCCGGAATGTCCCATCCATGTAATGCGCTGTATTACAGGACAGGTAACTCAGCACAGCACTGATTACTGTACATACACCAGCCTGCACCCGGAATGTCCCATCCATGTAATGTGCTGTATTACAGGACAGGTAACTCAGCACAGCACTGATTACTGTACATACACCAGCCTGCACCCGGAATGTCCCATCCATGTAATGTGCTGTATTACAGGACAGGTAACTCAGGACAGCACTGATTACTGTACATACACCAGCCTGCACCCGGAATGTCCCATCCATGTAATGTGCTGTATTACAGGACAGGTAACTCAGGACAGCACTGATTACTGTACATACACCAGCGTGCACCCGGAATGTCCCAGCCATGTAATGTGCTGTATTACAGGACAGGTAACACAGCACAGCACTGATTACTGTACATACACCAGCCTGCACCCGGAATGTCCCATCCATGTAATGTGCTGTATTACAGGACAGGTAACTCAGCACAGCACTGATTACTGTACATACACCAGCCTGCACCCGGAATGTCCCATCCATGTAATGTGCTGTATTACAGGACAGGTAACTCAGCACAGCACTGATTACTGTACATACACCAGCCTGCACCCGGAATGTCCCATCCATGTAATGCGCTGTATTACAGGACAGGTAACTCAGCACAGCACTGATTACTGTACATACACCAGCCTGCACCCGGAATGTCCCATCCATGTAATGTGCTGTATTACAGGACAGGTAACTCAGCACAGCACTGATTACTGTACATACACCAGCCTGCACCCGGAATGTCCCATCCATGTAATGTGCTGTATTACAGGAGAGGTAACTCATCACAGCACTGATTACTGTACATACACCAGCCTGCACCCGGAATGTCCCATCCATGTAATGTGCTGTATTACAGGACAGGTAACTCAGCACAGCACTGATTACTGTACATACACCAGCCTGCACCCGGAATGTCCCATCCATGTAATGTGCTGTATTACAGGACAGGTAACTCAGCACAGCACTGATTACTGTACATACACCAGCCTGCACCCGGAATGTCCCATCCATGTAATGTGCTGTATTACAGGACAGGTAACTCATCATAGCACTGATTACTGTACATACACCAGCCTGCACCCGGAATGTCCCATCCATGTAATGCGCTGTATTACAGGACAGGTAACTCATCACAGCACTGATTACTGTACATACACCAGCCTGCACCCGGAATGTCCCATCCATGTAAAGCGCTGTATTACAGGACAGGTAACTCAGCACAGCACTGATTACTGTACATACACCAGCGTGCACCCGGAATGTCCCGTCCATGTAATGTGCTGTATTACAGGACAGGTAACTCAGCACAGCACTGATTACTGTACATACACCAGCCTGCACCCGGAATGTCCCATCCATGTAATGTGCTGTATTACAGGACAGGTAACTCAGCACAGCACTGATTACTGTACATACACCAGCCTGCACCCGGAATGTCCCATCCATGTAATGCGCTGTATTACAGGACAGGTAACTCAGCACAGCACTGATTACTGTACATACACCAGCCTGCACCCGGAATGTCCCATCCATGTAATGCGCTGTATTACAGGACATGTAACTCAGCACAGCACTGATTACTGTACATACACCAGCCTGCACCCGGAATGTCCCATCCATGTAATGTGCTGTATTACAGGACAGGTAACTCAGCACAGCACTGATTACTGTACATACACCAGCCTGCACCCGGCATGTCCCATCCATGTAATGTGCTGTATTACAGGACATGTAACTCAGCACAGCACTGATTACTGTACATACACCAGCGTGCACCCGGAATGTCCCATCCATGTAATGCGCTGTATTACAGGACAGATAACTCAGCACAGCACTGATTACTGTACATACACCAGCGTGCACCCGGAATGTCCCATCCATGTAATGCGCTGTATTACAGGACAGATAACTCAGCACAGCACTGATTACTGTACATACACCAGCCTGCACCCGGAATGTCCCATCCATGTAATGTGCTGTATTACAGGACAGGTAACTCAGCACAGCACTGATTACTGTACATACACCAACCGGCACCCGGAATGTCCCATCCATGTAATGTGCTGTATTACAGGACAGGTAACTCAGCACAGCACTGATTACTGTACATACACCAGCCTGCACCCGGAATGTCCCATCCATGTAATGTGCTGTATTACAGGACAGGTAACTCAGCACAGCACTGATTACTGTACATACACCAGCCTGCACCCGGAATGTCCCATCCATGTAATGTGCTGTATTACAGGACAGGTAACTCAGCACAGCACTGATTACTGTACATACACCAGCCTGCACCAGGAATGTCCCATCCATGTAATGTGCTGTATTACAGGACAGGTAACTCAGCACAGCACTGATTACTGTACATACACCAGCCTGCACCCGGAATGTCCCATCCATGTAATGTGCTGTATTACAGGACATGTAACTCAGCACAGCACTAATTACTGTACATACACCAGCCTGCACCCGGAATGTCCCATCCATGTAATGCGCTGTATTACAGGACAGGTAACTCAGCACAGCACTGATTACTGTACATACACCAGCCTGCACCCGGAATGTCCCATCCATGTAATGTGCTGTATTACAGGACAGGTAACTCAGCACAGCACTGATTACTGTACATACACCAGCCTGCACCCGGAATGTCCCATCCATGTAATGCGATGTATTACAGGACAGGTAACTCATCATAGCACTGATTACTGTACATACACCAGCCTGCACCCGGAATGTCCCATCCATGTAATGTGCTGTATTACAGGACAGGTAACTCATCATAGCACTGATTACTGTACATACACCAGCCTGCACCTGGAATGTCCCATCCATGTAATGTGCTGTATTACAGGACAGGTAACTCATCATAGCACTGATTACTGTACATACACCAGCCTGCACCCGGAATGTCCCATCCATGTAATGCGCTGTATTACAGGACAGGTAACTCAGCACAGCACTGATTACTGTACATACACCAGCCTGCACCCGGAATGTCCCATCCATGTAATGTGCTGTATTACAGGATAGGTAACTCAGCACAGCACTGATTACTGTACATACACCAGCCTGCACCCGGAATGTCCCATCCATGTAATGTGCTGTATTACAGGACAGGTAACTCAGCACAGCACTGATTACTGTACATACACCAGCCTGCACCCGGAATGTCCCATCCATGTAATGTGCTGTATTACAGGACAGGTAACTCAGCACAGCACTGATTACTGTACATACACCAGCCTGCACCCGGAATGCTGTATTACAGGACAGGTAACTCAGCACAGCACTGATTACTGTACATACACCAGCCTGCACCCGGAATGTCCCATCCATGTAATGTGCTGTATTACAGGACAGGTAACTCAGCACAGCACTGATTACTGTACATACACCAGCCTGCACCAGGAATGTCCCATCCATGTAATGTGCTGTATTACAGGACAGGTAACTCAGCACAGCACTGATTACTGTACATACACCAGCCTGCACCCGGAATGTCCCATCCATGTAATGTGCTGTATTACAGGACATGTAACTCAGCACAGCACTGATTACTGTACATACACCAGCCTGCACCCGGAATGTCCCATCCATGTAATGCGCTGTATTACAGGACAGGTAACTCAGCACAGCACTGATTACTGTACATACACCAGCCTGCACCCGGAATGTCCCATCCATGTAATGTGCTGTATTACAGGACAGGTAACTCAGCACAGCACTGATTACTGTACATACACCAGCCTGCACCCGGAATGTCCCATCCATGTAATGCGATGTATTACAGGACAGGTAACTCATCATAGCACTGATTACTGTACATACACCAGCCTGCACCCGGAATGTCCCATCCATGTAATGTGCTGTATTACAGGACAGGTAACTCATCATAGCACTGATTACTGTACATACACCAGCCTGCACCTGGAATGTCCCATCCATGTAATGTGCTGTATTACAGGACAGGTAACTCATCATAGCACTGATTACTGTACATACACCAGCCTGCACCCGGAATGTCCCATCCATGTAATGCGCTGTATTACAGGACAGGTAACTCAGCACAGCACTGATTACTGTACATACACCAGCCTGCACCCGGAATGTCCCATCCATGTAATGTGCTGTATTACAGGATAGGTAACTCAGCACAGCACTGATTACTGTACATACACCAGCCTGCACCCGGAATGTCCCATCCATGTAATGTGCTGTATTACAGGACAGGTAACTCAGCACAGCACTGATTACTGTACATACACCAGCCTGCACCCGGAATGTCCCATCCATGTAATGTGCTGTATTACAGGACAGGTAACTCAGCACAGCACTGATTACTGTACACATGCGCTGTATTGCAGGACAGGTAACTCAGGACAGCACTGATTACTGTACGTATTACAGGACAGGTAACTCAGCACAGCACTGATTACTGTACATACACCAGCCTGCACCCGGAATGTCCCATCCATGTAATGTGCTGTATTACAGGACAGGTAACTCAGGATAGCACTGATTACTGTACACAGGCGCTGTATTACAGGACAGGTGACTCAGCACAGCACTGATTACTGTACACAGGCGCTGTATTACAGGACAGGTAACTCAGGACGGCACTGATTACTGTACACAGGCGCTGTATTACAGGACAGGTAACTCAGGATAGCACTGATTACTGTACACAGACGCTGTATTACAGGACAGGTAACTCATCTCACCACTGATTACTGTACACAGGCGCTGTATTACAGGACAGGTGACTCAGCACAGCACTGATTACTGTACACAGGCGCTGTATTACAGGACAGGTAACTCAGGACGGCACTGATTAGTGTACACAGGCGCTGTATTACAGGACAGGTAACTCAGGACAGCACTAATTACTGTACACAGGCGGCTGTATTACAGGACAGGTAACTCAGCACAGAACTGATTACTGTACACAGACGCTGTATTACAGGACAGGTAACTCAGGACAGCACTAATTACTGTACACAGGCGGCTGTATTACAGGACAGGTAACTCAGCACAGAACTGATTACTGTACGCAGACGGCTGTATTACAGGACAGGTAACTCAGCACAGAACTGATTACTGTACGCAGACGGCTGTATTACAGGACAGGTAACTCAGCACAGCACTGATTACTGTACACATGCGCTGTATTACAGGACAGGTAACTCAGGACAGCACTGCAATGATTACTGTACACATGCGCTGTATTACAGGACAGGTAACTCAGGACAGCACTGCAATGATTACTGTACACAGGCACTTTATTACAGGACAGGTAACTCAGGACAGCACTGATTACTGTACGCAGACGCTGTATTACAGGACAGGTAACTCAGGACAGCACTGATTACTGTACGCAGACGGCTGTATTACAGGACAGGTAACTCAGGACAGCACTGCTTACTGTACGCAGACGGCTGTATTACAGGACAGGTAACTCAGCACAGCACTGATTACTGTACACATGCGCTGTATTACAGGACAGGTAACTCAGGACAGCACTGATTACTGTACACAGGCGCTGTATTACAGGACAGGTAACTCAGGACAGCACTGATTACTGTACGCAGACGGCTGTATTACAGGACAGGTAACTCAGGACAGCACTGATTACTGTAGGCAGACGGCTGTATTACAGGACAGGTAACTCAGGACAGCACTGATTACTGTACACAGTCGCTGTATTACAGGACAGATAACTCAGGACAGCACTGATTACTGTACACAGGCTCTGTATTACAGGACAGGTAACTCAGGACAGCACTGATTACTGTACGCAGACGGCTGTATTACAGGACAGGTAACTCAGGACAGCACTGATTACTGTACGCAGACGGCTGTATTACAGGACAGGTAACTCAGGACAGCACTGATTACTGTAGGCAGACGGCTGTATTACAGGACAGGTAACTCAGGACAGCACTGATTACTGTACACAGTCGCTGTATTACAGGACAGGTAACTCAGCACAGCACTGATTACTGTACACATGCGCTGTATTACAGGACAGGTAACTCAGGACAGCACTGATTACTGTACACTGGCGCTGTATTACAGGACAGGTAACTCAGCACAGCACTGATTACTGTACATACACCAGCCTGCACCCGGAATGTCCCATCCATGTAATGTGCTGTATTACAGGACAGGTAACTCAGCACAGCACTGATTACTGTACATACACCAGCGTGCACCCGGAATGTCCCATCCATGTAATGTGCTGTATTACAGGACAGGTAACTCAGGATATCACTGATTACTGTACACAGGCGCTGTATTACAGGACAGGTAACTCAGGATAGCACTGATTACTGTACACAGGCGCTGTATTACAGGACAGGTAACTCATCTCAGCACTGATTAGTGTACACAGGCGCTGAATTACAGGACAGGTAACTCAGGACAGCACTGATTACTGTACACAGGCGCTGTATTTCCGGACAGGTAACTCAGGACGGCACTGATTAGTGTACACAGGCGCTGTATTACAGGACAGGTAACTCAGGACAGCACTGATTACTGTACACAGGCTCTGTATTACAGGACAGGTGACTCAGCACAGCACTGATTACTGTACACAGGCGCTGTATTACAGGACAGGTAACTCAGGACGGCACTGATTAGTGTACACAGGCGCTGTATTACAGGACAGGTAACTCAGGACAGCACTGATTACTGTACGCAGACGGCTGTATTACAGGACAGGTAACTCAGGACAGCACTGATTACTGTACGCAGACGGCTGTATTACAGGACAGGTAACTCAGGACAGCACTGATTACTGTAGGCAGACGGCTGTATTACAGGACAGGTAACTCAGCACAGCACTGATTACTGTACACATGCGCTGTATTACAGGACAGGTAACTCAGGACAGCACTGATTACTGTACACAGGCGCTGTATTACAGGACAGGTAACTCAGCACAGCACTGATTACTGTACATACACCAGCCTGCACCCGGAATGTCCCATCCATGTAATGTGCTGTATTACAGGACAGGTAACTCATCATAGCACTGATTACTGTACATACACCAGCCTGCACCTGGAATGTCCCATCCATGTAATGTGCTGTATTACAGGACAGGTAACTCATCATAGCACTGATTACTGTACATACACCAGCCTGCACCCGGAATGTCCCATCCATGTAATGCGCTGTATTACAGGACAGGTAACTCAGCACAGCACTGATTACTGTACATACACCAGCCTGCACCCGGAATGTCCCATCCATGTAATGTGCTGTATTACAGGATAGGTAACTCAGCACAGCACTGATTACTGTACATACACCAGCCTGCACCCGGAATGTCCCATCCATGTAATGTGCTGTATTACAGGACAGGTAACTCAGCACAGCACTGATTACTGTACATACACCAGCCTGCACCCGGAATGTCCCATCCATGTAATGTGCTGTATTACAGGACAGGTAACTCAGCACAGCACTGATTACTGTACACATGCGCTGTATTGCAGGACAGGTAACTCAGGACAGCACTGATTACTGTACGTATTACAGGACAGGTAACTCAGCACAGCACTGATTACTGTACATACACCAGCCTGCACCCGGAATGTCCCATCCATGTAATGTGCTGTATTACAGGACAGGTAACTCAGGATAGCACTGATTACTGTACACAGGCGCTGTATTACAGGACAGGTGACTCAGCACAGCACTGATTACTGTACACAGGCGCTGTATTACAGGACAGGTAACTCAGGACGGCACTGATTACTGTACACAGGCGCTGTATTACAGGACAGGTAACTCAGGATAGCACTGATTACTGTACACAGACGCTGTATTACAGGACAGGTAACTCATCTCACCACTGATTACTGTACACAGGCGCTGTATTACAGGACAGGTGACTCAGCACAGCACTGATTACTGTACACAGGCGCTGTATTACAGGACAGGTAACTCAGGACGGCACTGATTAGTGTACACAGGCGCTGTATTACAGGACAGGTAACTCAGGACAGCACTAATTACTGTACACAGGCGGCTGTATTACAGGACAGGTAACTCAGCACAGAACTGATTACTGTACACAGACGCTGTATTACAGGACAGGTAACTCAGGACAGCACTAATTACTGTACACAGGCGGCTGTATTACAGGACAGGTAACTCAGCACAGAACTGATTACTGTACGCAGACGGCTGTATTACAGGACAGGTAACTCAGCACAGAACTGATTACTGTACGCAGACGGCTGTATTACAGGACAGGTAACTCAGCACAGCACTGATTACTGTACACATGCGCTGTATTACAGGACAGGTAACTCAGGACAGCACTGCAATGATTACTGTACACATGCGCTGTATTACAGGACAGGTAACTCAGGACAGCACTGCAATGATTACTGTACACAGGCACTTTATTACAGGACAGGTAACTCAGGACAGCACTGATTACTGTACGCAGACGCTGTATTACAGGACAGGTAACTCAGGACAGCACTGATTACTGTACGCAGACGGCTGTATTACAGGACAGGTAACTCAGGACAGCACTGCTTACTGTACGCAGACGGCTGTATTACAGGACAGGTAACTCAGCACAGCACTGATTACTGTACACATGCGCTGTATTACAGGACAGGTAACTCAGGACAGCACTGATTACTGTACACAGGCGCTGTATTACAGGACAGGTAACTCAGGACAGCACTGATTACTGTACGCAGACGGCTGTATTACAGGACAGGTAACTCAGGACAGCACTGATTACTGTAGGCAGACGGCTGTATTACAGGACAGGTAACTCAGGACAGCACTGATTACTGTACACAGTCGCTGTATTACAGGACAGATAACTCAGGACAGCACTGATTACTGTACACAGGCTCTGTATTACAGGACAGGTAACTCAGGACAGCACTGATTACTGTACGCAGACGGCTGTATTACAGGACAGGTAACTCAGGACAGCACTGATTACTGTACGCAGACGGCTGTATTACAGGACAGGTAACTCAGGACAGCACTGATTACTGTAGGCAGACGGCTGTATTACAGGACAGGTAACTCAGGACAGCACTGATTACTGTACACAGTCGCTGTATTACAGGACAGGTAACTCAGCACAGCACTGATTACTGTACACATGCGCTGTATTACAGGACAGGTAACTCAGGACAGCACTGATTACTGTACACTGGCGCTGTATTACAGGACAGGTAACTCAGCACAGCACTGATTACTGTACATACACCAGCCTGCACCCGGAATGTCCCATCCATGTAATGTGCTGTATTACAGGACAGGTAACTCAGCACAGCACTGATTACTGTACATACACCAGCGTGCACCCGGAATGTCCCATCCATGTAATGTGCTGTATTACAGGACAGGTAACTCAGGATATCACTGATTACTGTACACAGGCGCTGTATTACAGGACAGGTAACTCAGGATAGCACTGATTACTGTACACAGGCGCTGTATTACAGGACAGGTAACTCATCTCAGCACTGATTAGTGTACACAGGCGCTGAATTACAGGACAGGTAACTCAGGACAGCACTGATTACTGTACACAGGCGCTGTATTTCCGGACAGGTAACTCAGGACGGCACTGATTAGTGTACACAGGCGCTGTATTACAGGACAGGTAACTCAGGACAGCACTGATTACTGTACACAGGCTCTGTATTACAGGACAGGTGACTCAGCACAGCACTGATTACTGTACACAGGCGCTGTATTACAGGACAGGTAACTCAGGACGGCACTGATTAGTGTACACAGGCGCTGTATTACAGGACAGGTAACTCAGGACAGCACTGATTACTGTACGCAGACGGCTGTATTACAGGACAGGTAACTCAGGACAGCACTGATTACTGTACGCAGACGGCTGTATTACAGGACAGGTAACTCAGGACAGCACTGATTACTGTAGGCAGACGGCTGTATTACAGGACAGGTAACTCAGGACAGCACTGATTACTGTACACAGTCGCTGTATTACAGGACAGGTAACTCAGCACAGCACTGATTACTGTACACATGCGCTGTATTACAGGACAGGTAACTCAGGACAGCACTGATTACTGTACACAGGCGCTGTATTACAGGACAGGTAACTCAGCACAGCACTGATTACTGTACATACACCAGCCTGCACCCGGAATGTCCCATCCATGTAATGTGCTGTATTACAGGACAGGTAACTCAGCACAGCACTGATTACTGTACATACACCAGCGTGCACCCGGAATGTCCCATCCATGTAATGTGCTGTATTACAGGACAGGTAACTCAGCACAGCACTGATTACTGTACACAGGCGCTGTATTACAGGACAGGTAACTCAGGACAGCACTGATTACTGTACACAGGCGCTGTATTACAGGACAGGTAACTCAGCACAGCACTGATTACTGTACATACACCAGCCTGCACCCGGAATGTCCCATCCATGTAATGTGCTGTATTACAGGACAGGTAACTCAGGATATCACTGATTACTGTACACAGGCGCTGTATTACAGGACAGGTAACTCAGGATAGCACTGATTACTGTACACAGGCGCTGTATTACAGGACAGGTAACTCATCTCAGCACTGATTAGTGTACACAGGCGCTGAATTACAGGACAGGTAACTCAGGACAGCACTGATTACTGTACACAGGCGCTGTATTTCCGGACAGGTAACTCAGGACGGCACTGATTAGTGTACACAGGCGCTGTATTACAGGACAGGTAACTCAGGACAGCACTGATTACTGTACACAGGCTCTGTATTACAGGACAGGTGACTCAGCACAGCACTGATTACTGTACACAGGCGCTGTATTACAGGACAGGTAACTCAGGACGGCACTGATTAGTGTACACAGGCGCTGTATTACAGGACAGGTAACTCAGCACAGCACTGATTACTGTACACAGGCGCTGTATTACAGGACAGGTAACTCAGCACAGAACTGATTACTGTACACAGACGCTGTATTACAGGACAGGTAACTCAGGACAGCACTAATTACTGTACACAGGCGCTGTATTACAGGACAGGTAACTCAGCACAGAACTGATTACTGTACACAGACGCTGTATTACAGGACAGGTAACTCAGGACAGCACTAATTACTGTACACAGACGCTGTATTACAGGACAGGTAACTCAGGACAGCACTAATTACTGTACACAGACGCTGTATTACAGGACAGGTAACACAGGACAGCACTGATTACTGTACACAGGCGCTGTATTACAGGACAGGTAACTCATGACAGCACTGATTACTGTACGCAGACGCTGTATTACAGGACAGGTAACTCAGGACAGCACTGATTACTGTACGCAGACGGCTGTATTACAGGACAGGTAACTCATGACAGCACTGATTACTGTACACGGGCGTTGTGGGGATTATGCACACACATATGTGCATGGTGAGTTTTGGCAGATGTAGAGAATGACAGCAGAACACATTGTTCCCTTCCATCTGCTCTAGTAGAGTGATTGCTGTTACTTTGATGTAAGGGTTATACAGTATGATCAGCAGTGCGGGGGAGTTCTGGGAATTTTGTTAGCAGGATCCGTGTCAGTCCTTCCCACTCACCACCTTGTATGTTTAACCAGGGAAGAAAAAGAGCTTCTGACAACTCCGGGAAATATTTTAAATCCTTTGAATTTCAAATCCAATTCCGTATTCAGCTATGAAGAGGCCTCTCGTCCGATCTTCCCTGACCTCTATATCCAGCGGAAAGGCAGCACCCACCATGTTCCCTAGTGCCCTGCTGATAATGGTTATACAGTATATTGCTGTGTATATGGGTCAGAAAACTGAACGCTATAACGTCCCATGCATGGATTGCCCGTGAAGGTTTACACATTTAATACTGAAATATACAGACTATTAAACCTGTGGAACATAACACAATATTTGTAAATAGTTTTCTATTTCATGAATTAGTATTGTTTAAAACATTTTTAACATGTTGTTTATCATATACAATTGGTTCATGTGTATTTTTTTGTTGCTTTTCAAAAATAAAATAGTTGTTTACAAATAAAGGTTTAATAGAAAATGTGGAAAAATCACAAAACAAACTGGAAATTTGCTGAAAATTTTTCCCTGTCTTTAGAAGAACAACAACTATTATGGGGGATCAGTATAAGATACCCTTTTTTATCAACATTCCCGGCCCCGTATGGGCAACAGTGTGCACGCCCTATACTGCAGGTTGCAGGTAGCAACATAAATACCACAGTTCTAACTTCCCTAGCAACTTACTGGCTATAAGTGACAGAGCAGCTGGAGCAGTGACACAGAGAGATAGAGCTGCAGCAGAGGAAGGAAGTGACAGAACAGCTGGAGCAGTGACACAGAGAGATAGAGCTGCAGCAGAGGATGTAAGTGACAGAACAGCTGGATCAGTGACAAAGAGAGATAGAGCTGCAGCAGAGGAAGGAAGTGACAGAACAGCTAGAGCAGTGACACAGAGACACAGAGCTGCAGCAGAGGAAGTAAGTGACAGAACAGCTGGAGCAGTGACACAGAGAGATAGAGCTGCAGCAGAGGAAGTAAGTGACAGAACAGCTGGAGCAGTGACACAGAGATATAGAGCCATAGCAGAGGAAGTAAGTGACAGAACAGCTGGAGCAGAGACACAGACATATAAAGCTGCAACAGAGGAAGTAAGTGACAGAACAGCTGGAGCAGTGACACAGAGATATAGAGCTGCAACAGAGGAAGTAAGTGACAGAACAGCTGGAGCAGTGACACAGATTCATAGAGCTGCAGCAGAGGAAGTAAGTTACAGAACAGCTGGAGCAGTGACACAGAGATATAGAGCCGCAGCAGAGGAAGTAAGTGACAGAACAGCTGGAGCAGTGACACAGAGATATAGAGCCACAGCAGAGGAAGTAAGTGACAGAACAGCTAGCGCAGTGACACAGAGACATAGAGCTGCAGCAGAGGAAGTAAGTGACAGAACAGCTAGAGCAGTGACACAGAGACATAGAGCCGCAGCAGAGGAAGTAAGTGATAGAACAGCTGGAGCAGTGTCACAGAGACATAGAGCCGCAGCAGAGGAAGTAAGTGACAGAACAGCTGGAGCAGTGACACAAAGACATAGAGCTGCAGCAGAGGAAGTAAGTGACAGAACAGCTAGAGCAGTGACACAGAGACATAGAGCTGCAGCAGAGGAAGTAAGTGACAGAACAGCTAGAGCAGTGACACAGAGCTGCAGCAGAGTCAGTAAGTGACAGAACAGCTGGAGCAGTGACACAAAGGCATAGAGCTGCAGCAGAGGAAGTAAGTGACAGAACAGCTGGAGCAATGACACAGAGAGATTGAGCCACAACAGAGGAAGTAAGTGACAACAGCTGGAGCGCTGACACAGAGAGATCAAGCTGCAGCAGATGTAAGTGACAGAGCAGCTGCAGCAGTGACACAGAGACAGAGCCGCAGCAGTGGAAGTAAGTGACAGAACAGCAGTGACAAGGAGAGATCGAGCCACAGTAGAGGATGTAAGTGACAGAGCAGCTGGAGCGGTGACACAGGGCCTGATTCAGAGCCGCTCATAAGCGGCCGCTCGTTCGCTCCGAGCGATGTTCGCACATCTGCGCATGCCTATGGGTTTTAGTACGCATGCGCGAACCAGTCAGTGCGGCCGAAAATCGTGTGCTCGCAAAATAGCGAATGCCTGCTAATTTGAGTGACAGGATGAGGCGTTTGTGGGTGGTAACAGGGGAAGGTGCTTGAAAACGGGGAGTGGAGATCCGAACGCAGGCGTGCCAGAAGGTCAAAACGGGCGTTTTAAGGGTGTGCATAATTAACAAAGCAGCGTCATCGACCACGTCAGTTGGGTGTCTTTTAGCCAGAACTGCTCGCATGATTGCGGTAGGAAAATGCAACCACATGAATAGCGAGCAGTTCATTCGCCTTTCAATGTACTCGATTAATCTAATAAATAGCGGAGATGACGTATGATGTGAGCGGCCAGGGGGCGTTTTTTACAAAAAAACGTCCGCATGTTTTGTTCGCTCGTTCAGACATAGAGGCGTCAACAGACCGCAAAGAGCGAACAGTCAATTTCAATAGCCAGCCCCTTTTCTCTGGACGAGCGAGCGCAAATAGCGTCCGGCTCTGAATCAGGCCCACAGAGAGATCGAGCTGCAGCAGAGGAAGTGACAGAACAGTTGGAGCAGTGACACAGAGATAGAGCCACAGCAGAGGATGTAAATGATAGAACAGCTGGAGCGCTGACACAGAGAGATAAAGCTGCAGCAGAGGAAGTAAGTGACAGAACAGCTGGAGCAGTGACACAGAGACAGAGCTGCAGCAGAGGAATTAAGTGACAGAACAGCTGCAGCGGTGACACAGAGAGACAGAGCTGCAGCAGATGTAAGTGACAGAACAGCTGGAGCAGTGACACAGAGAGATCGAGCCACAGTAGAGGATGCAAGTGACAGCAGCTGGAGCAGTGACACAGAGAGATCGAGCCACAGCAGAGGAAGTAAGTGACAGAGCAGCTGGAGCAGTGACACAGAGAGATAGAGCTGCAGCAGATGAAGTAAGTGACAGAACAGCTGGAGCAGTGACACAGAGAGATCAAGCTGCAGCAGAGGAAGTAAGTGACAGAGCAGCTGGAGCAGTGACACAGAGAGATCGAGCCACAATAGAGGATGTAAGTGACAGAGCAGCTGGAGCAGTGACATAGAGAGATAGAGCTGCAGCAGATGAAGTGACAGAACAGCTGGAGCAGTGACACAGAGAGATCGAGCCACAGTAGAGGATGTAAGTGACAGAGCAGCTGGAGCGCTGACACAGAGAGATAGAGCTGCAGCAGAGGAAGTAAGTGATAGAACAGCTTGAGCAGTGACACAAAGAGATCAAGCTGCAGCAGAGGATGTAAGTGACAGAGCAGCTGGAGCAGTGACACAGAGAGATAGAGCTGCAGCAGAGGAAGTAAGTGACAGAACAGCTGGAGCAGTGACATAGAGAGATCAAGCTGCAGCAGAGGAAGTAAGTGACAGAGCAGCTGGAGCAGTGACACAGAGAGATAGAGCTGCAGCAGATGAAGTAAGTGACAGAACAGGTGGAGCAGTGACACAGAGAGATCAAGCTGCAGCAGAGGAAGTAAGTGACAGAGCAGCTGGAGCAGTGACACAAAGAGATAGAGCTGCAGCAGAGGAAGTAAGTGACAGAGCAGCTGGAGCAGTGACACAGAGAGATCGAGCCACAATAGAGGATGTAAGTGACAGAGCAGCTGGAGCAGTGACACAGAGAGATCAAGCTGCAGCAGAGGAAGTAAGTGACAGAGCAGCTGGAGCAGTGACATAGAGAGATAGAGCTGCAGCAGATGAAGTAAGTGACAGAACAGCTGGAGCAGTGACACAGAGAGATCGAGCCACAGTAGAGGATGCAAGTGACAGAGCAGCTGGAGCGCTGACACAGAGAGATCGAGCTGCAGCAGAGGAAGTAAGTGACAGAACAGCTTGAGCAGTGACACAAAGAGATCAATCTGCAGCAGAGGATGTAAGTGACAGATCAGCTGGAGCAGTGACACTAAGAGATGGAGCCGCAGCAGAGGATGTAAGTGATAGAACAGCTGGAGCAGTGACACAGAGAGATGGAGCCGCAGTAGAGGATATAAGTGACAGAGCTGCTGGAATGGTGACATAGAGAGATAGAGCCGCAGCAGAGGATGTAAGTGATAGAACAGCTGGAATGGTGTCAAAGAGAGATAGAGCCGCAGCAGAGGATGTCAGTGACAGAGCTGCTGGAATGGTGACATAGAGAGATAGAGCTGCAGCAGAGGAAGTAATTGATAGAACAGCTGGAATGGTGTCATAGAGAGATAGAGCCGTAGCAGAGGAAGTAATTGATAGAACAGCTGGAATGGTGTCATAGAGAGATAGAGCCGCAGCAGAGGATGTAAGTGATAGAACAGCTGGAATGGTGTCAGAGAGAGATAGAGCTGCAGCAGAGAATGTAAGTGACAGAGCTGCTGGAATGGTGTCATAGAGCGATAGACCCACATCAGAGGATATAAGTGATAGAACAGCTGGTGCGGTGACATAGAGAGATAAAGCCGCAGCAGAGGATGTAAGTAATAGAACAGCTGGTGTGGTGACATAGATAGAGCTGCAGTAGAGGATGTAAGTGATAGAACAGCTGGAGTGGTGACATAGAGAAAGCCGCAGCAGAGGATGTAAGTGATAGAACAGCTGGCATGATGACAAAGAGAGATAGAGCTGCAGTAGAGGATGTAAGTGATAGAACAGCTGGCGTGGTGACATAGAAAAAGCCACATCAGAGGATATAAGTGATAGAACAGCTGGTGCGGTGACATAGAGAGATAAAGCCGCAGCAGAGGATGTAAGTGACAGAACAGCTGGCATGATGACATAGAGAGATAGAGACGCAGCAGAGGTTTTAAGTGATAGAACAGCTGGCGTGGTGACATAGATAGAGCTGCAGTAGAGGATGTAAGTGATAGAACAGCTGGAATGGTGACATAGAGAAAGCCGCAGCAGAGGATGTAAGTGATAGAGCAGCTGGCACGGTGACATAGATAGAGCTGCAGTAGAGGATGTGACAGAGCAGCTGCTGGCGCAGTGACACAGCGAGATGGATTCGCAGCAGAGGATGTAAAATACATGAAAAAGATGACTTACACAATTAGAGTCGTACGGGACCTGACGCACCAAGAGGGGTAGTTGGCGTGAGTGCAGTAATAGTGTATGAGGACACATCTGTAGGAGGTTTTCTATCACTGTGATAAGGAGCAACAGAAAAGTGCAACTTAATTGTAATTAGACCCAAAAGAGTAAATTCTGCGAGAAAGAGCAAGTGACCACCTTGGCAAAACCGCGTTGTGCTCTGTGCAGGGGGGCGAGTTCCCGTAAAGATTTAGATAAGGGAGAGGGGCACATCCTACATTATCTGCCCACTACATGTGTTCTGCATGCAGAAGGTGCAGTATTATCATCGCCTGTATGGTTTGTCCAGGTGTAATTGACTCTGTAAGCTGCATACGCTCCTACAGTAACTATAACTGAGGCCATTATCTGTATGTGGCTGTAGGATCAGCAGGCAGAAGTCACATTGATTTTTCTGTCACTGGTTAAATTCAGCTTCAGAATCAATATGAGCCGTCTCCTCCGGTGCCAGAGTGTTGTGGCTGCAGCATGAATGTACGAGTGCATTCCCTCCGCTCCCTATCTCTGTGTCAGCGCTGTACCGCTGAACGTGACCGGCCAAGCCTGCAAACTTCATACATTAACATGTGCAATTTCCAAATTCACGGGCGCATTTATGATCCATTGTATATCTTGTACTCCTTGCCCACCATTGGCAGCGAAAACATATGAGAAACCTTTGCCTGGACGGCTGTGATAGGATGATATGCTGTTGCCTATAGCAACGTGACAGCGTTACACTGAATGACTGGTTGGTGATAACACAAACGCATTATCTGAGCTCTGAGCAGAGGGAACTGTCCATCATGTTACTCCCCGACCCCATGTAGCCATTGTTCCCCACACCTTTGTAAGCTCCTTTGGGAAGGGCCATCTGTTTTATGTTGTATGTTTGCCTAATAATGATTATTTATTATCAGAATCCCTCCAATGTACAGTACTATATAACTAATAATAATTCGGCAGTGTGTGTTTTTCTGGAAGTGACTGACCACAGAAGCTGACCATCCATCCCGTCACATGTGGTGATCTGAGTCACAAGGCAGCACAATCGCATGGGACACATAATGGATGTACAAAACTTTTCCACAGTCACAATGCTGACAAGCGGAAGGGGGGCAGCCGTATGGTGAACCTGATATGCCGGCATGCTAATACTGCGCTATAAAGCCGAGACGATCACAATGTTATACAGCGCAGTACTAGCATGCCGGCTTATCAGGTTCACCATACTGCTGTCCCCCTTCAGCTTCTCGGCATTCTATAGTAGAGCTGATAATCTGTAGCAGAGCTGACAATCTATAGCAGAGCTGACAATCTGTAGCAGATCTGATAATCTATAGCAGAGCTGATAATCTGTAGCAGAGCTGACAATCTGTAGCAGAGCTGACAATCTGTAGCAGAGCTGACAATCTGCAGCAGAGCTGACAATCTGCAGCAGAGCTGACAATCTATAGCAGAGCTGACAATCTGTAGCAGAGCTGACAATCTATATCAGAGCTGACAATCTGTAGCAGAGCTGACAATCTGTAGCAGAGCTGACAATCTATAGCAGAGCTGACAATCTATAGCAGAGATGACAATCTATAGCAGAACTGACAATCTATACCAGAGCTGACAGAGCTGACAATCTGTAGCAGAACTGACAATCTATACCAGAGCTGACAATCTGTAGCAGAGCTGACAATCTGTACCAGTGCTGACAATCTGTAGTAGAGCTGGCAATCTGTAGCAGAGCTGACAATCTGTAGCAGAGCTGACAATCTGTAGTAGAGCTGGCAATCTGTAGCAGAGCTGACAATCTGTAGCAGAGCTGGCAATCTGTAGCAGAGCTAACAATCTGTACCAGAGCTGACAATCTGTAGCAGAGCTGACAATCTGTAGCAGAGCTGACAATCTATAGCAGAGATGACAATCTGTAGCAGAGCTGACAATCTATACCAGTGCTGACAATCTGTACCAGAGCTGACAATCTATAGCAGAACAATATGTTTCCTTAAAACGGAAGCAGGAGAAATAGCAGAATTCCCCGATGTTAGAAGACAATTTAGCAATGGGGCAGATCCGCCCTTATCTTATACACTATGGGCCTGATTCAGACCCGGTCGCAAGCGCTGAGAGCTCGCAACCGGGTTGATGGTGGCCCACAGTGCATGTGCACGAAGGAGCTGGCTCTGTCGTGCGCATGCGCGAGACCCGGCTAGCGACGGGCACTCCGACACTCCTGGTCTCGCACCAAAGGAGGCGAGCTGTCGATGTTGAGTGACAGCTCGCCCCGTTTAGTGGGTGGGCCGGTGGGTGGCTGCCCAGATGGAGGCGTTCCCATGAGAACGCCTGCTGTTTGGGGGCGGCCCCACTGACAACACAAGTGATGTCAGTGGAGAGCTTCCGGCTCTGTTAGAGCCGAAAGCTCTCTGGGGCTTGCGATGGGCGAGACCCTACCACAAGGGTCTCGTCGCAAGCCCGATGGTCGTGATGGTCTTGACCATCGCGACCATCATCCTGGCCTCTCGCAATAGCTGTGGGTGGTCACCAAGAGGCCGCTCCAAAAAAAAGAAAAGCCCGGCCCTAATTCAGACCGAGCGTTCTGTCAGAGCGAGCGGCTCTGAATGAGGCCCTATATGCCATAATAAGGCCTATGCACAACTATAGATTAGATTGGAATCATCATGTAGAGGCAATAAATGTCTGTTACAGCGGGATACAGTATGTGTGACAGACAGCGGTGATACCAGGCTGGATGGGAATTCTGCATCACTTTGCTACAGTAGCTCCAATTGCTGATTTTATCTTCTTAATTAAACCTGGTTATAATGATTCTGTACATTAATGTGCTAAGTCCTCTGTCCTGTAACTGCTTCTCTTCTGTGCTGCTTAGAGCAATGACATTTGGTGGAAAGCGCAGCTACTCACAGCCATATATTCTCCTGTAGTAAGGACAGCGTGCTGAGATAACTTCTGTATAAAATGAATAATAATATTAGTTTAGATCCATGGTAAATCCGGCGCTCAGGAGTAGAGATGGGTAATTATTACCAGTTATTTATATAGCGCACACATATTCCGCAGCGCGTTACAGAGAGTATTTGGCCATTCACATCAGTCCCTGAACCAGTGGAGCTTACACTCTATATTCCCTGTCACATCTGCACACTAGGGTTAATTTTTGTGAGGAGCCAATTAACCTACCAGTATATTTTGGAGTGTGTGAGGAAAGGGGATCACCCAGAGGAAACCTACGCTAACATGGGAATTAGGAGTGTATTCAGACCCGCTCGCTCGTATTAAAATTTTGGAAGGCAGGCGATCGCACGGCAAGGCATTATCTTGCCCACTATGTCTTGGTGTGCGATCGCTCTGTGTATGCAGACGCCCAACAGCCTATCTTAAGACGCCCACTTGCGCACATCATCTCCAGGAAATGTGCAACCATCGTTACATCGGGTACCATCGGATGCGACTACCATACCCTACCGCAAGCACTGCGAGCACTTCAGTGTAAAAAACAGCCAGGTGACGTGTACTATGACGCTGTCTCTTAATTATGCACGCCTCTGAAACAGCGTTGAGACGCTCATTCACGTCTGCATTCGCACCTCCACTCCCCCATTTTTAATAGCCAGCCCCTGTCTCCACCCACAAACGGCTTCCCCTGTCACTCACTCTGCTGGGCTGTGTATGCGCAGCGAGCGAACGCTTCCCGATCTCTCGTAGTGGTTCGTGCACGCGCACTGTGATTCGTATGCATGCGCACAATGTGAAAATCAGCTGGCAACGAGCGAACGTATCCTAGCGAGTGGGTCTGAATCAGGTCCCCAAACCTAAGAGCTCAGTGGTATCAGACAGCAATGCTAACCATTACACCAACCGCGCTCCCCAATCAGACCAATAGCAGCACACGGAACGTAAATTTACAATCAGCAGGAAACAAAAATTCACATGTCTGTAGAGATATAAAGAGCTTATTACACCAGGATTATTATAACATCTGTGGCTGCTATAATGCGTGATATGAGCCGTGATTATCAGCTGTTATATACTGTAGTTTTACCGCTCCGTCACCTGCCTCCTCCCCATTCTGCCACATCAAATATAAACTCTATGCCTGTGTGTACAGAGCACCCAGCCATCATCCTGGATGGAATTTATATTAAAGACACCATTAGATATCACGCACGCTTTCCCCGATGTGACGTTATACTCATTACAGTGGTCATCATACTAATACACAGTGCAGCGAGGTGTCGTCATACCACGCGTGTCACCCAGCAACTACCCATCAGCCTCCGCTCTGCCACCAATAAGGCATAGAGGGTCTTCAAAGTGGGCAGGATCAATGTGAGGAACTTGTGCTTCCCACACGGAGCCAGCAGCAAGAAGTATCTCCATCCCCTGAGCCACACAGGAAGACCTCACAATGGCCTCACTCAGACCCGCTCGCAAGAAGCATCTCCATCCAGACCCGCTCGCAAGAAGCATCTCCATCCAGACACGCTCGCAAGAAGCATCTCCATCCCCTCAGCCACACAGGAAGACCTCACAATGGCCTCATTCAGACCCGCTCACAAGAAGCATCTCCATCCCTTGAGCCACACAGGAAGACCTCACAATGGCCTCAGACCCGCTCGCAAGAAGCATCTCCATCCCCTGAGCCACACAGGAAGACCTCACAATGGCCTCATTCAGACCCGCTCGCAAGAAGCATCTCCATCCCCTCAGCCACACAGGAAGACCTCACAATGGCCTCACTCAGACCCGCTCGCAAGAAGCATCTCCATCCAGACCCGCTCGCAAGAAGCATCTCCATCCAGACACGCTCGCAAGAAGCATCTCCATCCCCTCAGCCACACAGGAAGACCTCACAATGGCCTCATTCAGACACGCTCGCAAGAAGCATCTCCATCCAGACCCGCTCGCAAGAAGTATCTCCATCCCCTCAGCCACACAGGAAGACCTCACAATGGCCTCACTCAGACCCGCTCGCAAGAAGCATCTCCATCCCCTGAGCCACACAGGAAGACCTCACAATGGCCTCACTCAGACCCGCTCGCAAGAAGCGATCGCTCTCTCTGAATGAGGGCGGCTGCTTCCTTTTTTTTAGTGCAGCCTCCTGGTCGCTATTTAAGTGACCGACCAGGGTGATGGTCGCGATGGGGGCTTGCGACGAGAGCCTAAGGTTGGGTCTCAGCAACCGCAAGCCCCAGGGAGCTTCCTGATCTGATCGAGTAGGAAGCTCCCCACTGACATCGCTGCCGATGTCAGTGCGGCCGCCCACAAACGGCAAGCGTTCCGTCAGGAATGCCTCCGTTTGTGTAGCCGCCCCGCCTACAAAACGGGCCGAGCTGTCGATCAACATCGACAGCCGGCCCTTTTGTAGTGAGCCCCGGAGCAAGTGAGTTTCAACGACCCGGTTGCGAGCGCTCAGCGCTTGTGACCGGGTCTGAATGAGGTCCAATGTTCTTTACAATGAAGCAGCATTAGCTTATGTACAAATACAATGTAATGAGGGAGACAATTAAAACAATTAAAAATACGAGTAACCAGCAAGTATTCAAAGCGATAGCAATAATATAGGAAGTTCCCAATATAGGAAGATAACTTGTGGCAATAAGTAACAGGATTACGGTAGCTAGACCAGCGTGTATTATCTTATTGTTATGTACAGTATGAAGCGCTGCACGATCGGATCGCCAGCTCTCAGGACGCCTGCGCACAGCGCACTTTATTGATGTAAATCTGACATCTTCACACACGGCTTGGTGTAAATTACCTGCATCTCATTATCAGAGCCCCAAACCAGGCACCATTCATCAATGGAATAGACAGAGAAGATTAATATTAGACTAATATCAGTAATTTAGTGCAGTGAGAGCACAGAAGACGCTGGTTACGATCGCGACCGGCTGTACAACCCGTGGCATCCATCCATTTAGGATCATTTCCCATGGATAATTTAATTGAAGACTTGTTAGATTAGGAGAACGTATGGTGTTACAGCAGCCGCCATGTTATAATACAAAATAAAACAAGTGGAACAGGAATAAAAGTAATAATCTGTTTAGATTGGATTACAGCGTCACCGAGTCCTTCGTCATTCAGTCAGTAGACTGACAGCGGCAGGCGGAGGGGCTCATCCACAATACTAACTCATTTACTTTGCCACCACGCCAGGCAGCGCTTTACCTGACAGCTGCAAACGATGCGACCGGTCTGAAGCGCACAGTGGGCGGCTGCTGGCGAGAGGGACCTCCTCCCCCAGTGCCTGGCGTGCTGCCGATCACTGCTGATAAGTCAGCACAGCCGGACCCCCACCCCTCAGCCCCCCAGTGTATATCTGGCGGAGCTGCCGCAGGAGAAATCACTGTCGCAATAGTCGCAATATTCTGAATATTGATGACTGATATAAGAAAAATCAATGTTAATGTTACAGTATGTGTTTAATTATATAAAATTGTGCTGGATAAGTATAAAATAAATGAACCTGACCTAATTCAATCATAAAAAACCTGACAATTTCTGAGCAGTTTTTGGAAAAGAATTTGCCAGTTTCCAAAAGTTTAGTGAATACTACTGGCCCTTCTGTATATAGTTTGCAGTGCTGTTTTTACATTACTATAGTGCTGTCTGTAAAATAAAGGTAACATTGCGCGGTGGCCATTTTCCCTGTACTGAGCATGCGCAAACGATGGGGAAAAAGCCAGCGGCGCCCATTTTCCAGTCACTTTTAGAGCGCAGGACCCGCGCTGATGTGGGTCTCCGGAGAGGTAAGTGTGCTATGGGTGCAGGGTTTGCGGTGCGGGGCCCCCCTGGACCCAGGGGCCCGCATGCCCTGCACACCCTGCACCCATTATACAGGTTCCAACAAGCCCTTATGACTTTGTCATAATCTCCACCCTCCTCCGTAGGGCTCCAGTGACTCTCTGCCCACAGTGTGCACTGATATCTGACCCACTTCTGACTACGCAAATCATGGAATTTGGAAGTTATTTCAAAAACTGGTAAATGCCCATCAATGTCCAAATCACTGTCTACAAAATTGGCAAAGTGAACGTGTCCTGATCTGGGTACAGCAGCTGGTAACAGTTATCTGGTGGTGCCCGCTGGTCATGTCACATCCGGATAACAAGTATGTGCTCCTGCTACGTTGCCCTTTCTCTCGATTCTATCAGACAATCTGCTAGGGTATATTTCTCGGGACACCCCTGGGACTTTGGGGTGCCTGCCATGCTGGGGATGGTTGAGAAAAATGGCTGCTATGGAATGGCACTAGGTTGGAGTTCTCACCAGGTCCTGATGACTGACCGCTCTTAGGCGCTCCTCATGAATGCTGTTGCTGTCATCGCCCCACACCTTCAAACGGTGTAACTCTTCCCAGCATATAAGCACCTTCCTCTTGCCGCTTTTGGTTGCATCCTAAGGGATTTCATCTCCCTTTTCTTGGCACACCAATTCTAGATCACCCATGTACATCCTGCTGTAGTCACCCATCTTGTGCTGCAGTGATTCCTCTCCTGAGTAACTTCGCTTCTCCAATCTGGTGACCAAACAGCTGCCTGGGAGAATCCCACCACTATGCCACCACTATGCCACCACTATCTGTGACCGGATGACCTCACTGTCAGGCAATCACAGAGTTTTCTCCACTGACTTGGAACAGAAAGTGGTTACTCATCCCTGATAAGCTCAGTGTGCTTACTCCACCACTCCCAGGGATTCTCTCTCTCAGTCAGCAGCCGCCTGTTACTGACTACTCCCACTGCGTAGTAGGCCGGAACTTTGCTGCCGCAACCAGGCTCCTACACCGGCACTTGGAACCGCTTACTTCTTTGCATGTGTGTGCGCTGCTTACATCTAGATATTATTAGCAGACTGCACATTTACTGCACCATGCACATACATACATTGTACACTACATACACATACATTGTACACTACATACACATACATTGTACACTACATACACTTACATACATTGTACACTACATACACATACATACATTGTACACTACAAACACATACATTGTACAGTACATACACATTCAATGCACCATGCACATACATACATTGTACACTACATACAAATACATACATTGTACACTACATACACATACATACATTGTACACTAAATACACATACATACATTGTACAGTACATACACATTCACTGCACCATGCACATACATACATTGTACACTACATACACATACATTGTGCACTACATACACTTACATACATTGTACACTACATACACATACATTGTACACTACATACACTTACATACATTGTACACTACATACACTGTACAGTACATACACATACATTGTACAGTACATACATACATTGTACACTACATACACTTACATTGTACAGTACATACACATTCACTGCACCATGCACATACATACATTGTACACTACATACACATACATTGTACAGTACATACACATACATTGTACAGTACATACACATTCACTGCACCATGCACATACATACATTGTACACTACATACACTTACATTGTACAGTACATACACATTCACTGCACCATGCACATACATATATTGTACACTACATACACATACATTGTACAGTACATACACATTCACTGCACCATGCACATACATTGTACACTACATACACATACATTGTACAGTACATACACATTCACTGCACCATGCACATACTTTGTACACTACATACACATACATTGTACAGTACATACACATTCACTGCACCATGCACATACATACATTGTACACTACATACACATACATTGTACAGTACATACACATTCACTGCACCATGCACATACATACATTGTACACTACATACACTTACATTGTACAGTACATACACATTCACTGCACCATGCACATACATACATTGTACACTACATACACTTACATTGTACAGTACATACACATTCACTGCACCATGCACATACATACATTGTACACTACAAACACATACATTGTACAGTACATACACATTCACTGCACCATGCACATACATACATTGTACAGTACATACACATTCACTGCACCATGCACATACATACATTGTACACTACAAACACATACATTGTACAGTACATACACATTCACTGCACCATGCACATACATACATTGTACAGTACATACACATTCACTGCACCATGCACATACATACATACATTGTACACTACATACACATTCACTGCACCATGCACATACATACATTGTACACTACATACACATACATTGTACAGTACATACACATTCACTGCACCATGCACATACATACATTGTACACTACATACACTTACATTGTACAGTACATACACATTCACTGCACCATGCACATACATACATACATTGTACACTACATACACATTCACTGCACCATGCACATACATACATTGTACACTACATACACATACATTGTACAGTACATACACATTCACTGCACCATGCACATACATACATTGTACACTACATACACTTACATTGTACAGTACATACACATTCACTGCACCATGCACATACATACATTGTACACTACATACACTTACATTGTACAGTACATACACATTCACTGCACCATGCACATACATACATTGTACAGTACATACACATTCACTGCACCATGCACATACATACATTGTACAGTACATACACATTCACTGCACCATGCACATACATACATTGTACACTACAAACACATACATTGTACAGTACATACACATTCACTGCACCATGCACATACATACATTGTACAGTACATACACATTCACTGCACCATGCACATACATACATTGTACACTACATACACATTCACTGCACCATGCACATACATACATTGTACAGTACATACACATTCACTGCACCATGCACATACATACATACATTGTACACTACATACACATTCACTGCACCATGCACATACATACATTGTACACTACATACACATACATTGTACAGTACATACACATTCACTGCACCATGCACATACATACATTGTACACTACATACACTTACATTGTACAGTACATACACATTCACTGCACCATGCACATACATACATTGTACACTACATACACTTACATTGTACAGTACATACACATTCACTGCACCATGCACATACATACATTGTACACTACATACACATACATTGTACAGTACATACACATTCACTGCACCATGCACATACATACATTGTACAGTACATACACATTCACTGCACCATGCACATACATACATTGTACAGTACATACACATTCACTGCACCATGCACATACATACATTGTACACTACATACACATTCACTGCACCATGCACATACATACATTGTACACTACATACACATACATTGTACAGTACATACACATTCACTGCACCATGCACATACATACATTGTACACTACATACACATACATTGTACAGTACATACACATTCACTGCACCATGCACATACATTGTACACTACATACACATACATTGTACAGTACATACACATTCACTGCACCATGCACATACATTGTACACTACATACACATACATTGTACAGTACATACACATTCACTGCACCATGCACATACATACATTGTACACTACATACACATACATTGTACAGTACATACACATTCACTGCACCATGCACATACATACATTGTACACTACATACACATACATTGTACAGTACATACACATTCACTGCACCATGCACATACATTGTACACTACATACACTTACGTTGTACAGTACATACACATTCACTGCACCATGCACATACATACATTGTACACTACATACACATACAATGTACAGTACATACACATTCACTGCACCATGCACATACATACATTGTACACTACATACACATACATTGTACAGTACATACACATTCACTGCACCATGCACATACATACATTGTACAGTACATACACATTCACTGCACCATGCACATACATACATTGTACACTACAAACACATACATTGTACAGTACATACACATTCACTGCACCATGCACATACATACATTGTACAGTACATACACATTCACTGCACCATGCACATACATACATTGTACACTACATACACATACAATGTGCAGTACATACACATTCACTGAACCATGCACATACATACATTGTACACTACATACACATACAATGTGCAGTACATACACATTCACTGAACCATGCACATACATACACACATTGTACAGTGCATACACATACATTGTACACTACATACACATACAATATACAGTACATACACATACATTGTACCATGCACATGCATACATAAATAGTACAGTACATACACATACATTGCACAGTAGATAAACATTCACTGCTCCATGCACATACACATACATTGCACAGTACATACAGACACATACCATACATTGTACAGTACATATATACATTGTACAGTACATACATATTCACTGAACCATGCACATTTATACATTGTACAGTACATACATACATTATATAAATTGTACAGTACATACACATATAATGTACAGTACACATACATTGTACAGTACATACACATACATTCTACAGTACATACACATATACTGTACAGTACACACACATACATTGCACAGTATAGATGTGTCCACATACATATATTCCTCTGTACACAACAAGTCGCGTTACACATAACGTGTGAGCGCCGTGCCACTCACCAGTGCCGAATGTCTTTTTGTGCAGCTTTTTCCTTTAAAATATGTCTTATTCTGTGTGCGACTGCATTAGATCTGCATGCAACATGCTAAGTTACAGTGTTAGCGCCTGTGTCACTGTAACGTAGCATTTCAAACGCAAATACAGCCCCGGTGGCACACAGAATATACATGCCGCATAGAATTATAATCAGCAGAAGCTGCTTGTGCATCAATGCATTGTACAGAAAAAAGCTTCACAAAAAAACGCTCAGCGCTACCGAGTTACGCATGGCGCGACAAGAAGGGCTGTTTATCGCACAAGGAAGTAAGATGTATGTGGACACATCTATATAGGCGCAGAAAATGCTAATATGCTAAATGGTTACAGGGTAGAGCTTGGAAAAGCCCCTGACAAAGTGTGAGAGACCTCAGCCCTAAATAGTCTCTGTCAGACACATTTTAATTAGAGCTGAATGAATTAGTGAGGAATGAATGCAGCGCAACAATGAGGCGAAGGTGACGAGAGGGAAAGGGAGATAAAAGGAGCCGGAGATCTCTCCTAGCTAATACCAGTGTCCTGTACAGCTCATGATATAGCAGGGGGCACAGTGCTACAGCCAAGTACCCCCTCCACTAGTGATGTCAGTGGGGCCTCCCCAAAACGGCAGGCCTCCGTTTCGGCTGCCACCCCCCCGGCCCACCTTCCAAACGGGGCGAGCTGTCAATCAACATCAACAGCTCGCCCCCTTTAGAAAGAGACCCGCTACGACCGGCGCTGTCGGTCGTAGCGGGTCTCACGTATGCGCACAAAGGAGCCAGCTCCCTCGTGCGCATGCGCACTGGAGGAACATCGAGGCGGCCGTGCGGTCGTAGACCGTACGGCCGCCTCTGAATGAAGCCCACAGTCCTGACCCAGCCGACCTCTCTCCATGTCCTCGCTGCGGTAAAATAACTGGCGCATTTCATGATGCATCTCAACAGAAATACGTATGACTCATCACTTGCTCTGACCAATCAGAGTGCTCCCATTCATTCCAATGGCAGTGACAGTAAATTATCTGCTAATCGCCACAGGACCTCGTTACAGGCAGTTACCAAGTTTGTGGATGCTACATGGAAGAGATCCCTCCTTATGGGTATAAGCGGGAGGGCAGAGTGGTCATTCAGTAAGATAAAGCACAGATTATATGCAGGACAATGTAACTACTAATATTACATTATATAAAGCACCGATAATATGCAGGACAATGTACCTGCTAATAGTACATTACATAAAGCACAGATAATATGCAGGACAATGTAACTGCTAATATTACGTTATATAAAACACAGATTATATGCAGGACAATGTAACTGCTAATATTACGTTATATAAAGCACAGATTATATGCAGGACAATGTAACTACTGATATTACTTTAGATAAAGCACCGATAATATGCAGGACAATGTAACTGCTAATAGTACATTATATAAAGCACAGATAATATGCAGGACAATGTAACTGCTAATATTACGTTATATAAAGCACAGATTATATGCAGGACAATGTAACTACTAATATTACGTTATATAAAGCACCGATAATATGCAGGACAATGTAACTGCTAATAGTACATTATATAAAGCACAGATAATATGCAGGACAATGTAACTGCTAATATTACGTTATATAAAGCACAGATTATATGCAGGACAATGTAACTGCTAATATTACGTTATATAAAGCACAAATAATATGCAGGACAATGTAACTGCTAATATTACGTTATATAAAGCACAGATAATATGCAGGACAATGTAACTGCTAATAGTACGTTATATAAAGCACAGATTATATGCAGGACAATGTAACTACTAATATTACATTATATAAAGCACAGATAATATGCAGGACAAAGTAACTACTGATATTACATTATATAACGCATAGATAATATGGAGGACAATGTAACTATTAATATTACATTATATAAAGCACAGATTATATGCAGGACAATATAACTACTAATATTATGTTATATAAAGCACAGATAAAATGCAGGACCATGTAACTACTGATATTACATTATATAACGCATAGATAATATGGAGGACAATGTAACTACTAATATTACGTTATATAAAGCACAGATTATATGCAGGACAATGTAACTACTATTATTACGTTATATAAAGCACCGATAATATGCAGGACAATGTAACTGCTAATAGTACGTTATATAAAGCACATATAATATGCAGGACAATGTAACTGCTAATATTACGTTATATAAAGCACAGATAATATGCAGGACAATGTAACTACTAATATTACATTATATAAAGCACATATAATATGCAGGACAATGTAACTACTAATATGACATTATGTAAAGCACAGATAATATGCAGGACAATGTAACTACTAATATTACATTATATAAAGCACATATAATATGCAGGACAATGTAAACACTAATATTACATTATGTAAAGCACAGATAATATGCAGGACAATGTAACTACTAATATTACATTATATAAAGCACAGATAATATGCAGGACAATGTAACTACTAATATTACATTATATAAAGCACATATAATATGCAGGACAATGTAACTACTAATATTACATTATATAAAGCACAGATAATATGCAGGACAATGTAACTACTAATATTACATTATATAAAGCACATATAATATGCAGGACAATGTAACTACTAATATTACGTTATATAAAGCACATATAATATGCAGGACAATGTAACTACTAATATTACATTATATAAAGCACATATAATATGCAGGACAATGTAACTGCTAATATTACATTATATAAAGCACAGATAATATGCAGGACAATGTAACTACTAATATTACATTATATAAAGCACATATAATATGCAGGACAATGTAACTACTACTATGACATTATGTAAAGCACAGATAATATGCAGGACAATGTAACTACTAATATTACATTATATAAAGCACATATAATATGCAGGACAAGGTAACTACTAATATTACATTATATAAAGCACAGATAAAATGCAGGACAATGTAACTACTAATATTACATTATATAAAGCACAGATAAAATGCAGGACAATGTAACTACTAATATTACATTATATAAAGCACAGATAAAATGCAGGACAATGTAACTACTAATATTACATTATATAAAGCACAGATAAAATGCAGGACAATGTAACTACTAATATTACATTATATAAAGCACATATAATATGCAGGACAATGTAACTACTAATATTACATTATATAAAGCACAGATAAAATGCAGGACAATGTAACTATTAATATGACATTATGTAAAGCACAGATAATATGCAGGACAATGTAACTACTAATATTACATTATATAAAGCACATATAAAATGCAGGACAATGTAACTACTAATATTACATTATATAAAGCACAGATAATATGCAGGACAATGTAACTACTAATATTACATTATATAAAGCACCGATAATATGCAGGACAATGTAACTGCTAATAGTACATTACATAAAGCACAGATAATATGCAGGACAATGTAACTACTAATATTACATTATATAAAGCACATATAATATGCAGGACAATGTAACTACTAATATTACGTTATATAAAGCACATATAATATGCAGGACAATGTAACTACTAATATTACATTATATAAAGCACATATAATATGCAGGACAATGTAACTGCTAATATTACATTATATAAAGCAAAGATAATATGCAGGACAATGTAACTACTAATATTACATTATATAAAGCACATATAATATGCAGGACAATGTAATCACTACTATGACATTATGTAAAGCACAGATAATATGCAGGACAATGTATCTACTAATATTACATTATATAAAGCACATATAATATGCAGGACAAGGTAACTACTAATATTACATTATATAAAGCACAGATAAAATGCAGGACAATGTAACTACTAATATTACATTATATAAAGCACAGATAAAATGCAGGACAATGTAACTACTAATATTACATTATATAAAGCACAGATAATATGCAGGACAATGTAACTACTAATATTACATTATATAAAGCACAGATAAAATGCAGGACAATGTAACTACTAATATTACATTATATAAAGCACAGATAAAATGCAGGACAATGTAACTACTAATATTACATTATATAAAGCACATATAATATGCAGGACAATGTAACTACTAATATTACATTATATAAAGCACAGATAAAATGCAGGACAATGTAACTACTAATATGACATTATGTAAAGCACAGATAATATGCAGGACAATGTAACTACTAATATTACATTATATAAAGCACATATAAAATGCAGGACAATGTAACTACTAATATTACATTATATAAAGCACAGATAAAATGCAGGACAATGTAACTACTAATATTACATTATATAAAGCACAGATAAAATGCAGGACAATGTAACTACTAATATTACATTATATAAAGCACAGATAAAATGCAGGACAATGTAACTACTAATATTACATTATATAAAGCACATATAATATGCAGGACAATGTAACTACTAATATTACATTATATAAAGCACAGATAAAATGCAGGACAATGTAACTACTAATATGACATTATGTAAAGCACAGATAATATGCAGGACAATGTAACTACTAATATTACATTATATAAAGCACATATAAAATGCAGGACAATGTAACTACTAATATTACGTTATATAAAGCACAGATTATATGCAGGACAATGTAACTACTATTATTACGTTATATAAAGCACCGATAATATGCAGGACAATGTAACTGCTAATAGTACGTTATATAAAGCACATATAATATGCAGGACAATGTAACTGCTAATATTACGTTATATAAAGCACAGATAATATGCAGGACAATGTAACTACTAATATTACATTATATAAAGCACATATAATATGCAGGACAATGTAACTACTAATATGACATTATGTAAAGCACAGATAATATGCAGGACAATGTAACTACTAATATTACATTATATAAAGCACATATAATATGCAGGACAATGTAAACACTAATATTACATTATGTAAAGCACAGATAATATGCAGGACAATGTAACTACTAATATTACATTATATAAAGCACAGATAATATGCAGGACAATGTAACTACTAATATTACATTATATAAAGCACATATAATATGCAGGACAATGTAACTACTAATATTACATTATATAAAGCACATATAATATGCAGGACAATGTAACTACTAATATTACATTATATAAAGCACATATAATATGCAGGACAATGTAACTACTAATATTACATTATATAAAGCACAGATAATATGCAGGACAATGTAACTACTAATATTACATTATATAAAGCACCGATAATATGCAGGACAATGTAACTGCTAATAGTACATTACATAAAGCACAGATAATATGCAGGACAATGTAACTGCTAATATTACGTTATATAAAGCACAGATTATATGCAGGACAATGTAACTACTAATATTACGTTATATAAAGCACCGATAATATGCAGGACAATGTAACTGCTAATAGTACATTATATAAAGCACAGATAATATGCAGGACAATGTAACTGCTAATATTACGTTATATAAAGCACAGATTATATGCAGGACAATGTAACTGCTAATATTACATTATATAAAGCACAGATAATATGCAGGACAATGTAACTGCTAATATTACGTTATATAAAGCACAGATAATATGCAGGACAATGTAACTGCTAATAGTACGTTATATAAAGCACAGATTATATGCAGGACAATGTAACTACTAATATTACATTATATAAAGCACAGATAATATGCAGGACAATGTAACTACTGATATTACATTATATAACGCATAGATAATATGGAGGACAATGTAACTACTAATATTACATTATATAAAGCACAGATTATATGCAGGACAATGTAACTACTAATATTACGTTATATAAAGCACAGATAATATGCAGGACAATGTAACTACTGATATTACATTATATAATGCACAGATAATATGGAGGACAATGTAAATACTAATATTACGTTATATAAAGCACAGATTATATGCAGGACAATGTAACTACTATTATTACGTTATATAAAGCACCGATAATATGCAGGACAATGTAACTGCTAATAGTATGTTATATAAAGCACATATAATATGCAGGACAATGTAACTGCTAATATTACGTTATATAAAGCACAGATAATATGCAGGACAATGTAACTACTAATATTACATTATATAAAGCACATATAATATGCAGGACAATGTAACTACTAATATGACATTATGTAAAGCACAGATAATATGCAGGACAATGTAACTACTAATATTACATTATATAAAGCACATATAATATGCAGGACAATGTAAACACTAATATTATATTATGTAAAGCATAGATAATATGCAGGACAATGTAACTACTAATATTACATTATATAAAGCACAGATAATATGCAGGACAATGTAACTACTAATATTACATTATATAAAGCACATATAAAATGCAGGACAATGTAACTACTAATATTACATTATATAAAGCACAGATAATATGCAGGACAATGTAACTACTAATATTACATTATATAAAGCACAGATAATATGCAGGACAATGTAACTACTAATATTACATTATATAAAGCACATATAATATGCAGGACAATGTAACTACTAATATTACATTATATAAAGCACAGATAATATGCAGGACACTGTAACTACTAATATTACATTATATAAAGCACATATAATATGCAGGGCAATGTAACTACTAATATTACATTATATAAAGCACATATAATATGCAGGACAATGTAACTACTAATATTACATTATATAAAGCACATATAATATGCAGGACAATGTAACTACTAATATTACATTATATAAAGCACATATAATATGCAGGACAATGTAACTACTAATATTACGTTATATAAAGCACATATAATATGCAGGACAATGTAACTACTAATATTACATTATATAAAGCACATATAATATGCAGGACAATGTAACTGCTAATATTACATTATATAAAGCACAGATAATATGCAGGACAATGAAACTACTAAAATTACATTATATAAAGCACATATAATATGCAGGACAATGTAACTATTAATATGACATTATGTAAAGCACAGATAATATGCAGGACAATGTAACTACTAATATTACATTATATAAAGCACATATAATATGCAGGACAAGGTAACTACTAATATTACATTATATAAAGCACAGATAAAATGCAGGACAATGTAACTACTAATATTACATTATATAAAGCACAGATAAAATGCAGGACAATGTAACTACTAATATTACATTATATAAAGCACAGATAAAATGCAGGACAATGTAACTACTAATATTACATTATATAAAGCACAGATAATATGCAGGACAATGTAACTACTAATATTACATTATATAAAGCACATATAATATGCAGGACAATGTAACTACTAATATGACATTATGTAAAGCACAGATAATATGCAGGACAATGTAACTACTAATATTACATTATATAAAGCACATATAATATGCAGGACAAGGTAAATACTAATATTACATTATATAAAGCACAGATAAAATGCAGGACAAGGTAACTACTAATATTACATTATATAAAGCACAGATAAAATGCAGGACAATGTAACTACTAATATTACATTATATAAAGCACAGATAAAATGCAGGACAATGTAACTACTAATATTACATTATATAAAGCACATATAATATGCAGGACAATGTAACTACTAATATTACATTATATAAAGCACAGATAAAATGCAGGACAATGTAACTACTAATATGACATTATGTAAAGCACAGATAATATGCAGGACAATGTAACTACTAATATTACATTATATAAAGCACCGATAATATGCAGGACAATGTAACTGCTAATAGTACATTACATAAAGCACAGATAATATGCAGCACAATGTAACTGCTAATATTACGTTATATAAAGCACAGATTATATGCAGGACAATGTAACTGCTAATATTACGTTATATAAAGCACAGATTATATGCAGGACAATGTAACTACTGATATTACTTTATATAAAGCACCGATAATATGCAGGACAATGTAACTGCTAATAGTACATTATATAAAGCACAGATAATATGCAGGACAATGTAACTGCTAATATTACGTTATATAAAGCACAGATTATATGCAGGACAATGTAACTACTAATATTACGTTATATAAAGCACATATAATATGCAGGACAATGTAACTGCTAATAGTACATTATATAAAGCACAGATAATATGCAGGACAATGTAACTGCTAATATTACGTTATATAAAGCACAGATTATATGCAGGACAATGTAACTGCTAATATTACGTTATATAAAGCACAGATAATATGCAGGACAATGTAACTGCTAATATTACGTTATATAAAGCACAGATAATATGCAGGACAATGTAACTGCTAATAGTACGTTATATAAAGCACAGATTATATGCAGGACAATGTAACTACTAATATTATGTTATATAAAGCACAGATAATATGCAGGACAATGTAACTACTGATATTACATTATATAACGCATAGATAATATGGAGGACAATGTAACTACTAATATTACGTTATATAAAGCACCGATAATATGCAGGACAATGTAACTACTATTATTACGTTATATAAAGCACCGATAATATGCAGGACAATGTAACTGCTAATAGTACGTTATATAAAGCACATATAATATGCAGGACAATGTAACTGCTAATATTACGTTATATAAAGCACAGATAATATGCAGGACAATGTAACTACTAATATTACATTATATAAAGCACATATAATATGCAGGACAATGTAACTACTAATATGACATTATGTAAAGCACAGATAATATGCAGGACAATGTAACTACTAATATTACATTATATAAAGCACATATAATATGCAGGACAATGTAAACACTAATATTATATTATGTAAAGCACAGATAATATGCAGGACAATGTAACTACTAATATTACATTATATAAAGCACAGATAATATGCAGGACAATGTAACTACTAATATTACATTATATAAAGCACAGATAATATGCAGGACAATGTAACTACTAATATTACATTATATAAAGCACAGATAATATGCAGGACAATGTAACTACTAATATTACATTATATAAAGCACAGATAATATGCAGGACAATGTAACTACTAATATTACATTATATAAAGCACAGATAATATGCAGGACAATGTAACTACTAATATTACATTATATAAAGCACATATAATATGCAGGACAATGTAACTACTAATATTACATTATATAAAGCACAGATAATATGCAGGACACTGTAACTACTAATATTACATTATATAAAGCACATATAATATGCAGGGCAATGTAACTACTAATATTACATTATATAAAGCACATATAATATGCAGGGCAATGTAACTACTAATAATACATTATATAAAGCACATATAATATGCAGGACAATGTAACTACTAATATTACATTATATAAAGCACAGATAATATGCAGGACAATGTAACTACTAATATTACATTATATAAAGCACATATAATATGCAGGACAATGTAACTACTAATATTACGTTATATAAAGCACATATAATATGCAGGACAATGTAACTACTAATATTACATTATATAAAGCACATATAATATGCAGGACAATGTAACTGCTAATATTACATTATATAAAGCACAGATAATATGCAGGACAATGTAACTACTAATATTACATTATATAAAGCACATATAATATGCAGGACAATGTAACTACTAATATGACATTATGTAAAGCACAGATAATATGCAGGACAATGTAACTACTAATATTACATTATATAAAGCACATATAATATGCAGGACAAGGTAACTACTAATATTACATTATATAAAGCACAGATAAAATGCAGGACAATGTAACTACTAATATTACATTATATAAAGCACAGATAAAATGCAGGACAATGTAACTACTAATATTACATTATATAAAGCACAGATAAAATGCAGGACAATGTAACTACTAATATTACATTATATAAAGCACAGATAATATGCAGGACAATGTAACTACTAATATTACATTATATAAAGCACATATAATATGCAGGACAATGTAACTACTAATATGACATTATGTAAAGCACAGATAATATGCAGGACAATGTAACTACTAATATTACATTATATAAAGCACATATAATATGCAGGACAAGGTAAATACTAATATTACATTATATAAAGCACAGATAAAATGCAGGACAAGGTAACTACTAATATTACATTATATAAAGCACAGATAAAATGCAGGACAATGTAACTACTAATATTACATTATATAAAGCACAGATAAAATGCAGGACAATGTAACTACTAATATTACATTATATAAAGCACATATAATATGCAGGACAATGTAACTACTAATATTACATTATATAAAGCACAGATAAAATGCAGGACAATGTAACTACTAATATGACATTATGTAAAGCACAGATAATATGCAGGACAATGTAACTACTAATATTACATTATATAAAGCACCGATAATATGCAGGACAATGTAACTGCTAATAGTACATTACATAAAGCACAGATAATATGCAGCACAATGTAACTGCTAATATTACGTTATATAAAGCACAGATTATATGCAGGACAATGTAACTGCTAATATTACGTTATATAAAGCACAGATTATATGCAGGACAATGTAACTACTGATATTACTTTATATAAAGCACCGATAATATGCAGGACAATGTAACTGCTAATAGTACATTATATAAAGCACAGATAATATGCAGGACAATGTAACTGCTAATATTACGTTATATAAAGCACAGATTATATGCAGGACAATGTAACTACTAATATTACGTTATATAAAGCACATATAATATGCAGGACAATGTAACTGCTAATAGTACATTATATAAAGCACAGATAATATGCAGGACAATGTAACTGCTAATATTACGTTATATAAAGCACAGATTATATGCAGGACAATGTAACTGCTAATATTACGTTATATAAAGCACAGATAATATGCAGGACAATGTAACTGCTAATATTACGTTATATAAAGCACAGATAATATGCAGGACAATGTAACTGCTAATAGTACGTTATATAAAGCACAGATTATATGCAGGACAATGTAACTACTAATATTATGTTATATAAAGCACAGATAATATGCAGGACAATGTAACTACTGATATTACATTATATAACGCATAGATAATATGGAGGACAATGTAACTACTAATATTACGTTATATAAAGCACCGATAATATGCAGGACAATGTAACTACTATTATTACGTTATATAAAGCACAGATAATATGCAGGACAATGTAACTGCTAATAGTACGTTATATAAAGCACATATAATATGCAGGACAATGTAACTGCTAATATTACGTTATATAAAGCACAGATAATATGCAGGACAATGTAACTACTAATATTACATTATATAAAGCACATATAATATGCAGGACAATGTAACTACTAATATGACATTATGTAAAGCACAGATAATATGCAGGACAATGTAACTACTAATATTACATTATATAAAGCACATATAATATGCAGGACAATGTAAACACTAATATTATATTATGTAAAGCACAGATAATATGCAGGACAATGTAACTACTAATATTACATTATATAAAGCACAGATAATATGCAGGACAATGTAACTACTAATATTACATTATATAAAGCACAGATAATATGCAGGACAATGTAACTACTAATATTACATTATATAAAGCACAGATAATATGCAGGACAATGTAACTACTAATATTACATTATATAAAGCACAGATAATATGCAGGACAATGTAACTACTAATATTACATTATATAAAGCACAGATAATATGCAGGACAATGTAACTACTAATATTACATTATATAAAGCACATATAATATGCAGGACAATGTAACTACTAATATTACATTATATAAAGCACAGATAATATGCAGGACACTGTAACTACTAATATTACATTATATAAAGCACATATAATATGCAGGGCAATGTAACTACTAATATTACATTATATAAAGCACATATAATATGCAGGGCAATGTAACTACTAATAATACATTATATAAAGCACATATAATATGCAGGACAATGTAACTACTAATATTACATTATATAAAGCACAGATAATATGCAGGACAATGTAACTACTAATATTACATTATATAAAGCACATATAATATGCAGGACAATGTAACTACTAATATTACGTTATATAAAGCACATATAATATGCAGGACAATGTAACTACTAATATTACATTATATAAAGCACATATAATATGCAGGACAATGTAACTGCTAATATTACATTATATAAAGCACAGATAATATGCAGGACAATGTAACTACTAATATTACATTATATAAAGCACATATAATATGCAGGACAATGTAACTACTAATATGACATTATGTAAAGCACAGATAATATGCAGGACAATGTAACTAATAATATTACATTATATAAAGCACATATAATATGCAGGACAAGGTAACTACTAATATTACATTATATAAAGCACAGATAAAATGCAGGACAATGTAACTACTAATATTACATTATATAAAGCACAGATAAAATGCAGGACAATGTAACTACTAATATTACATTATATAAAGCACAGATAAAATGCAGGACAATGTAACTACTAATATTACATTATATAAAGCACATATAATATGCAGGACAATGTAACTACTAATATTACATTATATAAAGCACAGATAAAATGCAGGACAATGTAACTACTAATATGACATTATGTAAAGCACAGATAATATGCAGGACAATGTAACTACTAATATGACATTATATAAAGCACATATAATATGCAGGACAATGTAACTACTAATATTACATTATATAAAGCACATATAATATGCAGGACAATGTAACTACTAATATTACATTATATAAAGCACATATAATATGCAGGACAATGTAACTACTAATATTACATTATATAAAGCACATATAATATGCAGGACAATGTAACTACTAATATTACATTATATAAAGCACAGATAAAATGCAGGACAATGTAACTACTAATATTACATTATATAAAGCACATATAATATGCAGGACAATGTAACTACTAATATTACATTATATAAAGCACATATAATATGCAGGACAATGTAACTACTAATATTACATTATATAAAGCACATATAATATGCAGGACAATATAACTACTAATATTACATTATATAAAGCACAGATAAAATGCAGGACAATGTAACTACTAATATTACATTATATAAAGCACATATAAAATGCAGGGCAATGTAACTACTAATATTACATTATATAAAGCACATATAAAATGCAGGACAATGTAACTACTAATATTACATTATATAAAGCACATATAATATGCAGGACAATGTAACTACTAATATTACATTATATAAAGCACAGATAATATGCAGGACAATGTAACTACTAATATTACATTATATAAAGCACATATAATATGCAGGGCAATGTAACTACTAATATTACATTATATAAAGCACATATAATATGCAGGGCAATGTAACTGCTAATATTACATTATATAAAGCACATATAATATGCAGGACAATGTAACTACTAATATTACATTATATAAAGCACATATAATATGCAGGACAATGTAACTACTAATATTACATTATATAAAGCACATATAATATGCAGGACAATGTAACTACTAATATTACATTATATAAAGCACATATAATATGCAGGACAATGTAACTACTAATATTACATTATATAAAGCACATATAATATGCAGGACAATGTAACTACTAATATTACATTATATAAAGCACAGATAATATGCAGGACAATGTAACTACTAATATTACATTATATAAAGCACATATAATATGCAGGGCAATGTAACTACTAATATTACATTATATAAAGCACATATAATATGCAGGGCAATGTAACTGCTAATATTACATTATATAAAGCACATATAATATGCAGGACAATGTAACTACTAATATTACATTATATAAAGCACATATAATATGCAGGACAATGTAACTACTAATATTACATTATATAAAGCACATATAATATGCAGGACAATGTAACTACTAATATTACATTATATAAAGCACATATAATATGCAGGACAATGTAACTACTAATATTACATTATATAAAGCACATATAATATGCAGGACAATGTAACTACTAATATTACATTATATAAAGCACATATAATATGCAGGGCAATGTAACTGCTAATATTACATTATATAAAGCACATATAATATGCAGGGCAATGTAACTGCTAATATTACATTATATAAAGCACATATAATATGCAGGACAATGTAACTACTAATATTACATTATATAAAGCACATATAATATGCAGGACAATGTAACTACTAATATTACATTATATAAAGCACATATAATATGCAGGACAATGTAACTACTAATATTACATTATATAAAGCACATATAATATGCAGGACAATGTAACTGCTAATATTACATTATATAAAGCACATATAATATGCAGGACAATGTAACTACTAATATTACATTATATAAAGCACATATAATATGCAGGACAATGTAACTACTAATATTACATTATATAAAGCACATATAATATGCAGGACAATGTAACTACTAATATTACATTATATAAAGCACAGATAAAATGCAGGACAATGTAACTACTAATATTACATTATATAAAGCACATATAATATGCAGGACAATGTAACTACTAATATTACATTATATAAAGCACATATAATATGCAGGACAATGTAACTGCTAATATTACATTATATAAAGCACATATAATATGCAGGACAATGTAACTGCTAATATTACATTATATAAAGCACATATAATATGCAGGACAATGTAACTACTAATATTACATTATATAAAGCACATATAATATGCAGGACAATGTAACTACTAATATTACATTATATAAAGCACATATAATATGCAGGACAATGTAACTACTAATATTACATTATATAAAGCACAGATAAAATGCAGGACAATGTAACTACTAATATTACATTATATAAAGCACAGATAAAATGCAGGGCAATGTAACTACTAATATTACATTATATAAAGCACAGATAAAATGCAGGACAATGTAACTACTAATATTACATTATATAAAGCACATATAATATGCAGGACAATGTAACTACTAATATTACATTATATAAAGCACATATAATATGCAGGACAATGTAACTGCTAATATTACATTATATAAAGCACATATAATATGCAGGACAATGTAACTGCTAATATTACATTATATAAAGCACATATAATATGCAGGGCAATGTAACTACTAATATTACATTATATAAAGCACATATAATATGCAGGACAATGTAACTACTAATATTACATTACATAAAGCACAGAAGAAGCGGCTATTCTATAGTTTCTGCATTGTTTGCTTAGAGTTTTATAATAAAGTATATAAGTACATTGGAAACCACATGCTGGTATTTCGTGGAGTAATGCAGCTTATTTTCTAATAAATCTAAACACATTTCCATTTCTGCCATGGGAGTAAGAAAATCACTATTTATTTATCCCACTCCAGCAAATATATTAATGATCATTTCTCTGGGGCGACAATTTCCTGCACCTGTCCCATTCTTGGCGCTGCGTAATCTGTGTAATAAACCAGAGAGCGGCTTCTTATTGGTATCAGGGCTGTGTATAAAGCTCTTGGTGGATTGCAGGATGCTGTTTATACCCAGGACCTCATTTATATAAGGTGGGATCACATATCGCCCAGATTCCCAGCAGGTGCCCGGAAAAGCACGCACGTCTAGGCAGAAAGGTCAGCTCTGCGCAGAAGTGTGACTGTCCCTTCCCTGCTGACGCTTTTCTCAGCCTATGCTAAGGACAAATTGCTTTTGAATTCTTTATGTATTGGAGCAAGAACGTAGTGTACAATAATATACTCGGAATCATTTCAGGAAACATAAAAGAGAATAATGATGACAAAATGTAAGATCAAGGGCCCTCATCAGAGCCACTCGCTAGCGGCAGTACGCTCGTTCCGAGCGATGTTCGCACATCTGCGCATGCGTACGGTTTTTAGTACGCATGCGCGAACCAGTCAGTGCAGCTGAAAATCGTTTGTACGCTATATAGCGAGTGTCTGCTATTTTGAGTGACAGAATGAGGCGTATGTGGGTGGTAACAGGGGAAGGTGCTTGAAAACGGGGAGTGGAGATAAGAACGCAGGCGTGCTTAAAGGTCAAAACGGGCGTTTTAAGGGAGTGCATAATTAATACAGCAGCGTCATTGACCACGTCACTTGGTTTTTTTTAACTCAGAACTGCTCGCAAAATAGCGGTTGAAAAAACCAACCACAAGAATAGCGAGCAGTTCATACGCTGTACGATGTACTCGATTAATCTAATAAATAGCAGACATGACGTATGGTGCGAGCGGCCAGGGGGCGTTTTTAACAAATAAACGAGCGTATGTTTTGCTCGCTCGTTCAGACTTAGAGGTGTGAACAGACTGCAATGTGCGAACGGATCATTTGAATAGCCACCCCTTGTTTTTGAACGAACGAACGCAAATAGCGAACGGCTCTGAATGAGGGCCAAAGAGAAACCATTTAACGTACAGTTCCCAGCCCAGACATGGCCGGTGTATCCCCCCTGATAATATGGACCCTCAATAAATGGTCATCGTCAAACGGCACTGAAATCGGAGGGTTCTCCATCAACATCCGTGTCTCATACCAGGGGGCACATCTATAAATCTGTGGTGTGAGTTCCATACATACAGAGACAATAAAACCCTCCTATACCCACAGGAGCAGTATTTACAGGCCATTCCCCCCCCTCTCGTTGGAACACATGCTGGGGGAATGCTTATAGTTGTACATTCTGTTGATATTGGAAGGTATCTTACATGATGAGAAGTAGAGGAAAATCTATTAACTAATGTCCAAAATAATCATATAATGGGGAATTTGCAATTAAAAAATAAAAATGTGGCATTTCGGTTTTTACCCTTGGGGCAATTACTTGTTTAGGAAAAACCCATTATAACAAGTCTACAGTGTGTGGAGAGATATATTAATTATGAGAAATGCTGTAATACATCTCCTTATACGTACTTGATGAAAGTGCCAGTCGGGAGTAGGAAAATGACTGCAGCAGCCAATCCACTGAAATATACGATGAGAGAAAACGGAACCGGTATGAAATACCGCCGGCCGCATGGCAGAGTTCCCGGCAGCGGAAGCCCGACAGCACTGGAAATCCCGATAGTCGATAGGTAAGTATTTACTAACCTAACCCCCTAACCCTAACCCTCCTTAGGGGTGCTTAACCCTAACCCCCCTTCCCTGCTGCCTAACCCTAAATCCCCCCCGGGGGGTGCCTAACCCTAACCCTCCCTCCCCCTAGCCTAAACCTAAGTCCCCCGGGGGGTATCTAACCCTAAATCCCCCCCGGGGGTGCCTAACCCTAACCCTCCCTCCCCCTAGCCTAACCCTAACCCTCTCGGGGGGGGGGTGCCTAACCCTAAGTCCCCCCCGGGTGCCCTAAACCAAACCGTCCCCCCCCGCGGCTGTCCGTTCGCGGTGCCCGGCATCCCTTTAATCGAGATGCCGGGCGCCGGTCTCCCGGCGTCTGGGAAATGTCAAGCATCTACATCTAGACGCCCGGCATTTCACCGGGATATGACAGTCGAGAAGCCGGTTGCCGGTATTAAGACAGCTGGCTTCCCATTGTATACCAAGAAAACATCTGTACAATAAAATAATCCCATATTATGGTACAAAGGAGTGTGAAGGAGTTTATCATGTAAAGAAATAACCTTATTCTCTCCTAAAGGATGTTATAATGCCATACTTGCCAACTTTTTGGCTGCCAGGATGGCACTACGGAGGGCAAGGCTTGGCGGAGGTGAGCGGGTCTGGGGAAGGAGGGGCTCAGCTGCGGAGGGCGGGTCTGGAGGCCTGACATCACCGTAGTGCCGCCCCCTCAATGGGGCTTTCCACCTTTCGTGTGCCCTGGAGTGCCACCTCATTTTTTGGAGCCATTCCATGAGGGTAGGCATGTATGTATAACGCCGATAGATGAGACAGGTATGTTATAGTTATCTACATGTTCTGCTATTCGCGGAGGCTTACGGGTTTTACTATTGACCTAGTGTGCGGCTGTAATGTATACCCTGGTTTATCCATAGAGGCACGACCTCCTGAAATTCAGGATAAAAAATCAGTGTGAGAAATAGGGAGCGATGACAATTAATACTGCGTTGTTTATGTGTATGACGTCGGACGTGCAGAATCCTGAAGATGGGGAAGATGACTATCGCGCTGTAGCCTATGAGCTACACATCGCAGTATTTGCCGGCAGAGGGATCCTCCAGTACCCTCCCCAGCAATGGCGGCCACGAATGCGCAGTAACCCCGACAACGCTCAGGGGTAATCGCAGGGACGGGTCTGCTTTTGAAGCCTGTGTCCCTGCATGTGCTGATTGATACATTTTCACCGGTAATACTATGCCCAGATCGCATTGCAAATGAGATCATTAATACATGGGCCCCATAATACTGTAATTCCCACTGTGCGCCAGGGATGAACGCCTCTGAATGCTGGCACAGAAAGAAGACGTTGTCTGGGGAAACCACCTAAATCCTTATTGCCAGAATCAGTATAATGTCCCGTACACACAGAGGGATCAGACATCGAACATCCAGCACATGCACCAACCCCCAAACGGCTATAACGACCCGCGATCGTCCCTATAGTAACCAGGCTAACCTGGTCGATATCGACCATCCGTGCCCGCGCATCGACCATCGTTTGGAGGTTGGAAGGGGCCCAAAAACAGGACGATATGATCGATAACTATGTCGTTCTTATCGTCCTGCAAAGTTGGGCCGTGTGTACGCACCTTAGGTAGCTTTATAAATATTGGGCAATCCCCCTCATGTGCAGCACTATCTGCAGCAATGACACCACTTGTCCTCGTAAGACGATTTCTCAGCCGGCCGGCATCCCGGTGTTCAGCAGGTATTACTATCACAATAACAGAAACCTTACTATTACTAATTAATACACCTGCAAGAAAATAAAATATCCGCAATGTAATAAAACCAGAGGGCCTGATTCAGCAGTGATCGCAAATGTAGCTAGGTACGCGGATAGAGCGATTGTCAGCCATTGGGCATGCGTACAAGCCGCACGGCGATTACGCGCGCACAGGCGAATCCATCGTAGAGTGAGTGACAGGCTGTGAGCATTTGGGGGTGGTGATGGGGGAGTGGTCGGAAAAACGCAGGCGTGCCTGTCCATATGAACGCTGTTGCATGGGTGCGCGTAAATTAGCCCCTGTGATTCCATATGCAGCTTGAGAGCCCACTGCGTGCGAGGATACATTGGGGTAAATGCTGTGTACCTCTGCGATGTGCGTCCATGGTGCCTAGGTTCACACGGAAGAGCGACGTCCCGTGAGTAAGCAGTAGCGGGCGTCTCTATGCCGGCTGAGCTTTGGTAAACATTAGCATATTTCCGACACTGCGTTCCGTGCGATTAACCGCTGCGATCTGTTCTGAATCAGGCCCAGAGAGCGCAAATCTAGTGAATATGCGGCTAGTCGGTAATTCCTTCCTCCACGTGATCAGCCTGTTACTGCTGCACCTCCAGGGGAAAACGCCACATTGTGTCAGCTGCACAGACTCTGAGGATTAATATAGAGACTCTGCCGTCACAGCTCAGATCAATAGGCAATCATAGTAAGAGAATCAGCATGGCTGCCTCAGACACCGGCACGGTTATCTGCTATAGCGCAGAGCTTGCTGCAATTATTACAGGGACAGAAGAAGCGTTTAGCAGACACCAAATACCCACAGAGCTTATTTACACAGAGTAATGATCTCTAATTCATTTACAGTGATCAGTACTATGATGTGTTCACTAGAAAGAAAGAAATATGTAAGTACAGCTGTCAGTAGTCATTTATGAGGCGCAGGAGTATAAAAAGCAAATATTCTTTATAGTGCTGCAAATATACCTCTATGCTAATGACCCTAATATTATGGGGAGCACATTGGAAGGATGGGACAAGATGGCGGCTTCTGTGGTGGCACAAAATGGGAGACAAAGGGAGGACTGAGGGTACTTATTGCTATGTGTGGATTAGGGGTAAGATAGACCTCTCTCTGCATGACAGGACTATCTATATAACATAAAAGGCAGAGGGGCTCATGGTTATGGTGCACACCCACTGCCTGCATCCAGCCCCAGCACCCTAGTCATACATAGTCACAAGTCATGGTTATGGTGCACACCCACTGCCTGCATCCAGCCCCAGCACCCTTGTCATACACAGTCACAAGTCATGGTTATGGTGCACACCCACTGCCTGCATCCAGCCCCAGCACCCTAGTCATACACAGTCACAAGTCATGGTTATGGTGCACACCCACTGCCTGCATCCAGCCCCAGCACCCTAGTCATACACAGTCACAAGTCATGGTTATGGTGCACACCCACTGCCTGCATCCAGCCCCAGCACCCTAGATATACACAGTCACAAGTCATGGTTATGGTGCACACCCACTGCCTGCATCCAGCCCCAGCACCCTAGTCATACACGGTCACAAGTCATGGTGCACACCCACTGCCTGCATCCAGCCCCAGCACCCTAGTCATACACAGTCACAAGTCATGGTTATGGTGCACACCCACTGCCTGCATCCAGCCCCAGCACCCTAGACATACACGGTCACAAGTCATGGTGCACACCCACTGCCTGCATCCAGCCCCAGCACCCTAGATATACACGGTCACAAGTCATGGTGCACACCCACTGCCTGCATCCAGCCCCAGCATCCTAGTCATACACAGTCACAAGTCATGGTTATGGTGCACACCCACTGCCTGCATCCAGCCCCAGCACCCTAGACATACATGGTCACAAGTCATGGTGCACACCCACTGCCTGCATCCAGCCCCAGCACCCTAGTCATACACAGTCACAAGTCATGGTGCACACCCACTGCCTGCAACCAGCTCCAGCACCCTAGTCATACACAGTCACAAGTCATGGTGCACACCAACTGCCTGCATCCAGCCCCAGCACCCTAGTCATACACAGTCACAAGTCATGGTTATGGTGCACACCCACTGCCTGCATCCAGCCCCACCACCCTAGTCATACACAGTCACAAGTCATGGTTATGGTGCACACCAACTGCCTGCATCCAGCCCCACCACCCTAGTCATACACAGTCACAAGTCATGGTTATGGTGCACACCCACTGCCTGCATCCAGCTCCAGCAACCTAGTCATACACAGTCACAAGTCATGGTTATGGTGCACACCCACTGCCTGCATCCAGCCCCAGCACCCTAGTCATACACAGTCACAAGTCATGGTGCACACCCACTGCCTGCATCCAGCCCCAGCACCCTAGTCATACACAGTCACAAGTCATGGTTACGGTGCACACCCACTGCCTGCATCCAGCCCCAGCACCATAGTCATACACAGTCACAAGTCATGGTGCACACCCACTGCCTGCATCCAGCCCCAGCACCCTAGTCATACACAGTCACAAGTCATGGTTACGGTGCACACCCACTGCCTGCATCCAGCCCCAGCACCCTAGTCATACATAGTCACAAGTCATGGTTATGGTGCACACCCACTGCCTGCATCCAGCCCCAGCACCCTAGTTATACATAGTCACAAGTCATGGTTACGGTGCACACCCACTGCCTGCATCCAGCCCCGGCACCCTAGTCATACACAGTCACAAGTCATGGTTATGGTGCACACCCACTGCCTGCATCCAGCCCCAACACCCTAATTATACACAGTCACAAGTCATGGTTATGGTTGACACCCACTGCCTGCATCCAGCCCCAGCACCCTAGTCATACATAGTCACAAGTCATGGTGCACACCCACTGCCTGCATCCAGCACCAGCACCCTAGTCATACACAGTCACAAGTCATGGTTATGGTGCACACCCACTGCCTGTATCCAGCCCCAGCACCCTAGTCATACACAGTCACAAGTCATGGTGCACATCCACTGCCTGCATCCAGCACCAGCACCCTAGTCATACACAGTCACAAGTCATGGTTATGGTGCACACCCACTGCCTGCATCCAGCCCCAGCACCCTAATTGTACACAGTCACAAGTCATGGTTATGGTGCACACCCACTGCCTGCATCCAGCCCCAGCACCCTAGTTATACATAGTCACAAGTCATGGTTATGATGCACACCCACTGCCTGCATCCAGCCCCAGCACCCTAGTTATACATAGTCACAAGTCATGGTAACGGTGCACACCCACTGCCTGCATCCAGCCCCGGCACCCTAGTTATACACAGTCACAAGTCATGGTTATGGTGCACACCCACTGCCTGCATCCAGCCCCAGCACCCTAATTATACACAGTCACAAGTCATGGTTATGGTGCACACCCACTGCCTGCATCCAGCCCCAGCTCCCTAGTCATACACAGTCACAAGTCATGGTGCACGCCCACTGCCTGCATCCAGCCCCAGCACCCTAGTCATACACAGTCACAAGTTATGGTACACGCCCACTGCCTGCATCCAGCCCCAGCACCCTAGTCATACACAGTCACAAGTCATGGTTACGGTGCACACCCACTGCCTGCATCCAGCCCCAGGACCCTAATTATACACAGTCACAAGTCATGGTTACGGTGCACACCCACTGCCTGCATCCAGCCCCAGCTCCCTAGTCATACACAGTCACAAGTCATGGTGCACGCCCACTGCCTGCATCCAGCCCCAGCACCCTAGTCATACACAGTCACAATTCATGGTGCACGCCCACTGCCTGCATCCAGCCCCAGCACCCTAGTCATACACAGTCACAAGTCATGGTTATGGTGCACACCCACTGCCTGCATCCAGCCCCAGCACCCTAGTCATACATAGTCACAAGTCATGGTTATGGTGCACACCCACTGCCTGCATCCAGCCCCAGCACCCTAGTCATACATAGTCACAAGTCATGGTTATGGTGCACACCCACTGCCTGCATCCAGCCCCAGCACCCTAATTGTACACAGTCACAAGTCATGGTTATGGTGCACACCCACTGCCTGCATCCAGCCCCAGCTCCCTAGTCATACACAGTCACAAGTCATGGTGCACGCCCACTGCCTGCATCCAGCTCCAGCACCCTAGTCATACATAGTCACAAGTCATGGTTATGGTGCACACCCACTGCCTGCATCCAGCCCCAGCACCCTAGTCATACATAGTCACTAGTCATGGTTATGGTGCACACCCACTGCCTGCATCCAGCCCCAGCACCCTAGTCATACACAGTCACAAGTCATGGTTATGGCTCAAACAAAATTCACCAGCCAGAATAAAGGAGGAATGAGGGGGTGGGGGAACAGAGGCCACCACACACAGAGGGGTCTCTCACACTGGGTCGATGTGATCCTGCATTTGCTGAGAACAATTACCCAGCGGCACCTGTTCCTGGACGCAGGCTGCCGCGGCTCTGTGTTCCGCATGCAGTCAGTGCTGCTGTATACAGCGCACACTCAGAGCAGCTCCCGGGTCTCCTTATGACGCTGCAAGCCCGAACGCTGAAGATCTCGACTGGGGCTGGTAAGTACCCTAACCCTCCCCTCTCCCCCCCTAACCCTCCCTTCATGGTGCCTAACCCTAAACTCCCCCTGTAGATACATAAACCTAACCCTCCCCTTCGCAGCTAAGCACTAACACTGCCGGTCTTACCTTCATTCGGGGAGTCGTCTGTCTAGATTCCGGCGTCGGGATATAGACGGGCGTCGAGATTTTGACACCTATCTTTAGTCTCGCGTCTGTATTCAGATGCCGGGATTTAGTCAGACGGCTTCCCGGCCATCGAAATTTTGACTGTATCCTCATCCTCCATGTTTCTGGCACCCGCCATTGTGCAATACTCGGTTAACAACGTTACGCCCACTCCCGGACGGGTCTGCAGAGGCTGCAGCCACTATAACCCATATATCTCCCCCGAGCCACTTTATTCCATCTAGGAAGGAACTTTCCCTGCATCAGATACCAATGATTCTCTAGGTATGAAATGTGATATTCAGGAGCAAACCAAATATGTTATTATTATTACCCCAAAATAAGAAAAACACTCATTTTAGAACCAGCCACGAGAGATAAATGTGATAGGCTTCCTAATAAATGTAATCAGTTTAGAATCTGCAGACTGTGTTAGACATCCTTTAAAGCAGCCAAATATAATATATTTTTTTCTCCTAAATAGTAAGTGATGCAACATTTAAGCTGGTACCCTAGAAATCATTATCTACTACAAAAACACTATGGAGGGCATACTGCACAATAACAGACAGTCTGCTACAAACACCCAGCATGTCCTATGATGGCAGAGATCAGAGGGGCATCCCAAGCCTCTCTGCTCACTACCTTGTGTGCAATGTAACTGTGATCGCAAAGGTCGTCCAGGATAATAAATCATTAAAAGCACCATGAAGAATTTAAATGAGTGAAAATAGAAACATTCACCGGATAGCCGCCACACTGATGTATGTTTATGGGATCGATGCTTTAAATTGTGGTCGCATAATATAACTGTAATTGTTCTGAGACAGGTGAATAAACATGCTTATCCCAGTGCACTTACTGGGTGTATAACTGCTGTGCTGATTATCACCTGTCTGTAGTACATATCACAGTAGCCTCATTATCTAATAGTCTAACGATGTAACATTATCTAATAGTATGATGATGTAACATTTATTTTAGGCTGCAGCCATGTAATTATATATATATATCATTCATATCATCTGCTTTCCAGGTTTGGTGGCTGGTTAGTTTGTTCTTTAGGAGATAATAGCTTTCACCTGTTTTGAGGTTGTATCATTATTTATACCTGAAGTTCAGCAAGACGTATATGAAGAGCTTCTGTTTAATGGGATTCAGCATAAGAGGCCGCTGCCAGATGAGTTGTGGGAATAAAGATATAAAAGTGGTGTAACCGCAATTAGTAATATGAAAGTTCTGTCAGGCACTCTGATAAATGAACGTAGTGAACTACGGCACCTTCTCCAGCGGTGTATCGCAGAGTCGGCGCCAGGAATAACATATCACAGACTATAGTGTATATATAGATTGAATCCGATACACCTATGATTTACACAGGTTCTGTAGCTGATTAGAACCAGGTGAAATCCAGGCTTGAAATTAGTCAGCCACAGAATCTGTATAATTCATATGTGTCCTGGATTACAGGGATATTATGGCAAGCCTATGTATGTATAATATAATGTACCTGCATTATATCAGGTGTATTACACTGAGCCCTTATAAGGCTGGGTCCATCAGACAGTACATGTATTATAGATGGTTATACACTCAGTGTAAGGACAATGGAAATGTATACGGTTACGGGCGTCTGTCAGTATATAGGAGCAGGGAGCAGTCAGCACAAGCTAAATTTAGCCTCTCCCCTATGCCATCCTGCAGCCGGCAATGCTGAATGCACTCTCCTATTCTCTATATTCAGCTGCTGATGGCTGAGAGTAACATGGAGCTCAATGTCCTAGATTTCTCGAGCTCTATGCTGCTGATGGCTGAGAGTAACATGGAGCTCAATGTCCTAGATTTCTCGAGCTCTGTGCTGCTGATGGCTGAGAGTAACATGAAGCTCAATGTCCTAGATTTCTCGAGCTCTGTGCTGCTGATGGCTGAGAGTAACATGGAGCTCAATGTCCTAGATTTCTCGAGCTCTGTGCTGCTGATGGCTGAGAGTAACATGGAGCTCAATGTCCTAGATTTCTCGAGCTCTGTGCTGCTGATGAATCTCCTACAGGCATTTCCTAAATTTGCTGTTCTGACATATTTCTCTGAATCACACAATGTAATTGTCTACTTTCTAATCATCGCCACATTTACAAATCAAAATCTTCTGCCTGACAATCATCTATGTAATTATCCCCCATATTGTACAGTGTTCTGAAAGTACTAAGGGGGAAGAAATGAGAGTCCCTGAGGCTGAGAGAAACTGCAGGAGCTCTCTCAGTGCTCTCTCTTTGGAGACAAACATTCAGAAATTACAGCTACACAGCTAAAAACTTTTATAATGTAAAGGCAAGTTATGTTTCCAGAATTTAACTCTTAATTACTACAAATACTACCATTACTACTACTATTATTATTATTATTATTAATAATAATAAATAGTGATATATAGTAACCGATAAGGCTAAGTATACTTGAGAAACTATACTGGAAGGACACAAGGTGGCGCTACATCTTATACTGTCACTGTGTAGTCTCTCTCTGTACTTTCTTTCAGAATCTTCCTGTTAATCCTCCATGTCATAAAGGTTCCATGTACAAATGCCAAGCTTAACGTGGCTAAATTTAATAATGGACAATTATCAGCAGTCGAAATGTAAAGTAAGGATGCTATTATGCAGATATGACTTGTTAGATGATATTATAACATACAGATCAGAAGTTTATGACTAAGAATAGGATAAGAAAGACAGAGAGAGGCAAGCAATGGTAGGCGTAGTAGTTGAAAATAACCAGATAAGATATGAGATAATTACAAAAGGGATATACAATGCATTACAGAAGCTGTATGAAAGATCCAATTGAAACAGTACACTGGACCTTCTAAAGAAACTATACCAAGTAGACTCAAAAATGGAAAGAACATACAGGAGTATATAAATAGAATACTAGAGATAGTAGAGCAACTTCAGTCAAGGGGTGAGGACATGAACTCTGAATACATGATACAAACAGTGAGAAACAAACACCAGCGTTGCCCATCAGAAGGCAAAAGGAGATCAGTCAGCACAAGCAAAGAGACCTAGAAACGAGGGGCGCTGAGGTAGATCTTTAATAGCTCCTCTGGATGGAGCCAGTGGTCTGAAAGTCTACAGTACATGGACACTGAACTGACCTGCGAGAGGGCCATGGCCTCATGGGGAAGGGCCAGGGAAGAGATAGGAGAGGCCAGGAGATGCTGGGGATAAAGAGGGACAGATAAATAGGAATAGATAGTTATTACTATCACTATTATTATTAGATACGTTTCACTACGCCAGTTATTACTATCGCTATTATTATTAGGCACGTTTCACTACGTCAGTTATTATTATCACTATTATTATTAGGCATGTTTCACTACGCCAGTTATTACTATCACTATTATTATTAGATACGTTTCACTACGCCAGTTATTACTATTGCTATTATTATTAGGCACGTTTCACTACGTCAGTTATTATTATCACTATTATTATTAGGCATGTTTCACTACGTCAGTTATTATTATCACTATTATTATTAGGCATGTTTCACTATGCCAGATATTACTATCACTATTATTATTAGATACGTTTCACTGCGCCAGTTATTACTATCACTATTATTATTAGGCACGTTTCAGTACGCCAGTTATTACTATCACTATTATTATTAGGCACGTTTCACTACGTCAGTTATTATCACTATTATTATTAAGCACGTTTCACTACGCCAGTTATTACTATCACTATTATTATTAGATACGTTTCACTACGCCAGTTATTACTATCGCTATTTTTATTAGGCACGTTTCACTATGCCAGTTATTACTATCACTATTATTATTAGGCACGTTTCACTACGCCAGTTATCATTATCACTATTATTATTAGGAATGTTTCAGTATGCCAGTTATTACTATCACTATTATTATTAGGCACGTTTCACTACGCCAGTTATTACTATCGCTATTATTATTAGGCACGTTTCACTATGCCAGTTATTACTATCGCTATTATTATTAGGCACGTTTCACTATGCCAGTTATTACTATCGCTATTATTATTAGGCACGTTTCACTACGCCAGTTATCATTATCACTATTATTATTAGGAATGTTTCAGTATGCCAGTTATTACTATCGCTATTATTATTAAGCACGTTTCACTATGCCAGTTATTACTATCGCTATTATTATTAGGCACGTTTCACTACGCCAGTTATTACTATCGCTATTATTATTAGGCACGTTTCACTATGCCAGTTATTACTATCACTATTATTATTAGGCACGTTTCACTATGCCAGTTATTACTATCGCTATTATTATTAGGCACGTTTCACTACGCCAGTTATTACTATCGCTATTATTATTAGGAATGTTTCAGTATGCCAGTTATTACTATCACTATTATTATTAGGCACGTTTCACTACGCCAGTTATTACTATCGCTATTATTATTAGGCACGTTTCACTATGCCAGTTATTACTATCGCTATTATTATTAGGCACGTTTCACTATGCCAGTTATTACTATCGCTATTATTATTAGGCACGTTTCACTACGCCAGTTATCATTATCACTATTATTATTAGGAATGTTTCAGTATGCCAGTTATTACTATCGCTATTATTATTAAGCACGTTTCACTATGCCAGTTATTACTATCGCTATTATTATTAGGCACGTTTCACTACGCCAGTTATTACTATCGCTATTATTATTAGGCACGTTTCACTATGCCAGTTATTACTATCACTATTATTATTAGGCACGTTTCACTATGCCAGTTATTACTATCGCTATTATTATTAGGCACGTTTCACTACGCCAGTTATTACTATCACTATTATTATTAGGCACGTTTCACTATGCCAGTTATTACTATCACTATTATTAGGCACGTTTCACTACGCCAGTTATTACTATCATTATTATTATTAGGCACGTTTCACTATGCCAGTTATTACTACCGCTATTATTATTAGGCACGTTTCACTATGCCAGTTATTACTATCGCTATTATTATTAGGCACGTTTCACTACGCCAGTTATTACTATCGCTATTATTATTAGGCACGTTTCACTATGCCAGTTATTACTATCACTATTATTATTAGGCACGTTTCACTATGCCAGTTATTACTATCGCTATTATTATTAGGCACGTTTCACTATGCCAGTTATTACTATCGCTATTATTATTAGGCACGTTTCACTACGCCAGTTATTACTATCGCTATTATTATTAGGCACGTTTCACTATGCCAGTTATTACTATCACTATTATTATTAGGCACGTTTCACTATGCCAGTTATTACTATCACTATTATTAGGCACGTTTCACTACGCCAGTTATTACTATCACTATTATTATTAGATACGTTTCACTACGTCAGTTATTATTATCACTATTATTATTAGATACGTTTCACTACGTCAGTTATTATTATCACTATTATTATTAGATACGTTTCACTACGCCAGTTATTACTATCACTATTATTATTAGGCACGTTTCAATAGCTGAGATCACTTTAATTATCCTTCACAATAAATTGCATTTAGTTACAATGTCTCAGTACAGAGAATAACAGAGAAGGGACGATGCCATCCCAGAAATATACCGTATTTTGTAGTTCAGCTAATGACGCGCAGAGCATTGTACAGAACGGGCCTGCACTGCAGAGCGTTCCATCTATTGTTCCGCTCTCAGCTGGGAGTCTTTGTTTCTAGCATCAGATAAATAGGACACAGCTAGAAACACAATGACAGCATTTACATATCTGAAATAGGTCAGAAATGCTGACTAGCGATGCAAAAAGCACATTTTAGGATTAAACATCTTCTTTAGAGCTACAGTAGCTTGTGCCATAAGTAGAGCAGATAAGTGCAGCATTACACTAAATCACACTCTACAGCTGATGCATCAATGAGGTGGGAATCGCCACGTAACACATCTAAATGTAGCAATTGTCTGACAGAAAGTATTCCTCCATGGTGACGCATTCCACAGGGACACCCTCCACAGAGACACCCTCCACAGAGACACCCTCCACAGAGACACCCTCCACAGTGACGCATTCCACAGTGACGCCCTCCACAGAGACACCCTCCACAGTGACGCCCTCCATACTGACGCATTCCACAGTGACGCCCTCCACAGAGACACCCTCCACAGAGACACCCTCCACAGAGACACCCTCCACAGAGACACCCTCCACAGTGACGCCCTCCATACTGACGCATTCCACAGTGACACCCTCCACAGTGACACCCTCCACAGGGACACCCTCCACAGGGACACCCTCCACAGGGACACCCTCCACAGGGACACCCTCCACAGGGACACCCTCCACAGAGAAACCCTCCATACTGACGCCCTCCATACTGACGCCCTCCATACTGACGCCCTCCATACTGACGCCCTCCACAGTGACACCATCCACAGTGACACCCTCCACAGTGACACCCTCCATACTGACACCCTCCATACTGACACCCTCCATACTGACACCCTCCACAGAGACACCCTCCACAGTGACGCCCTCCACAGTGACGCCCTCCACAGTGACGCCCTCCATACTGACGCCTTCCACAGTGACGCCTTCCACAGTGACGCCCTCCATACTGACGCCTTCCACAGAGACACCCTCCATAGTGACACCCTCCACAGAGACACCCTCCATAGTGACACCCTCCATAGTGACACCCTCCACAGTGACACCCTCCACAGTGACACCCTCCACAGAGACACCCTCCACAGAGACACCCTCCACAGAGACGCCCTCCACAGTGACGCCCTCCACAGTGACGCCCTCCGTACTGACGCCTTCCACAGTGACGCCTTCCACAGTGACGCCCTCCATAGTGACACCCTCCACAGAGACACCCTCCATAGTGACACCCTCCACAGAGACACCCTCCATACTGACGCCCTCCATACTGACGCCCTCCATACTGACGCCCTCCATACTGACGCATTCCACAGTGACGCCCTCCATAGTGACACCCTCCACAGTGACACCCTCCACAGGGACACCCTCCACAGGGACACCCTCCACAGGGACACCCTCCACAGGGACACCCTCCATACTGACGCATTCCACAGTGACACCCTCCACAGTGACACCCTCCACAGTGACACCCTCCACAGTGACACCCTCCACAGGGACACCCTCCACAGGGACACCCTCCACAGGGACACCCTCCACAGAGAAACCCTCCATACTGACGCCCTCCATACTGACGCCCTCCATACTGACGCCCTCCACAGTGACACCCTCCACAGTGACACCCTCCATACTGACACCCTCCATACTGACACCCTCCACAGAGACACCCTCCACAGAGACACCCTCCACAGTGACGCCCTCCACAGTGACGCCCTCCACAGTGACGCCCTCCATACTGACGCCTTCCACAGTGACGCCTTCCACAGTGACGCCCTCCATACTGACGCCTTCCACAGAGACACCCTCCATAGTGACACCCTCCACAGAGACACCCTCCATAGTGACACCCTCCATAGTGACACCCTCCACAGTGACACCCTCCATACTGACACTCTCCACAGAGACACCCTCCACAGTGACGCCCTCCACAGTGACGCCCTCCACAGTGACGCCCTCCGTACTGACGCCTTCCACAGTGACGCCTTCCACAGTGACACCCTCCATAGTGACACCCTCCACAGAGACACCCTCCATAGTGACACCCTCCACAGAGACACCCTCCACAGAGACACCCTCCATTCTGACGCCCTCCATACTGACGCATTCCACAGTGACGCCCTCCATAGTGACACCCTCCACAGTGACACCCTCCATACTGACACCCTCCATACTGACACCCTCCATACTGACGCCCTCCACAGTGACGCCCTCCACAGTGACGCCCTCCACAGTGACGCCCTCCATACTGACGCCCTCCATACTGACGCCCTCCATACTGACGCCTTCCACAGTGACGCCCTCCATACTGACGCCTTCCACAGAGACACCCTCCATACTGACACCCTCCATACTGACACCCTCCATACTGACACCCTCCATACTGACACCCTCCACAGTGACACCCTCCACAGTGACACCCTCCACAGTGACGCCATCCATACTGACGCATTCCACAGTGACGCCCTCCACAGAGACACCCTCCACAGTGACGCCCTCCGTACTGACGCCTTCCACATTGACGCCCTCCATAGTGACACCCTCCACAGAGACACCCTCCACAGAGACACCCTCCACAGAGACACCCTCCACAGTGATGCCCTCCATACTGACACCCTAAACAGTGACGCCCTCCACAGTGACACCCTCCACAGTGACACTTTCCACAGTGACGCCCTCCACAGTGACGCCCTCCATACTGACGCCTTCCACAGTGACGCCCTCCATAGTGACATCATCCACAGAGACACCCTCCACAGAGACACCCTCCACAGTGACGCCCTCCATACTGACGCATTCCACAGTGACGCCCTCCACAGAGACACCCTCCACAGAGACACCCTCCGTACTAACGCCTTCCACAGTGACGCCCTCCATAGTGACACCCTCCACAGAGACACCCTCTATAGTGACACCCTCCACAGTGATGCCCTCCATACTGACACCCTCCACAGTGATGCCCTCCACAGTGACACTCTCCACAGTGACGCCCTCCACAGTGACGCCTTCCACAGTGACCTCCTCCATACTGATGCCTTCCACAGTGACGCCCTCCATAGTGACACCATCCACAGAGATACCCTCCATAGTGACACCCTCCACAGTGATACCCTCCACAGTGATGCCCTCCATACTGACACCCTCCACAGAGACACCCTCCACAGAGACGCCCTCCACAGAGACGCCCTCCACAGAGACGCCCTCCACAGAGACGCCCTCCACAGAGACGCCCTCCATAGAGACGCCCTCCATACTGACGCATTCCAGTGACGCCCTCCACAGAGACACCCTCCACAGTGACACCCTCCATACTGACGCCCTCCACAGTGACGCCCTCCACAGTGACGCCCTCCACAGTGACGCCCTCCACAGTGACGCCCACCACAGTGACGCCTTCCATAGTGACGCCCTCCATACTGACGCCTTCCACAGAGACACCCTCCATACTGACACCCTCCACAGAGACACCCTCCATAGTGACACCCTCCACAGTGGCACCCTCCATACTGACACCCTCCACAGAGACACCCTCCACAGTGACGCCCTCCACAGTGACACCCTCCACAGTGACACCCTCCACAGTGACGCCCTCCACAGTGACGCCCTCCACAGAGACGCCCTCCACAGTGACACCCTCCACAGTGATGCCCTCCACAGAGACACCCTCCACAGTGACGCCCTCCACAGTGACACCCTCCACAGTGACACCCTCCACAGTGACACCCTCCACAGTGACACCCTCCACAGTGACGCACTCCATACTGACGCCTTCCACAGTGATGCCCTCCATAGTGACACCCTCCACAGAGACACCCTCCATAGTGACACCCTCCACAGTGATGCCCTCCATACTGACACCCTCCACAGAGACACCCTCCACAGTGACGCCCTCCACAGTGACGCCCTCCACAGTGACGCCCTCCACAGTGACGCCCTCCATAGTGACGCCCTCCATAGTGACGCCCTCCATAGTGACGCCCTCCATAGTGACGCCCTCCACAGAGACATCCTCCACAGTGATGCCCTCCACAGTGATGCCCTCCACAGTGACACCCTCTATAGTGACCCCGCTCCACAGTGACACCCTCCATAGTGACATCCTCCACAGTGACACCCTCTATAGTGACCCCACTCCAGTGACACCCTCCATAGTGACATCCTCCACAGTGACACCCTCTATAGTGACCCCGCTCCACAGTGACACCCTCCATAGTGACACCCTCCACAGTGACACCCTCTATAGTGACCCCGCTCCACAGTGACACCCTCCATAGTGACACCTTCCACAGTGACGCCCTCCACACTGACGCCCTCCACACTGACACCCTCCACACTGGCGCCCTCTATAGTGACGCCCTCCACAGAGATACCCTCTATAGTGAAACCCTCTATAGTGACATCCTCCACAGTGACACACACCATGGTGACCGCCCTCCACAGTGCCTACATAGTGACACCCTCCATAGTGACACCCTCCATAGTGACACCCTCCATAGTGACACCCTCCATAGTGACTCCTCCTACAATGATCCTATCCACAGTGACACCCACCATGGTGACCACCCTACACAGTGACGCTCTCCACGGCAACGCACCTCATGCCGACTTTCACTGCGCTATTCATACACTTTTCACACATTGCACTTTTACCACACCAACTTATTCATTATACGTTAACACAAATACATACTGTACGGGCTAGTGCAAAGATGAGCGCAAGTCATCTGAAATTGCTCCCAATGCGGATCTTGAACACATTTCTGCAGCTAGACAGCTCTTATCCGTACGCTTAGCTTCATAGCCGTCTTCACAAGCAGTAAGTATCTCCATCAGCCATATACAGGTGCAAAGGATCCACCCAACAACAGGCTTATATACATGTATGCACCACTATACATAGCCCGCCATTATGCCGGCACTGTGCCCATTCACAAATTCCACAATACAACCCAGTTCAGTACAATGTAAAAGAAGGAGATGTATGTAGAAGCCCTCAGACACCGAGCACAGCAGCTTATTACATTCCCAACTCTCTACACTACTGGATGTGGGAATGCAATGCACTACTAAGGGCCCATGAAATAGTGTGACAATACATGAGTCAGCCACCAGGGGCGCTGTGACCATTTGCCATAGAGGCGTGGTTGGCCTATAGAGATTGCCTGTTGGCCCATGGAGGAGATAGTTAGTGCCACAGTGTAAGATATAAATAAAAGGCGTCGCTTGGAAATAAGGCAAATTTAACACTTTCATTGTAAAAACAAGCTTTATTTATACAGACACACATGGCTGTCTGCACAGCGGGACAAGGTGGCATTTACAATGAACTAAGGAGCTGATTCAGACCCGCTCGCTATGATGCGATCGCTCGTAGCTGGCCAATATTTGTAATCTGCGTATGCAACGCAATGCGCGTGCACGTACCACTATGAAAGATTGGGAAGGGCTCACTCGCCCAGCATAGACAGTCCAGCTGAATGGATGACATGAGAGGCCGTTTGTGGGTGGTGACAGGGGCAGGCCCAGTAGAAATGGGGGAGCGGAGGTGCGAACGCAGGCGTGCCTGAGTGTTTCAACGTGCCCAGGAGATGACGTGCCCAGGTGGGCGTCTTATGAACGAATGGTGGGCGTCTTATGAACGAATGGTGGGCGTCTGCATACACAAAGTGATCGCACGCCAAGAAATAGTGGGCGTGCTAATGCCATGCCGTGCGATCGCCTGCATTGCTGGGCGTGCGCTGGATTTGCATACGCTGGAAGCGAGCTAAAGCATCTAGTGAGCAGGTCTGAATGAGCTCCTGAGTTTGCAGCAACTACCAGCAAAATGTAAGAATCCCTAGAACGTATGTAAGGACACGAATTATGGTCAAAATAGCAGTCACATAGTTTTCTACTGGAACTGATATGTTGTGAAGAATTCCGGAGCTTGGCCCTGGTAGCTAATGATGGCCTACATACAATACATTTTACAGGTAGAAGGATTCATAGGATCCGACCACGGAAATGGCGCACTGTCCCTACACTAATCAGTAACACACCGAGCGCTGGGCCTGTTTCAGAGCCGGACGCTATTTGCGCTCGCTCGTTCAGAAAAAGAGGCCGCATATTTAAATTGAGCGCTCGCTCTTTGCGGTCTGTTGACGCCTCTATGTCTGAGCGAGCGAACGAAACATGCGCTCGCTATTTTGTAAAGACGCCCCCTGGCCGCTCGCATCCTACGTCATCTCCGTTATTTATTAGATTAATCGAGTACATCGAAAGGCGTCTGAACTGCTCGCAGTGCTTGTGCTTGGATTTTCCTACCGCAATCATGCGAACAGTTCAGCCTAAGAGACAACCAAGTGACGTAGTCGATGACGCTGCTTTGTTAATTATGCACACCCTTAAAACGCCCGTTTTGACCTTTTGGCACGCCTGCGTTCTGATCTCCACTCCCCGTTTTCAAGCACCTTCCCCTGTTACCACCCAAAAACGCCTCATCCTCTCACTCAAATTAGCAGGCACTCGCTATTTGGCGAACGCTCGATTTCCGACCGCACTGACTGGTTGGCGCATGCGTATTACGACCCATACGCATGCGCAGTTGTGCGAAAATCGCTCGGAGCGAACGAGCGGCCGCTTACGAGGCGCCTCTGAATCAGGCCCTGAGTACACCTGTCAGAGCTTCCGGCTCTGAATCAGGGCCAGTGCTCGGTGTATTACTGATTAGTGTAAGGACAGTGCTCGGTGTATTACTGATTAGTGTAAGGACAGTGCTCGGTGTATTACTGATTAGTGTAAGGACAGTGCTCGGTGTATTACTGATTAGTGTAAGGACAGTGCTCGGTGTATTACTGATTAGTGTAAGGACAGTGCTCGGTGTATTACTGATTAGTGTAAGGACAGTGCTCGGTGTGTTACTGATTAGAGTAAGGACAGTGCTCGGTGTATTACTGATTAGTGTAAGGACAGTGCTCGGTGTGTTACTGATTAGAGTAAGGACAGTGCTCGGTGTATTACTGATTAGTGTAAGGACAGTGCTCGGTGTGTTACTGATTAGTGTAAGGACATTGCTCGGTGTATTTCTGATTAGTGTAAGGACAGTGCTCGGTGTATTACTGATTAGTGTAAGGACAGTGCTCGGTGTATTACTGATTAGTGTAAGAACGGTGCTCGGTGTATTACTGATTAGTGTAAGGACAGTGCTCGGTGTATTACTGATTAGTGTAAGGACGGTGCTCGGTGTATTACTGATTAGTGTAGGGACGGTGCTCGGTGTATTACTGATTAGTGTAAGGACAGTGCTCGGTGTATTACTGATTAGTGTAAGGACAGTGCTCGGTGTATTACTGATTAGTGTAAGGACGGTGCTCGGAGTATTACTGATTAGTGTAAGGACGGTGCTCGGTGTATTACTGATTAGTGTAAGGACGGTGCTCGGTGTATTACTGATTAGTGTAAGGACAGTGCTCGGTGTATTACTGATTAGTGTAAGGACAGTGCTCGGTGTATTACTGATTAGTGTAGGGACAGTGCTCGGTGTATTACTGATTAGTGTAGAGACAGTGCTCGGTGTGTTACTGATTAGTGTAGAGACAGTGCTCGGTGTGTTACTGATTAGTGTAAGGACAGTGCTCGGTGTGTTACTGATTAGTGTATGGACAGTGCTCGGTGTGTTACTGATTAGTGTATGGACAGTGCTCGGTGTGTTACTGATTAGTGTAAAGACAGTGCTCGGTGTATTACTGATTAGTGTAAGGACAGTGCTCGGTGTATTACTGATTAGTGTAAGGACAGTGCTCGGTGTGTTACTGATTAGTGTAAGGACAGTGCTCGGTGTGTTACTGATTAGTGTAAAGACAGTGCTCGGTGTGTTACTGATTAGTGTAAGGACAGTGCTCGGTGTGTTACTGATTAGTGTAAGGACAGTGCTCGGTGTATTACTGATTAGTGTAAGGACAGTGCTCGGTGTGTTACTGATTAGTGTAGAGACAGTGCTCGGTGTCTTACTGATTAGTGTAAGGACAGTTCTCGGTGTATTACTGATTAGTGTAAGGACAGTGCTCGGTCTATTACTAATTAGTGCAGAGACAGTGCTCGTGTATTACTGATTAGTGTAGGGACAGTGCTCGGTGTATTACTGATTAGTGTAGAGACAGTGCTCGGTGTATTACTGATTAGTGTGAGGACAGTGCTCGGTGTATTACTGATTAGTGTAAGAACAGTGCTCGGTGTATTACTGATTAGTGTGAAAACAGTGCTCGGTGTGTTACTGATTAGTGTAGAGACAGTGCTCGGTGTATTACTGATTAGTGTAAGGACAGTGCTCGGTGTATTACTGATTAGTGTAAGGACAGTGCTCTGTGTTTTACTGATTAGAGTAAGGACAGTGCACGGTGTATTACAGATTAGTGTAAGGACAGTGCTCGGTGTATTACTGATTAGTGTAAGGACAGTGCTCGGTGTATTACTGATTAGTGTAAGGACAGTGCTCGGTGTATTACTGCTTAGTGTAAGGACAGTGCTCGGTGTGTTACTGATTAGTGTAGAGAAAGTGCTCGGTGTATTACTGATTAGTGTAGAGACAGTGCTCGTTGTATTACTGATTAGAGTATGGACAGTGCTCGGTGTGTTACTGATTAGTGTAGGGACAGTGCTCGGTGTATTACTGATTAGAGTAGGGACAGTGCTCGGTGTATTACTGAATTAGTGTAAGGACAGTGCTCGGTGTGTTACTGATTAGTGTAGAGACAGTGCTCGGTGTGTTACTGATTAGTGTAAGGACAGTGCTCGGTGTATTACTGATTAGTGTAAGGACAGTGCTCGGTGTGTTACTGATTAGTGTAGAGACAGTGCTCGGTGTGTTACTGATTAGTGTAAAGACAGTGCTCGGTGTGTTACTGATTAGTGTAAGGACAGCGGTCGTGTATTACTGATTAGTGTAAGGACAGTGCTCGGTGTATTACTGAATTAGTGTAAGGACAGTGCTCGGTGTGTTACTGATTAGTGTAGAGACAGTGCTCGGTGTATTACTGATTAGTGTAAGGACAGTTCTCGGTGTATTACTGATTAGTGTAAGGACAGTGCTCGGTCTATTACTAATTAGTGCAGAGACAGTGCTCGTGTATTACTGATTAGTGTAAGGACAGTGCTCGGTGTATTACTGATTAGTGTAAGGACAGTGCTCGGTGTATTACTGATTAGTGTAAGGACAGTGCTCGGTGTATTACTGATTAGTGTATGGACAGTGCTCGGTGTGTTACTGATTAGTGTAAGGACGGTGCTCGGTGTGTTACTGATTAGTGTAGGGACGGTGCTCGGTGTGTTACTGATTAGTGTAAGGACGGTGCTCGGTGTATTACTGATTAGTGTAAGGACGGTGCTCGGTGTGTTACTGATTAGTGTAAGGACGGTGCTCGGTGTATTACTGATTAGTGTAAGGACGGTGCTCGGTGTATTACTGATTAGTGTAAGGACGGTGCTCGGTGTATTACTGATTAGTGCAGAGACGGTGCTCGGTGTATTACTGATTAGTGTAAGGACAGAGCTCTGTGTATTACTGATTAGTGTAGGGACAGTGCTCGGTGTATTACTGATTAGTGTAGGGACAGTGCTCGGTGTATTACTGAATTAGTGTAAGGACAGCGCTCGGTGTGTTACTGATTAGTGTAGAGACAGTGCTCGGTGTGTTACTGATTAGTGTAAGGACAGTGCTCGGTGTATTACTGATTAGTGTAAGGACAGTGCTCGGTGTGTTACTGATTAGTGTAGAGACAGTGCTCGGTGTGTTACTGATTAGTGTAAAGACAGTGCTCGGTGTGTTACTGATTAGTGTAAGGACAGCGGTCGTGTATTACTGATTAGTGTAAGGACAGCGCTCGTGTATTACTGATTAGTGTAAGGACAGTGCTCGGTGTATTACTGATTAGTGTAAGGACAGTGCTCGGTGTGTTACTGATTAGTGTAGAGAAAGTGCTCGGTGTATTTCTGATTAGTGTAAGGACAGTGCTCGGTGTATTACTGATTAGTGTAAGGACAATGCTCGGTGTATTACTGATTAGTGTAAGGACAGTGCTCGGTGTATTACTGATTAATGTAAGGACAGTGCTCGGTGTATTACTGATTAGTGTAAGGACAGTGCTCGGTGTATTACTGATTAGTGTAAGGACAGTGCTCGGTGTATTACAGATTAGTGTAGGGACAGTGCTCGGTGTATTACTGATTAGTGTAAGGACAGTGCTCGGTGTATTACTGATTAGTGTAAGGACAGTGCTCGGTGTATTACTGAATTAGTGTAAGGAAAGTGCTCGGTGTGTTACTGATTAGTGTAGAGACAGTGCTCGGTGTGTTACTGATTAGTGTAGAGACAGTGCTCGGTGTGTTACTGATTAGTGTAGAGACAGTGCTCGGTGTGTTACTGATTAGTGTAAGGGCAGTGCTCCGTGTATTACTGATTAGTGTAGAGACAGTGCTCGGTGTATTTCTGATTAGTGTAAGGACAGTGCTCGGTGTATTACTGATTAGTGTAAGGACAATGCTCCGTGTATTACTGATTAGTGTAGAGACAGTGCTCGGTGTATTTCTGATTAGTGTAAGGACAGTGCTCGGTGTATTACTGATTAGTGTAAGGACAATGCTCGGTGTATTACTGATTAGTGTAAGGACAGTGCTCGGTGTATTACTGATTAATGTAAGGACAGTGCTCGGTGTATTACTGATTAGTGTAAGGACAGTGCTCGGTGTATTACAGATTAGTGTAGGGACAGTGCTCGGTGTATTACAGATTAGTGTAGGGACAGTGCTCGGTGTATTACTGATTAGTGTAAGGACAGTGCTCGGTGTATTACTGATTAGTGTAAGGACAGTGCTCGGTGTATTACTGAATTAGTGTAAGGAAAGTGCTCGGTGTGTTACTGATTAGTGTAGAGACAGTGCTCGGTGTGTTACTGATTAGTGTAGAGACAGTGCTCGGTGTGTTACTGATTAGTGTAGAGACAGTGCTCGGTGTGTTACTGATTAGTGTAAGGACAGTGCTCCGTGTATTACTGATTAGTGTAGAGACAGTGCTCGGTGTATTACTGATTAGAGTAAGGACAGTGCTCGGTGTGTTACTGATTAGTGTAGAGACAGTGCTCGGTGTGTTACTGATTAGTGTAAGGACAGTGCTCGGTGTATTACTGATTAGTGTAAGGACAGTGCTCGGTCTATTACTAATTAGTGCAGAGACAGTGCTCGTGTATTACTGATTAGTGTAAGGACAGTGCTCGGTATGTTACTGAGTAGTTTAAGGACAGTGCTCGGTGTATTACTGACTAGTGTAAAAACAGTGCTCGGTGTGTTACTGATTAGTGTAAGGACAGTGCTCGGTGTATTACTGATTAGTGTAAGGACAGTGCTCGGTGTATTACTGATTAGTGTAAGGACAGTGCTCGGTGTATTACTGATTAGTGTAGAGAAAGTGCTCGGTGTATTACTGATTAGTGTAAGGACAGTGCTCGGTGTATTACTGATTAGTGTAGAGAAAGTGCTCGGTGTATTACTGATTAGTGTAAGGACAGTGCTCGGTCTATTACTGATTAGTGCAGAGACAGTGCTTGTGTATTACTGATTAGTGTAAGGACAGTGCTCGGTGTATTACTGATTAGTGTAAGGACAGTGCTCGGTGTGTTACTGATTAGTGTAAGGACAGTGCTCGGTGTATTACTGATTAGTGTAAGGACAGTGCTCGGTATATTACTGATTAGTGTAAGGACAGTGCTCGGTCTATTACTGATTAGTGCAGAGACAGTGCTCGTGTATTACTGATTAGTGTAAGGACAGTGCTCGGTGTATTACTGATTAGTGTAAGGACAGTGCTCGGTGTGTTACTGATTAGTGTAAGGACAGTGCTCGGTGTATTACTGATTAGTTTAAGGACAGTGCTCGGTGTACTACTGACTAGTGTAAAAACAGTGCTCGGTGTGTTACTGATTAGTGTAGAGACAGTGCTCGGTGTGTTACTGATTAGTGTAAGGACAGTGCTCGGTGTATTACAGATTAGTGTAAGGACAGTGCTCGGTGTAATACTGATTAGTGTAGAGAAAGTGCACGGTGTATTACTGATTAGTGTAAGGACAGTGCTCGGTGTATTTATGATTAGTGTAGAGAAAGTGCTCGGTGTATTACTGATTAGTGTAAGGACAGTGCTCGGTCTATTACTGATTAGTGTAAGGACAGTGCTCGGTGTGTTACTGATTAGTGTAAGGACAGTGCTCGGTGTATTACTGATTAGTTTAAGGACAGTGCTCGGTGTACTACTGACTAGTGTAAAAACAGTGCTCGGTGTGTTACTGATTATTGTAGAGACAGTGCTCGGTGTGTTACTGATTAGTGTAAGGACAGTGCTCGGTGTATTACAGATTAGTGTAAGGACAGTGCTCGGTGTATTACTGATTAGTGTAGAGAAAATGCTCAGTGTATTACTGATTAGTGTAAGGACAGTGCTCGGTGTATTTCTGATTAGTGTAGAGAAAGTGCTCGGTGTATTACTGATTAGTGTAAGGACAGTGCTCGGTCTATTACTGATTAGTGCAGAGACAGTGCTCGTGTATTACTGATTAGTGTAAGGACAGTGCTCGGTGTATTACTGATTAGTGTAAGGACAGTGCTCGGTGTATTACTGATTAGAGTAAGGACAGTGCTCGGTGTATTACTGATTAGTGTAAGGACAGTGCTCGGTGTGTTACTGATTAGTGTAGAGACAGTGCTCGTTGTATTACTGAATAGAGTATAGACAGTGCTCGGTGTGTTACTGATTAGTGTAGGGACAGTGCTCGGTGTGTTACTGATTAGTGTAAGGACAGTGCTCGGTGTATTACTGATTAATGTAAGGATAGTGCTCGGTGTATTACTGAATTAGTGTAAGGACAGTGCTCGGTGTGTTACTGATTAGTGTAGAGACAGTGCTCGGTGTATTACTGATTAGTGTAAGGACAGTGCTCTGTGTTTTACTGATTAGTGTAGGGACAGTGCTCGGTGTATTACTGATTAGAGTAGGGACAGTGCTCGGTGTATTACTGAATTAGTGTAAGGACAGCGCTCGGTGTGTTACTGATTAGTGTAGAGACAGTGCTCGGTGTGTTACTGATTAGTGTAAGGACAGTGCTCGGTGTATTACTGATTAGTGTAAGGACAGTGCTCGGTGTGTTACTGATTAGTGTAGAGACAGACAGTGCTCGGTGTGTTACTGATTAGTGTAAAGACAGTGCTCGGTGTGTTACTGATTAGTGTAAGGACAGCGGTCGTGTATTACTGATTAGTGTAAGGACAGCGCTCGTGTATTACTGATTAGTGTAAGGACAGTGCTCGGTGTATTACTGATTAGTGTAAGGACAGTGCTCGGTGTGTTACTGATTAGTGTAGAGAAAGTGCTCGGTGTATTTCTGATTAGTGTAAGGACAGTGCTCGGTGTATTACTGATTAGTGTAAGGACAATGCTCGGTGTATTACTGATTAGTGTAAGGACAGTGCTCGGTGTATTACTGATTAATGTAAGGACAGTGCTCGGTGTATTACTGATTAGTGTAAGGACAGTGCTCGGTGTATTACTGATTAGTGTAAGGACAGTGCTCGGTGTATTACAGATTAGTGTAGGGACAGTGCTCGGTGTATTACTGATTAGTGTAAGGACAGTGCTCGGCGTATTACTGATTAGTGTAAGGACAGTGCTCGGTGTATTACTGAATTAGTGTAAGGAAAGTGCTCGGTGTGTTACTGATTAGTGTAGAGACAGTGCTCGGTGTGTTACTGATTAGTGTAGAGACAGTGCTCGGTGTGTTACTGATTAGTGTAGAGACAGTGCTCGGTGTGTTACTGATTAGTGTAAGGACAGTGCTCCGTGTATTACTGATTAGTGTAGAGACAGTGCTCGGTGTATTTCTGATTAGTGTAAGGACAGTGCTCGGTGTATTACTGATTAGTGTAAGGACAATGCTCGGTGTATTACTGATTAGTGTAAGGACAGTGCTCGGTGTATTACTGATTAATGTAAGGACAGTGCTCGGTGTATTACTGATTAGTGTAAGGACAGTGCTCGGTGTATTACTGATTAGTGTAAGGACAGTGCTCGGTGTATTACTGATTAGTGTAAGGACAGTGCTCGGTGTATTACAGATTAGTGTAGGGACAGTGCTCGGTGTATTACAGATTAGTGTAGGGACAGTGCTCGGTGTATTACTGATTAGTGTAAGGACAGTGCTCGGTGTATTACTGATTAGTGTAAGGACAGTGCTCGGTGTATTACTGAATTAGTGTAAGGAAAGTGCTCGGTGTGTTACTGATTAGTGTAGAGACAGTGCTCGGTGTGTTACTGATTAGTGTAGAGACAGTGCTCGGTGTGTTACTGATTAGTGTAGAGACAGTGCTCGGTGTGTTACTGATTAGTGTAAGGACAGTGCTCCGTGTATTACTGATTAGTGTAGAGACAGTGCTCGGTGTATTACTGATTAGAGTAAGGACAGTGCTCGGTGTGTTACTGATTAGTGTAGAGACAGTGCTCGGTGTGTTACTGATTAGTGTAAGGACAGTGCTCGGTGTATTACTGATTAGTGTAAGGACAGTGCTCGGTCTATTACTAATTAGTGCAGAGACAGTGCTCGTGTATTACTGATTAGTGTAAGGACAGTGCTCGGTATGTTACTGAGTAGTTTAAGGACAGTGCTCGGTGTATTACTGACTAGTGTAAAAACAGTGCTCGGTGTGTTACTGATTAGTGTAAGGACAGTGCTCGGTGTATTACTGATTAGTGTAAGGACAGTGCTCGGTGTATTACTGATTAGTGTAAGGACAGTGCTCGGTGTATTACTGATTAGTGTAGAGAAAGTGCTCGGTGTATTACTGATTAGTGTAAGGACAGTGCTCGGTGTATTACTGATTAGTGTAGAGAAAGTGCTCGGTGTATTACTGATTAGTGTAAGGACAGTGCTCGGTCTATTACTGATTAGTGCAGAGACAGTGCTTGTGTATTACTGATTAGTGTAAGGACAGTGCTCGGTGTATTACTGATTAGTGTAAGGACAGTGCTCGGTGTGTTACTGATTAGTGTAAGGACAGTGCTCGGTGTATTACTGATTAGTGTAAGGACAGTGCTCGGTATATTACTGATTAGTGTAAGGACAGTGCTCGGTCTATTACTGATTAGTGCAGAGACAGTGCTCGTGTATTACTGATTAGTGTAAGGACAGTGCTCGGTGTATTACTGATTAGTGTAAGGACAGTGCTCGGTGTGTTACTGATTAGTGTAAGGACAGTGCTCGGTGTATTACTGATTAGTTTAAGGACAGTGCTCGGTGTACTACTGACTAGTGTAAAAACAGTGCTCGGTGTGTTACTGATTAGTGTAGAGACAGTGCTCGGTGTGTTACTGATTAGTGTAAGGACAGTGCTCGGTGTATTACAGATTAGTGTAAGGACAGTGCTCGGTGTAATACTGATTAGTGTAGAGAAAGTGCACGGTGTATTACTGATTAGTGTAAGGACAGTGCTCGGTGTATTTATGATTAGTGTAGAGAAAGTGCTCGGTGTATTACTGATTAGTGTAAGGACAGTGCTCGGTCTATTACTGATTAGTGTAAGGACAGTGCTCGGTGTGTTACTGATTAGTGTAAGGACAGTGCTCGGTGTATTACTGATTAGTTTAAGGACAGTGCTCGGTGTACTACTGACTAGTGTAAAAACAGTGCTCGGTGTGTTACTGATTAGTGTAGAGACAGTGCTCGGTGTGTTACTGATTAGTGTAAGGACAGTGCTCGGTATGTTACTGAGTAGTTTAAGGACAGTGCTCGGTGTATTACTGACTAGTGTAAAAACAGTGCTCGGTGTGTTACTGATTAGTGTAAGGACAGTGCTCGGTGTATTACTGATTAGTGTAAGGACAGTGCTCGGTGTATTACTGATTAGTGTAAGGACAGTGCTCGGTGTATTACTGATTAGTGTAGAGAAAGTGCTCGGTGTATTACTGATTAGTGTAAGGACAGTGCTCGGTGTATTACTGATTAGTGTAGAGAAAGTGCTCGGTGTATTACTGATTAGTGTAAGGACAGTGCTCGGTCTATTACTGATTAGTGCAGAGACAGTGCTTGTGTATTACTGATTAGTGTAAGGACAGTGCTCGGTGTATTACTGATTAGTGTAAGGACAGTGCTCGGTGTGTTACTGATTAGTGTAAGGACAGTGCTCGGTGTATTACTGATTAGTGTAAGGACAGTGCTCGGTATATTACTGATTAGTGTAAGGACAGTGCTCGGTCTATTACTGATTAGTGCAGAGACAGTGCTCGTGTATTACTGATTAGTGTAAGGACAGTGCTCGGTGTATTACTGATTAGTGTAAGGACAGTGCTCGGTGTGTTACTGATTAGTGTAAGGACAGTGCTCGGTGTATTACTGATTAGTTTAAGGACAGTGCTCGGTGTACTACTGACTAGTGTAAAAACAGTTCTCGGTGTGTTACTGATTAGTGTAGAGACAGTGCTCGGTGTGTTACTGATTAGTGTAAGGACAGTGCTCGGTGTATTACAGATTAGTGTAAGGACAGTGCTCGGTGTAATACTGATTAGTGTAGAGAAAGTGCACGGTGTATTACTGATTAGTGTAAGGACAGTGCTCGGTGTATTTATGATTAGTGTAGAGAAAGTGCTCGGTGTATTACTGATTAGTGTAAGGACAGTGCTCGGTCTATTACTGATTAGTGTAAGGACAGTGCTCGGTGTGTTACTGATTAGTGTAAGGACAGTGCTCGGTGTATTACTGATTAGTTTAAGGACAGTGCTCGGTGTACTACTGACTAGTGTAAAAACAGTGCTCGGTGTGTTACTGATTAGTGTAGAGACAGTGCTCGGTGTGTTACTGATTAGTGTAAGGACAGTGCTCGGTGTATTACAGATTAGTGTAAGGACAGTGCTCGGTCTATTACTGATTAGTGCAGAGACAGTGCTCATGTATTACTGATTAGTGTAAGGACAGTGCTCGGTGTATTACTGATTAGTGTAAGGACAGTGCTCGGTGTATTACTGATTAGTGTAAGGACAGTGCTCGGTGTATTACTGATTAGTGTAAGGACAGTGCTCGGTGTGTTACTGATTAGTGTAGAGACAGTGCTCGTTGTATTACTGAATAGAGTATAGACAGTGCTCGGTGTGTTACTGATTAGTGTAGGGACAGTGCTCGGTGTGTTACTGATTAGTGTAAGGACAGTGCTCGGTGTATTACTGATTAATGTAAGGATAGTGCTCGGTGTATTACTGAATTAGTGTAAGGACAGTGCTCGGTGTGTTACTGATTAGTGTAGAGACAGTGCTCGGTGTATTACTGATTAGTGTAAGGACAGTGCTCTGTGTTTTACTGATTAGAGTAAGGACAGTGCACGGTGTATTACAGATTAGTGTAAGGACAGTGCTCAGTGTATTACTGATTAGTGTAAGGACAGTGCTCGGTGTATTACTGATTAGTGTAAGGACAGTGCTCGGTGTATTACTGATTAGTGTAAGGACAGTGCTCGGTGTGTTACTGATTAGTGTAGAGAAAGTGCTCAGTGTATTACTGATTAGTGTAGAGACAGTGCTCGGTGTATTACTGATTAGTGTAAGGACAGTGCTCGGTGTATTACTGAATTAGTGTAAGGACAGTGCTCGGTGTGTTACTGATTAGTGTAGAGACAGTGCTCGGTGTATTACTGATTAGTGTAAGGACAGTACTCGGTGTATTACTGATTAGTGTAAGGACAGTGCTCGGTCTATTACTAATTAGTGCAGAGACAGTGCTCGTGTATTACTGATTAGTGTAAGGACAGTGCTCGGTGTATTACTGATTAGTGTAAGGACAGTTCTCGGTGGATTAATGATTAGTGTAAGGACAGTGCTCGGTCTAATACTAATTAGTGCAGAGACAGTGCTCGTGTATTACTGATTAGTGTAAGGACAGTGCTCAGTGTATTACTGATTAGAGTAAGGACAGTGCTCGGTGTATTACTGAATTAGTGTAAGGACAGTGCTCGTTGTATTACTGAATAGAGTATAGACAGTGCTCGGTGTGTTACTGATTAGTGTAGGGACAGTGCTCGGTGTGTTACTGATTAGTGTAAGGACAGTGCTCGGTGTATTACTGATTAATGTAAGGATAGTGCTCGGTGTATTACTGAATTAGTGTAAGGACAGTGCTCGGTGTGTTACTGATTAGTGTAGAGACAGTGCTCGGTGTATTACTGATTAGTGTAAGGACAGTGCTCTGTGTTTTACTGATTAGAGTAAGGACAGTGCACGGTGTATTACAGATTAGTGTAAGGACAGTGCTCGGTGTATTACTGATTAGTGTAAGGACAGTGCTCGGTGTATTACTGATTAGTGTAAGGACAGTGCTCGGTGTATTACTGATTAGTGTAAGGACAGTGCTCGGTGTGTTACTGATTAGTGTAGAGAAAGTGCTCAGTGTATTACTGATTAGTGTAGAGACAGTGCTCGGTGTATTACTGATTAGTGTAAGGACAGTGCTCAGTGTATTACTGAATTAGTGTAAGGACAGTGCTCGGTGTGTTACTGATTAGTGTAGAGACAGTGCTCGGTGTATTACTGATTAGTGTAAGGACAGTACTCGGTGTATTACTGATTAGTGTAAGGACAGTGCTCGGTCTATTACTAATTAGTGCAGAGACAGTGCTCGTGTATTACTGATTAGTGTAAGGACAGTGCTCGGTGTATTACTGATTAGTGTAAGGACAGTTCTCGGTGGATTAATGATTAGTGTAAGGACAGTGCTCGGTCTAATACTAATTAGTGCAGAGACAGTGCTCGTGTATTACTGATTAGTGTAAGGACAGTGCTCAGTGTATTACTGATTAGAGTAAGGACAGTGCTCGGTGTATTACTGAATTAGTGTAAGGACAGTGCTCGGTGTGTTACTGATTAGTGTAGAGACAGTGCTCGGTGTATTACTGATTAGTGTAAGGACAGTGCTCGGTGTATTACTGATTAGTGTAAGGACAGTGCTCGGTGTCTTACTGATTAGTGTAAGGACAGTGCTCGGTGTCTTACTGATTAGTGTAAGGACAGTGCTCGGTGTATTACTGATTAGTGTAAGGACAGTGCTCGGTGTATTACTGATTAGTGTAGGGACGGTGCTCGGTGTATTACTGATTAGTGAAAGGACGGTGCTCGGTGTATAACTGATTAGTGTAGGGACGGTGCTCGGTGTATTACTGATTAGTGTAAGGACGGTGCTCGGTGTGTTACTGATTAGTGCAAGGACGGTGCTCGGTGTGTTACTGATTAGTGGAAGGACAGTGCTCGGTGTGTTACTGATTAGTGGAAGGACAGTGCTCGGTGTGTTACTGATTAGTGTAGAGACAGTGCTCGGTGTGTTACTGATTAGTGTAAGGACAGTGCTCGGTGTGTTACTGATTAGTGTAAGGACAGTGCTCGGTGTTACTGATTAGTGTAAGGACGGTGCTCGGTGTGTTACTGATTAGTGTAAGGACGGTGCTCGGTGTGTTACTGATTAGTGTAAGGACGGTGCTCGGTGTGTTACTGATTAGTGTAAAGACGGTGCTCGGTGTATTACTGATTAGTGTAAAGACGGTGCTCGGTGTATTACTGATTAGTGTAAGGACGGTGCTCGGTGTATTACTGATTAGTGTAAGGACGGTGCTCGGTGTATTACTGATTAGTGTAAGGACGGTGCTCGGTGTATTACTGATTAGTGTAAGGACGGTGCTCGGTGTATTACTGATTAGTGTAAGGACGGTGCTCGGTGTATTACTGATTAGTGTAAGGACGGTGCTCGGTGTATTACTGATTAGTGTAGGGACGGTGCTCGGTGTATTACTGATTAGTGTAGAGACGGTGCTCGGTGTGTTACTGATTAGTGTAGAGACGGTGCTCGGTGTGTTACTGATTAGTGTAAGGACGGTGCTCGGTGTGTTACTGATTAGTGTATGGACAGTGCTCGGTGTGTTACTGATTAGTGTATGGACAGTGCTCGGTGTGTTACTGATTAGTGTAACGACAGTGCTCGGTGTATTAATGATTAGTGTAAGGACAGTGCTCGGTGTATTACTGATTAGTGTAAGGACAGTGCTCGGTGTGTTACTGATTAGTGTAAGGACAGTGCTCGGTGTGTAACTGATTAGTGTAAAGACAGTGCTCGGTGTGTTACTGATTAGTGTAAGGACCGTGCTCGGTGTGTTACTGATTAGTGTAAGGACAGTGCTCGGTGTGTTACTGATTAATGCAAGGACAGTGCTCGGTGTATTACTGATTAGTGTAAGGACAGTGCTCGATGTATTACTGATTAGTGTAGAGACAGTGCTCGGTGTATTACTGATTAGTGTAGAGACAGTGCTCGGTGTATTACTGATTAGTGTAGAGACAGTGCTCGGTGTATTACTGATTAGTGTAAGAACAGTGCTCGGTGTATTACTGATTAGTGTAAAAACAGTGCTCTGTGTGTTACTGATTAGTGTAGAGACAGTGCTCGGTGTATTACTGATTAGTGTAAGGACAGTGCTCGGTGTATTACTGATTAGTGTAAGGACAGTGCTCTGTGTTTTACTGATTAGAGTAAGGACAGTGCACGGTGTATTACTGATTAGTGTAAGGACAGTGCTCGGTGTATTACTGATTAGTGTAGAGACAGTGCTCGGTGTATTACTGATTAGTGTAAGAACAGTGCTCGGTGTATTACTGATTAGTGTAAAAACAGTGCTCTGTGTGTTACTGATTAGTGTAGAGACAGTGCTCGGTGTATTACTGATTAGTGTAAGGACAGTGCTCGGTGTATTACTGATTAGTGTAAGGACAGTGCTCTGTGTTTTACTGATTAGAGTAAGGACAGTGCACGGTGTATTACTGATTAGTGTAAGGACAGTGCTCGGTGTATTACTGATTAGTGTAAGGACAGTGCTCGGTGTATTACTGATTAGTGTAAGGACAGTGCTCGGTGTATTACTGATTAGTGTAAGGACAGTGCTCGGTGTGTTACTGATTAGTGTAGAGAAAGTGCTCGGTGTGTTACTGATTAGTGTAGAGACAGTGCTCGTTGTATTACTGATTAGAGTATGGACAGTGCTCGGTGTGTTACTGATTAGTGTAGGGACAGTGCTCGGTGTATTACTGATTAGTGTAAGGACAGTGCTCGGTGTATTACTGATTAGTGTAAGGACAGTGCTCGGTGTATTACTGAATTAGTGTAAGGACAGTGCTCGGTGTGTTACTGATTAGTGTAGAGACAGTGCTCGGTGTATTACTGATTAGTGTAATGACAGTGCTCGGTGTATTACTGATTAGTGTAAGGACAGTGCTCGGTCTATTACTGATTAGTGCAGAGACAGTGCTCGGTGTGTTACTGATTAGTGTAGAGACGGTGCTCGGTGTATTACTGATTAGTGTAAGGACAGTGCTCGGTGTATTACTGATTAGTGTAAGGACAGTGCTCGGTGTATTACTGATTAGTTTAAGGACAGTGCTCGGTGTACTACTGACTAGTGTAAAAACAGTGCTCGGTGTGTTACTGATTATTGTAGAGACAGTGCTCGGTGTGTTACTGATTAGTGTAAGGACAGTGCTCGGTGTATTACAGATTAGTGTAAGGACAGTGCTCGGTGTATTACTGATTAGTGTAGAGAAAATGCTCAGTGTATTACTGATTAGTGTAAGGACAGTGCTCGGTGTATTTCTGATTAGTGTAGAGAAAGTGCTCGGTGTATTACTGATTAGTGTAAGGACAGTGCTCGGTCTATTACTGATTAGTGCAGAGACAGTGCTCGTGTATTACTGATTAGTGTAAGGACAGTGCTCGGTGTATTACTGATTAGTGTAAGGACAGTGCTCGGTGTATTACTGATTAGAGTAAGGACAGTGCTCGGTGTATTACTGATTAGTGTAAGGACAGTGCTCGGTGTGTTACTGATTAGTGTAGAGACAGTGCTCGTTGTATTACTGAATAGAGTATAGACAGTGCTCGGTGTGTTACTGATTAGTGTAGGGACAGTGCTCGGTGTGTTACTGATTAGTGTAAGGACAGTGCTCGGTGTATTACTGATTAATGTAAGGATAGTGCTCGGTGTATTACTGAATTAGTGTAAGGACAGTGCTCGGTGTGTTACTGATTAGTGTAGAGACAGTGCTCGGTGTATTACTGATTAGTGTAAGGACAGTGCTCTGTGTTTTACTGATTAGTGTAGGGACAGTGCTCGGTGTATTACTGATTAGAGTAGGGACAGTGCTCGGTGTATTACTGAATTAGTGTAAGGACAGCGCTCGGTGTGTTACTGATTAGTGTAGAGACAGTGCTCGGTGTGTTACTGATTAGTGTAAGGACAGTGCTCGGTGTATTACTGATTAGTGTAAGGACAGTGCTCGGTGTGTTACTGATTAGTGTAGAGACAGACAGTGCTCGGTGTGTTACTGATTAGTGTAAAGACAGTGCTCGGTGTGTTACTGATTAGTGTAAGGACAGCGGTCGTGTATTACTGATTAGTGTAAGGACAGCGCTCGTGTATTACTGATTAGTGTAAGGACAGTGCTCGGTGTATTACTGATTAGTGTAAGGACAGTGCTCGGTGTGTTACTGATTAGTGTAGAGAAAGTGCTCGGTGTATTTCTGATTAGTGTAAGGACAGTGCTCGGTGTATTACTGATTAGTGTAAGGACAATGCTCGGTGTATTACTGATTAGTGTAAGGACAGTGCTCGGTGTATTACTGATTAATGTAAGGACAGTGCTCGGTGTATTACTGATTAGTGTAAGGACAGTGCTCGGTGTATTACTGATTAGTGTAAGGACAGTGCTCGGTGTATTACAGATTAGTGTAGGGACAGTGCTCGGTGTATTACTGATTAGTGTAAGGACAGTGCTCGGCGTATTACTGATTAGTGTAAGGACAGTGCTCGGTGTATTACTGAATTAGTGTAAGGAAAGTGCTCGGTGTGTTACTGATTAGTGTAGAGACAGTGCTCGGTGTGTTACTGATTAGTGTAGAGACAGTGCTCGGTGTGTTACTGATTAGTGTAGAGACAGTGCTCGGTGTGTTACTGATTAGTGTAAGGACAGTGCTCCGTGTATTACTGATTAGTGTAGAGACAGTGCTCGGTGTATTTCTGATTAGTGTAAGGACAGTGCTCGGTGTATTACTGATTAGTGTAAGGACAATGCTCGGTGTATTACTGATTAGTGTAAGGACAGTGCTCGGTGTATTACTGATTAATGTAAGGACAGTGCTCGGTGTATTACTGATTAGTGTAAGGACAGTGCTCGGTGTATTACTGATTAGTGTAAGGACAGTGCTCGGTGTATTACTGATTAGTGTAAGGACAGTGCTCGGTGTATTACAGATTAGTGTAGGGACAGTGCTCGGTGTATTACAGATTAGTGTAGGGACAGTGCTCGGTGTATTACTGATTAGTGTAAGGACAGTGCTCGGTGTATTACTGATTAGTGTAAGGACAGTGCTCGGTGTATTACTGAATTAGTGTAAGGAAAGTGCTCGGTGTGTTACTGATTAGTGTAGAGACAGTGCTCGGTGTGTTACTGATTAGTGTAGAGACAGTGCTCGGTGTGTTACTGATTAGTGTAGAGACAGTGCTCGGTGTGTTACTGATTAGTGTAAGGACAGTGCTCCGTGTATTACTGATTAGTGTAGAGACAGTGCTCGGTGTATTACTGATTAGAGTAAGGACAGTGCTCGGTGTGTTACTGATTAGTGTAGAGACAGTGCTCGGTGTGTTACTGATTAGTGTAAGGACAGTGCTCGGTGTATTACTGATTAGTGTAAGGACAGTGCTCGGTCTATTACTAATTAGTGCAGAGACAGTGCTCGTGTATTACTGATTAGTGTAAGGACAGTGCTCGGTATGTTACTGAGTAGTTTAAGGACAGTGCTCGGTGTATTACTGACTAGTGTAAAAACAGTGCTCGGTGTGTTACTGATTAGTGTAAGGACAGTGCTCGGTGTATTACTGATTAGTGTAAGGACAGTGCTCGGTGTATTACTGATTAGTGTAAGGACAGTGCTCGGTGTATTACTGATTAGTGTAGAGAAAGTGCTCGGTGTATTACTGATTAGTGTAAGGACAGTGCTCGGTGTATTACTGATTAGTGTAGAGAAAGTGCTCGGTGTATTACTGATTAGTGTAAGGACAGTGCTCGGTCTATTACTGATTAGTGCAGAGACAGTGCTTGTGTATTACTGATTAGTGTAAGGACAGTGCTCGGTGTATTACTGATTAGTGTAAGGACAGTGCTCGGTGTGTTACTGATTAGTGTAAGGACAGTGCTCGGTGTATTACTGATTAGTGTAAGGACAGTGCTCGGTATATTACTGATTAGTGTAAGGACAGTGCTCGGTCTATTACTGATTAGTGCAGAGACAGTGCTCGTGTATTACTGATTAGTGTAAGGACAGTGCTCGGTGTATTACTGATTAGTGTAAGGACAGTGCTCGGTGTGTTACTGATTAGTGTAAGGACAGTGCTCGGTGTATTACTGATTAGTTTAAGGACAGTGCTCGGTGTACTACTGACTAGTGTAAAAACAGTGCTCGGTGTGTTACTGATTAGTGTAGAGACAGTGCTCGGTGTGTTACTGATTAGTGTAAGGACAGTGCTCGGTGTATTACAGATTAGTGTAAGGACAGTGCTCGGTGTAATACTGATTAGTGTAGAGAAAGTGCACGGTGTATTACTGATTAGTGTAAGGACAGTGCTCGGTGTATTTATGATTAGTGTAGAGAAAGTGCTCGGTGTATTACTGATTAGTGTAAGGACAGTGCTCGGTCTATTACTGATTAGTGTAAGGACAGTGCTCGGTGTGTTACTGATTAGTGTAAGGACAGTGCTCGGTGTATTACTGATTAGTTTAAGGACAGTGCTCGGTGTACTACTGACTAGTGTAAAAACAGTGCTCGGTGTGTTACTGATTAGTGTAGAGACAGTGCTCGGTGTGTTACTGATTAGTGTAAGGACAGTGCTCGGTATGTTACTGAGTAGTTTAAGGACAGTGCTCGGTGTATTACTGACTAGTGTAAAAACAGTGCTCGGTGTGTTACTGATTAGTGTAAGGACAGTGCTCGGTGTATTACTGATTAGTGTAAGGACAGTGCTCGGTGTATTACTGATTAGTGTAAGGACAGTGCTCGGTGTATTACTGATTAGTGTAGAGAAAGTGCTCGGTGTATTACTGATTAGTGTAAGGACAGTGCTCGGTGTATTACTGATTAGTGTAGAGAAAGTGCTCGGTGTATTACTGATTAGTGTAAGGACAGTGCTCGGTCTATTACTGATTAGTGCAGAGACAGTGCTTGTGTATTACTGATTAGTGTAAGGACAGTGCTCGGTGTATTACTGATTAGTGTAAGGACAGTGCTCGGTGTGTTACTGATTAGTGTAAGGACAGTGCTCGGTGTATTACTGATTAGTGTAAGGACAGTGCTCGGTATATTACTGATTAGTGTAAGGACAGTGCTCGGTCTATTACTGATTAGTGCAGAGACAGTGCTCGTGTATTACTGATTAGTGTAAGGACAGTGCTCGGTGTATTACTGATTAGTGTAAGGACAGTGCTCGGTGTGTTACTGATTAGTGTAAGGACAGTGCTCGGTGTATTACTGATTAGTTTAAGGACAGTGCTCGGTGTACTACTGACTAGTGTAAAAACAGTTCTCGGTGTGTTACTGATTAGTGTAGAGACAGTGCTCGGTGTGTTACTGATTAGTGTAAGGACAGTGCTCGGTGTATTACAGATTAGTGTAAGGACAGTGCTCGGTGTAATACTGATTAGTGTAGAGAAAGTGCACGGTGTATTACTGATTAGTGTAAGGACAGTGCTCGGTGTATTTATGATTAGTGTAGAGAAAGTGCTCGGTGTATTACTGATTAGTGTAAGGACAGTGCTCGGTCTATTACTGATTAGTGTAAGGACAGTGCTCGGTGTGTTACTGATTAGTGTAAGGACAGTGCTCGGTGTATTACTGATTAGTTTAAGGACAGTGCTCGGTGTACTACTGACTAGTGTAAAAACAGTGCTCGGTGTGTTACTGATTAGTGTAGAGACAGTGCTCGGTGTGTTACTGATTAGTGTAAGGACAGTGCTCGGTGTATTACAGATTAGTGTAAGGACAGTGCTCGGTCTATTACTGATTAGTGCAGAGACAGTGCTCATGTATTACTGATTAGTGTAAGGACAGTGCTCGGTGTATTACTGATTAGTGTAAGGACAGTGCTCGGTGTATTACTGATTAGTGTAAGGACAGTGCTCGGTGTATTACTGATTAGTGTAAGGACAGTGCTCGGTGTGTTACTGATTAGTGTAGAGACAGTGCTCGTTGTATTACTGAATAGAGTATAGACAGTGCTCGGTGTGTTACTGATTAGTGTAGGGACAGTGCTCGGTGTGTTACTGATTAGTGTAAGGACAGTGCTCGGTGTATTACTGATTAATGTAAGGATAGTGCTCGGTGTATTACTGAATTAGTGTAAGGACAGTGCTCGGTGTGTTACTGATTAGTGTAGAGACAGTGCTCGGTGTATTACTGATTAGTGTAAGGACAGTGCTCTGTGTTTTACTGATTAGAGTAAGGACAGTGCACGGTGTATTACAGATTAGTGTAAGGACAGTGCTCAGTGTATTACTGATTAGTGTAAGGACAGTGCTCGGTGTATTACTGATTAGTGTAAGGACAGTGCTCGGTGTATTACTGATTAGTGTAAGGACAGTGCTCGGTGTGTTACTGATTAGTGTAGAGAAAGTGCTCAGTGTATTACTGATTAGTGTAGAGACAGTGCTCGGTGTATTACTGATTAGTGTAAGGACAGTGCTCGGTGTATTACTGAATTAGTGTAAGGACAGTGCTCGGTGTGTTACTGATTAGTGTAGAGACAGTGCTCGGTGTATTACTGATTAGTGTAAGGACAGTACTCGGTGTATTACTGATTAGTGTAAGGACAGTGCTCGGTCTATTACTAATTAGTGCAGAGACAGTGCTCGTGTATTACTGATTAGTGTAAGGACAGTGCTCGGTGTATTACTGATTAGTGTAAGGACAGTTCTCGGTGGATTAATGATTAGTGTAAGGACAGTGCTCGGTCTAATACTAATTAGTGCAGAGACAGTGCTCGTGTATTACTGATTAGTGTAAGGACAGTGCTCAGTGTATTACTGATTAGAGTAAGGACAGTGCTCGGTGTATTACTGAATTAGTGTAAGGACAGTGCTCGTTGTATTACTGAATAGAGTATAGACAGTGCTCGGTGTGTTACTGATTAGTGTAGGGACAGTGCTCGGTGTGTTACTGATTAGTGTAAGGACAGTGCTCGGTGTATTACTGATTAATGTAAGGATAGTGCTCGGTGTATTACTGAATTAGTGTAAGGACAGTGCTCGGTGTGTTACTGATTAGTGTAGAGACAGTGCTCGGTGTATTACTGATTAGTGTAAGGACAGTGCTCTGTGTTTTACTGATTAGAGTAAGGACAGTGCACGGTGTATTACAGATTAGTGTAAGGACAGTGCTCGGTGTATTACTGATTAGTGTAAGGACAGTGCTCGGTGTATTACTGATTAGTGTAAGGACAGTGCTCGGTGTATTACTGATTAGTGTAAGGACAGTGCTCGGTGTGTTACTGATTAGTGTAGAGAAAGTGCTCAGTGTATTACTGATTAGTGTAGAGACAGTGCTCGGTGTATTACTGATTAGTGTAAGGACAGTGCTCAGTGTATTACTGAATTAGTGTAAGGACAGTGCTCGGTGTGTTACTGATTAGTGTAGAGACAGTGCTCGGTGTATTACTGATTAGTGTAAGGACAGTACTCGGTGTATTACTGATTAGTGTAAGGACAGTGCTCGGTCTATTACTAATTAGTGCAGAGACAGTGCTCGTGTATTACTGATTAGTGTAAGGACAGTGCTCGGTGTATTACTGATTAGTGTAAGGACAGTTCTCGGTGGATTAATGATTAGTGTAAGGACAGTGCTCGGTCTAATACTAATTAGTGCAGAGACAGTGCTCGTGTATTACTGATTAGTGTAAGGACAGTGCTCAGTGTATTACTGATTAGAGTAAGGACAGTGCTCGGTGTATTACTGAATTAGTGTAAGGACAGTGCTCGGTGTGTTACTGATTAGTGTAGAGACAGTGCTCGGTGTATTACTGATTAGTGTAAGGACAGTGCTCGGTGTATTACTGATTAGTGTAAGGACAGTGCTCGGTGTCTTACTGATTAGTGTAAGGACAGTGCTCGGTGTCTTACTGATTAGTGTAAGGACAGTGCTCGGTGTATTACTGATTAGTGTAAGGACAGTGCTCGGTGTATTACTGATTAGTGTAGGGACGGTGCTCGGTGTATTACTGATTAGTGAAAGGACGGTGCTCGGTGTATAACTGATTAGTGTAGGGACGGTGCTCGGTGTATTACTGATTAGTGTAAGGACGGTGCTCGGTGTGTTACTGATTAGTGCAAGGACGGTGCTCGGTGTGTTACTGATTAGTGGAAGGACAGTGCTCGGTGTGTTACTGATTAGTGGAAGGACAGTGCTCGGTGTGTTACTGATTAGTGTAGAGACAGTGCTCGGTGTGTTACTGATTAGTGTAAGGACAGTGCTCGGTGTGTTACTGATTAGTGTAAGGACAGTGCTCGGTGTTACTGATTAGTGTAAGGACGGTGCTCGGTGTGTTACTGATTAGTGTAAGGACGGTGCTCGGTGTGTTACTGATTAGTGTAAGGACGGTGCTCGGTGTGTTACTGATTAGTGTAAAGACGGTGCTCGGTGTATTACTGATTAGTGTAAAGACGGTGCTCGGTGTATTACTGATTAGTGTAAGGACGGTGCTCGGTGTATTACTGATTAGTGTAAGGACGGTGCTCGGTGTATTACTGATTAGTGTAAGGACGGTGCTCGGTGTATTACTGATTAGTGTAAGGACGGTGCTCGGTGTATTACTGATTAGTGTAAGGACGGTGCTCGGTGTATTACTGATTAGTGTAAGGACGGTGCTCGGTGTATTACTGATTAGTGTAGGGACGGTGCTCGGTGTATTACTGATTAGTGTAGAGACGGTGCTCGGTGTGTTACTGATTAGTGTAAGGACGGTGCTCGGTGTGTTACTGATTAGTGTATGGACAGTGCTCGGTGTGTTACTGATTAGTGTATGGACAGTGCTCGGTGTGTTACTGATTAGTGTAACGACAGTGCTCGGTGTATTAATGATTAGTGTAAGGACAGTGCTCGGTGTATTACTGATTAGTGTAAGGACAGTGCTCGGTGTGTTACTGATTAGTGTAAGGACAGTGCTCGGTGTGTAACTGATTAGTGTAAAGACAGTGCTCGGTGTGTTACTGATTAGTGTAAGGACCGTGCTCGGTGTGTTACTGATTAGTGTAAGGACAGTGCTCGGTGTGTTACTGATTAATGCAAGGACAGTGCTCGGTGTATTACTGATTAGTGTAAGGACAGTGCTCGATGTATTACTGATTAGTGTAGAGACAGTGCTCGGTGTATTACTGATTAGTGTAGAGACAGTGCTCGGTGTATTACTGATTAGTGTAGAGACAGTGCTCGGTGTATTACTGATTAGTGTAAGAACAGTGCTCGGTGTATTACTGATTAGTGTAAAAACAGTGCTCTGTGTGTTACTGATTAGTGTAGAGACAGTGCTCGGTGTATTACTGATTAGTGTAAGGACAGTGCTCGGTGTATTACTGATTAGTGTAAGGACAGTGCTCTGTGTTTTACTGATTAGAGTAAGGACAGTGCACGGTGTATTACTGATTAGTGTAAGGACAGTGCTCGGTGTATTACTGATTAGTGTAGAGACAGTGCTCGGTGTATTACTGATTAGTGTAAGAACAGTGCTCGGTGTATTACTGATTAGTGTAAAAACAGTGCTCTGTGTGTTACTGATTAGTGTAGAGACAGTGCTCGGTGTATTACTGATTAGTGTAAGGACAGTGCTCGGTGTATTACTGATTAGTGTAAGGACAGTGCTCTGTGTTTTACTGATTAGAGTAAGGACAGTGCACGGTGTATTACTGATTAGTGTAAGGACAGTGCTCGGTGTATTACTGATTAGTGTAAGGACAGTGCTCGGTGTATTACTGATTAGTGTAAGGACAGTGCTCGGTGTATTACTGATTAGTGTAAGGACAGTGCTCGGTGTGTTACTGATTAGTGTAGAGAAAGTGCTCGGTGTGTTACTGATTAGTGTAGAGACAGTGCTCGTTGTATTACTGATTAGAGTATGGACAGTGCTCGGTGTGTTACTGATTAGTGTAGGGACAGTGCTCGGTGTATTACTGATTAGTGTAAGGACAGTGCTCGGTGTATTACTGATTAGTGTAAGGACAGTGCTCGGTGTATTACTGAATTAGTGTAAGGACAGTGCTCGGTGTGTTACTGATTAGTGTAGAGACAGTGCTCGGTGTATTACTGATTAGTGTAATGACAGTGCTCGGTGTATTACTGATTAGTGTAAGGACAGTGCTCGGTCTATTACTGATTAGTGCAGAGACAGTGCTCGGTGTGTTACTGATTAGTGTAGAGACGGTGCTCGGTGTATTACTGATTAGTGTAAGGACAGAGCTCTGTGTATTACTGATTAGTGTAGGGACAGTGCTCGGTGTATTACTGATTAGTGTAGGGACAGTGCTCGGTGTATTACTGATTAGTGTAAGGACAGTGCTCGGTGTATTACTGAATTAGTGTAAGGACAGAGCTCGGTGTGTTACTGATTAGTGTAGAGACAGTGCTCGGTGTGTTACTGATTAGTGTAAGGACAGTGCTCGGTGTGTTACTGAATAGTGTAAGGACAGTGCTCGGTGTATTACTGATTAGTGTAAGGACAGTGCTCGGTGTGTTACTGATTAGTGTAGAGACAGTGCTCGGTGTGTTACTGATTAGTGTAAAGACAGTGCTCGGTGTGTTACTGATCAGTGTAGAGACAGTGCTCGGTGTGTTACTGATTAGTGTTAGGACAGTGCTCGGTGTATTACTGATTAGTGTAAGGACAGTGCTCGGTGTATTACTGATTAGTGTAAGGACAGCGGTCGTGTATTACTGATTAGTGTAAGGACAGTGCTCGTGTATTACTGATTAGTGTAAGGACAGTGCTCGGTGTATTACTGATTAGTGTAAGGACAGTGCTCGGTGTGTTACTGATTAGTGTAGAGAAAGTGCTCGGTGTATTTCTGATTAGTGTAAGGACAGTGCTCGGTGTATTACTGATTAGTGTAAGGACAATGCTCGGTGTATTACTGATTAGTGTAAGGACAGTGCTCGGTGTATTACTGATTAGTGTAAGGACAGTGCTCGGTGTATTACTGATTAGTGTAAGGACAGTGCTCGGTGTGTTACTGATTAGTGTAGAGAAAGTGCTCAGTGTATTACTGATTAGTGTAGAGACAGTGCTCGGTGTGTTACTGATTAGTGTAGAGACAGTGCTCGGTGTATTACTGATTAGTGTAAGGACAGTACTCGGTGTATTACTGATTAGTGTAAGGACAGTGCTCGGTCTATTACTAATTAGTGCAGAGACAGTGCTCGTGTATTACTGATTAGTGTAAGGACAGTGCTCGGTGTATTACTGATTAGAGTAAGGACAGTTCTCGGTGTATTAATGATTAGTGTAAGGACAGTGCTCGGTCTATTACTAATTAGTGCAGAGACAGTGCTCGTGTATTACTGATTAGTGTAAGGACAGTGCTCAGTGTATTACTGATTAGAGTAAGGACAGTGCTCGGTGTATTACTGAATTAGTGTAAGGACAGTGCTCGGTGTGTTACTGATTAGTGTAGAGACAGTGCTCGGTGTGTTACTGATTAGTGTAAGGACAGTGCTCGGTGTATTACTGATTAGTGTAAGGATAGTGCTCGGTGTCTTACTGATTAGTGTAAGGACAGTGCTCGGTGTCTTACTGATTAGTGTAAGGACAGTGCTCGGTGTATTACTGATTAGTGTAAGGACAGTGCTCGGTGTATTACTGATTAGTGTAGGGACGGTGCTCGATGTATTACTGATTAGTTAAAGGACGGTGCTCGGTGTATTACTGATTAGTGTAAGGACGGTGCTCGGTGTATAACTGATTAGTGTAGGGACGGTGCTCGGTGTATTACTGATTAGTGTAAGGACGGTGCTCGGTGTATTACTGATTAGTGTAAGGACGGTGCTCGGTGTATTACTGATAAGTGTAAGGACGGTGCTCGGTGTATTACTGATTAGTGTAAGGACGGTGCTCGGTGTATTACTGATTAGTGTAAGGACGGTGCTCGGTGTATTACTGATTAGTGTAGGGATGGTGCTCGGTGTATTACTGATTAGTGTAGGGACGGTGCTCGGTGTATTACTGATTAGTGTAGGGACGGTGCTCGGTGTATTACTGATTAGTGCAAGGACGGTGCTCGGTGTGTTACTGATTAGTGCAAGGACGGTGCTCGGTGTGTTACTGATTAGTGCAAGGACGGTGCTCGGTGTGTTACTGATTAGTGGAAGGACAGTGCTCGGTGTGTTACTGATTAGTGTAAGGACAGTGCTCGGTGTATTACAGATTAGTGTAAGGACAGTGCTCGGTGTATTACTGATTAGTGTAGAGAAAGTGCTCGGTGTATTACTGATTAGTGTAAGGACAGTGCTCGGTGTATTTCTGATTAGTGTAGAGAAAGTGCTCGGTGTATTACTGATTAGTGTAAGGACAGTGCTCGGTCTATTACTGATTAGTGTAAGGACAGTGCTCGTTGTGTTACTGATTAGTGTAAGGACAGTGCTCGGTGTATTACTGATTAGTTTAAGGACAGTGCTCGGTGTACTACTGACTAGTGTAAAAACAGTGCTCGGTGTGTTACTGATTAGTGTAGAGACAGTGCTCGGTGTGTTACTGATTAGTGTAAGGACAGTGCTCGGTGTATTACAGATTAGTGTAAGGACAGTGCTCGGTGTATTACTGATTAGTGTAGAGAAAGTGCTCGGTGTATTACTGATTAGTGTAAGGACAGTGCTCGGTGTATTTCTGATTAGTGTAGAGAAAGTGCTCGGTGTATTACTGATTAGTGTAAGGACAGTGCTCGGTCTATTACTGATTAGTGCAGAGACAGTGCTCGTGTATTACTGATTAGTGTAAGGACAGTGCTCGGTGTATTACTGATTAGTGTAAGGACAGTGCTCGGTGTATTACTGATTAGTGTAAGGACAGTGCTCGGTGTATTACTGATTAGTGTAAGGACAGTGCTCGGTGTGTTACTGATTAGTGTAGAGACAGTGCTCGTTGTATTACTGAATAGAGTATAGACAGTGCTCGGTGTGTTACTGATTAGTGTAGGGACAGTGCTCGGTGTGTTACTGATTAGTGTAAGGACAGTGCTCGGTGTATTACTGATTAATGTAAGGACAGTGCTCGGTGTATTACTGAATTAGTGTAAGGACAGTGCTCGGTGTGTTACTGATTAGTGTAGAGACAGTGCTCGGTGTGTTACTGATTAGTGTAAGGACAGTGCTCTGTGTTTTACTGATTAGAGTAAGGACAGTGCACGGTGTATTACAGATTAGTGTAAGGACAGTGCTCGGTGTATTACTGATTAGTGTAAGGACAGTGCTCGGTGTATTACTGATTAGTGTAAGGACAGTGCTCGGTGTATTACTGATTAGTGTAAGGACAGTGCTCGGTGTGTTACTGATTAGTGTAGAGAAAGTGATCAGTGTATTACTGATTAGTGTAGAGACAGTGCTCGGTGTATTACTGATTAGTGTAAGGACAGTGTTCGGTGTATTACTGAATTAGTGTAAGGACAGTGCTCGGTGTGTTACTGATTAGTGTAGAGACAGTGCTCGGTGTATTACTGATTAGTGTAAGGACAGTACTCGGTGTATTACTGATTAGTGTAAGGACAGTGCTCGGTCTATTACTGATTAGTGCAGAGACAGTGCTCGTGTATTACTGATTAGTGTAAGGACAGTGCTCGGTGTATTACTGATTAGTGTAAGGACAGTTCTCGGTGTATTACTGATTAGTGTAAGGACAGTTCTCGGTGTATTAATGATTAGTGTAAGGACAGTGCTCGTGTATTACTGATTAGTGTAAGGACAGTGCTCAGTGTATTACTGATTAGAGTAAGGACAGTGCTCGGTGTATTACTGAATTAGTGTAAGGACAGTGCTCGGTGTGTTACTGATTAGTGTAGAGACAGTGCTCGGTGTATTACTGATTAGTGTAAGGACAGTGCTCGGTGTCTTACTGATTAGTGTAAGGACAGTGCTCGGTGTCTTACTGATTAGTGTAAGGACAGTGCTCGGTGTCTTACTGATTAGTGTAAGGACAGTGCTCGGTGTATTACTGATTAGTGTAAGGACAGTGCTCGGTGTATTACTGATTAGTGTAGGGACGGTGCTCGGTGTATTACTGATTAGTGAAAGGACGGTGCTCGGTGTATTACTGATTAGTGTAAGGACGGTGCTCGGAGTATAACTGATTAGTGTAGGGACGGTGCTCGGTGTATTATTGATTAGTGTAAGGACGGTGCTCGGTGTATTACTGATTAGTGTAAGGACGGTGCTCGGTGTATTACTGATAAGTGTAAGGACGGTGCTCGGTGTATTACTGATTAGTGTAAGGACGGTGCTCGGTGTATTACTGATTAGTGTAAGGACGGTGCTCGGTGTATTACTGATTAGTGTAGGGACGGTGCTCGGTGTATTACTGATTAGTGTAGAGACGGTGCTCGGTGTATTACTGATTAGTGCAAGGACGGTGCTCGGTGTATTACTGATTAGTGCAAGGACGGTGCTCGGTGTGTTACTGATTAGTGCAAGGACAGTGCTCGGTGTGTTACTGATTAGTGCAAGGACAGTGCTCGGTGTGTTACTGATTAGTGGAAGGACAGTGCTCGGTGTGTTACTGATTAGTGGAAGGACAGTGCTCGGTGTGTTACTGATTAGTGTAGAGACAGTGCTCGGTGTATTACTGATTAGTGTAAGGACAGTGCTCGGTGTATTACTGATTAGTGTAAGGACGGTGCTCGGTGTGTTACTGATTAGTGTAAGGACAGTGCTCGGTGTGTTACTGATTAGTGTAAGGACGGTGCTCGGTGTGTTACTGATTAGTGTAAGGACGGTGCTCGGTGTGTTACTGATTAGTGTAAAGACGGTGCTCGGTGTATTACTGATTAGTGTAAGGACGGTGCTCGGTGTATTACTGATTAGTGTAAGGACGGTGCTCGGTGTATTACTGATTAGTGTAAGGACGGTGCTCGGTGTATTACTGATTAGTGTAAGGACGGTGCTCGGTGTATTACTGATTAGTGTAAGGACGGTGCTCGGTGTATTACTGATTAGTGTAGGGACGGTGCTCGGTGTATTACTGATTAGTGTAGAGACGGTGCTCGGTGTGTTACTGATTAGTGTATGGACAGTGCTCGGTGTGTTACTGATTAGTGTATGGACAGTGCTCGGTGTGTTACTGATTAGTGTAAGGACAGTGCTCGGTGTGTTACTGATTAGAGTAAGGACAGTGCTCGGTGTGTTACTGATTAGTGTAGAGACAGTGCTCGGTGTCTTACTGATTAGTGTAAGGACAGTGCTCGGTGTCTTACTGATTAGTGTAAGGACAGTGCTCGGTGTATTACTGATTAGTGTAAGGACAGTGCTCGGTGTATTACTGATTAGTGTAGGGACGGTGCTCGGTGTATTACTGATTAGCGAAAGGACGGTGGTCGGTGTATAACTGATTAGCGTAAGGACGGTGCTCGGTGTATAACTGATTAGTGTAGGGACGGTGCTCGGTGCATTACTGATTAGTGTAAGGACGGTGCTCGGTGTATTACTGATTAGTGTAAGGACGGTGCTCGGTGTATTACTGATTAGTGTAAGGACGGTGCTCGGTGTATTACTGATTAGTGTAAGGACGGTGCTCGGTGTATTACTGATTAGTGTAGGGACGGTGCTCGGTGTATTACTGATTAGTGTAGAGACGGTGCTCGGTGTATTACTGATTAGTGTAAGGACAGTGCTCGGTGTATTACTGATTAGTGCAAGGACAGTGCTCGGTGTGTTACTGATTAGTGCAAGGACAGTGCTCGGTGTGTTACTGATTAGTGCAAGGACAGTGCTCGGTGTGTTACTGATTAGTGCAAGGACAGTGCTCGGTGTGTTACTGATTAGTGGAAGGACAGTGCTCGGTGTGTTACTGATTAGTGGAAGGACAGTGCTCGGTGTGTTACTGATTAGTGGAAGGACAGTGCTCGGTGTGTTACTGATTAGTGGAAGGACAGTGCTCGGTGTGTTACTGATTAGTGTAGAGACAGTGCTCGGTGTATTACTGATTAGTGTAAGGACAGTGCTCGGTGTATTACTGATTAGTGTAAGGACAGTGCTCGGTGTTACTGATTAGTGTAAGGACAGTGCTCGGTGTTACTGATTAGTGTAAGGACAGTGCTCGGTGTGTTACTGATTAGTGTAAGGACGGTGCTCGGTGTGTTACTGATTAGTGTAAGGACGGTGCTCGGTGTGTTACTGATTAGTGTAAGGACGGTGCTCGGTGTGTTACTGATTAGTGTAAAGACGGTGCTCGGTGTGTTACTGATTAGTGTAAAGACGGTGCTCGGTGTGTTACTGATTAGTGTAAGGACGGTGCTCGGTGTATTACTGATTAGTGTAAGGACGGTGCTCGGTGTATTACTGATTAGTGTAAGGACGGTGCTCGGTGTATTACTGATTAGTGTAAGGACGGTGCTCGGTGTATTACTGATTAGTGTAAGGACGGTGCTCGGTGTATTACTGATTAGTGTAGGGACGGTGCTCGGTGTATTACTGATTAGTGTAGAGACGGTGCTCGGTGTGTTACTGATTAGTGTAGAGACGGTGCTCGGTGTGTTACTGATTAGTGTAAGGACGGTGCTCGGTGTGTTACTGATTAGTGTATGGACAGTGCTCGGTGTGTTACTGATTAGTGTATATACAGTGCTCGGTGTGTTACTGATTAGTGTAAAGACAGTGCTCGGTGTATTACTGATTAGTGTAAGGACAGTGCTCGGTGTATTACTGATTAGTGTAAGGACAGTGCTCGGTGTGTTACTGATTAGTGTAAGGACAGTGCTCGGTGTGTTACTGATTAGTGTAAAGACAGTGCTCGGTGTGTTACTGATTAGTGTAAGGACAGTGCTCGGTGTGTTACTGATTAGTGTAAGGACAGTGCTCGGTGTGTTACTGATTAATGCAAGGACAGTGCTCGGTGTGTTACTGATTAGTGTAAGGACAGTGCTCGGTGTATTACTGATTAGTGTAGAGACAGTGCTCGGTGTATTACTGATTAGTGTAGAGACAGTGCTCGGTGTATTACTGATTAGTGTAGAGACAGTGCTCGGTGTATTACTGATTAGTGTAAGAACAGTGCTCGGTGTATTACTGATTAGTGTAAGAACAGTGCTCTGTGTGTTACTGATTAGTGTAGAGACAGTGCTCGGTGTATTACTGATTAGTGTAAGGACAGTGCTCGGTGTATTACTGATTAGTGTAAGGACAGTGCTCTGTGTTTTACTGATTAGAGTAAGGACAGTGCACGGTGTATTACTGATTAGTGTAAGGACAGTGCTCGGTGTATTACTGATTAGTGTAGAGACAGTGCTCGGTGTATTACTGATTAGTGTAAGAACAGTGCTCGGTGTATTACTGATTAGTGTAAAAACAGTGCTCTGTGTGTTACTGATTAGTGTAGAGACAGTGCTCGGTGTATTACTGATTAGTGTAAGGACAGTGCTCGGTGTATTACTGATTAGTGTAAGGACAGTGCTCTGTGTTTTACTGATTAGAGTAAGGACAGTGCACGGTGTATTACTGATTAGTGTAAGGACAGTGCTCGGCGTATTACTGATTAGTGTAAGGACAGTGCTCGGTGTATTACTGATTAGTGTAAGGACAGTGCTCGGTGTATTACTGATTAGTGTAAGGACAGTGCTCGGTGTGTTACTGATTAGTGTAGAGAAAGTGCTCGGTGTATTACTGATTAGTGTAGAGACAGTGCTCGTTGTATTACTGATTAGAGTATGGACAGTGCTCGGTGTGTTACTGATTAGTGTAGGGACAGTGCTCGGTGTATTACTGATTAGTGTAAGGACAGTGCTCGGTGTATTACTGATTAGTGTAAGGACAGTGCTCGGTGTATTACTGAATTAGTGTAAGGACAGTGCTCGGTGTGTTACTGATTAGTGTAGAGACAGTGCTCGGTGTATTACTGATTAGTGTAATGACAGTGCTCGGTGTATTACTGATTAGTGTAAGGACAGTGCTCGGTCTATTACTGATTAGTGCAGAGACAGTGCTCGGTGTGTTACTGATTAGTGTAGAGACGGTGCTCGGTGTATTACTGATTAGTGTAAGGACAGAGCTCTGTGTATTACTGATTAGTGTAGGGACAGTGCTCGGTGTATTACTGATTAGTGTAGGGACAGTGCTCGGTGTATTACTGATTAGTCTAAGGACAGTGCTCGGTGTATTACTGAATTAGTGTAAGGACAGAGCTCGGTGTGTTACTGATTAGTGTAGAGACAGTGCTCGGTGTGTTACTGATTAGTGTAAGGACAGTGCTCGGTGTGTTACTGATTAGTGTAAGGACAGTGCTCGGTGTATTACTGATTAGTGTAAGGACAGTGCTCGGTGTGTTACTGATTAGTGTAGAGACAGTGCTCGGTGTGTTACTGATTAGTGTAAAGACAGTGCTCGGTGTGTTACTGATTAGTGTAGAGACAGTGCTCGGTGTGTTACTGATTAGTGTTAGGACAGTGCTCGGTGTATTACTGATTAGTGTAAGGACAGTGCTCGGTGTATTACTGATTAGTGTAAGGACAGCGGTCGTGTATTACTGATTAGTGTAAGGACAGTGCTCGTGTATTACTGATTAGTGTAAGGACAGTGCTCGGTGTATTACTGATTAGTGTAAGGACAGTGCTCGGTGTGTTACTGATTAGTGTAGAGAAAGTGCTCGGTGTATTTCTGATTAGTGTAAGGACAGTGCTCGGTGTATTACTGATTAGTGTAAGGACAATGCTCGGTGTATTACTGATTAGTGTAAGGACAGTGCTCGGTGTATTACTGATTAGTGTAAGGACAGTGCTCGGTGTATTACTGATTAGTGTAAGGACAGTGCTCGGTGTATTACTGATTAGTGTAGAGACAGTGCTCGGTGTATTACTGATTAGTGTAAGGACAGTGCTCGGTGTATTACTGATTAGTGTAGGGACAGTGCTCGGTGTATTACTGATTAGTGTAAGGACAATGCTCGGTGTATTACTGATTAGTGTAAGGACAGTGCTCGGTGTATTACTGAATTAGTGTAAGGAAAGTGCTCGGTGTGTTACTGATTAGTGTAGAGACAGTGCTCGGTGTGTTACTGATTAGTGTAAGGACAGTGCTCGGTGTATTACTGATTAGTGTAAGGACAGTGCTCCGTGTATTACTGATTAGTGTAGAGACAGTGCTCGGTGTATTACTGATTAGAGTAAGGACAGTGCTCGGTGTGTTACTGATTAGTGTAAGGACAGTGCTCGGTGTATTACTGATTAGTGTAAGGACAGTGCTCGGTGTATTACTGATTAGTGTAAGGACAGTGCTCGGTCTATTACTAATTAGTGCAGAGACAGTGCTCGTGTATTACTGATTAGTGTAAGGACAGTGCTCGGTATGTTACTGAGTAGTTTAAGGACAGTGCTCGGTGTATTACTGACTAGTGTAAAAACAGTGCTCGGTGTGTTACTGATTAGTGTAAGGACAGTGCTCGGTGTATTACTGATTAGTGTAAGGACAGTGCTCGGTGTATTACTGATTAGTGTAGAGAAAGTGCTCGGTGTATTACTGATTAGTGTAAGGACAGTGCTCGGTGTATTACTGATTAGTGTAGAGAAAGTGCTCGGTGTATTACTGATTAGTGTAAGGACAGTGCTCAGTCTATTACTGATTAGTGCAGAGACAGTGCTCGTGTATTACTGATTAGTGTAAGGACAGTGCTCAGTGTATTACTGATTAGTGTAAGGACAGTGCTCGGTGTGTTACTGATTAGTGTAAGGACAGTGCTCGGTGTATTACTGATTAGTGTAAGGACAGTGCTCGGGGTATTACTGATTAGTGTAAGGACAGTGCTCGGTCTATTACTGAATAGTACAGAGACAGTGCTCGAGTATTACTGATTAGTGTAAGGACAGTGCTCGGTGTATTACTGATTAGTGTAAGGACAGTGTTCGGTGTGTTACTGATTAGTGTAAGGACAGTGCTCGGTGTGTTACTGATTAGTTTAAGGACAGTGCTCGGTGTACTACTGACTAGTGTAAAAACAGTGCTCGGTGTGTTACTGATTAGTGTAGAGACAGTGCTCGGTGTGTTACTGATTAGTGTAAGGACAGTGCTCGGTGTATTACTGATTAGTGTAAGGACAGTGCTCGGTGTATTACTGATTAGTGTAGAGAAAGTGCTCGGTGTATTTCTGATTAGTGTAAGGACAGTGCTCGGTGTATTTCTGATTAGTGTAGAGAAAGTGCTCGGTGTATTACTGATTAGTGTAAGGACAGTGCTCGGTCTATTACTGATTAGTGCAGAGACAGTGCTCGTGTATTACTGATTAGTGTAAGGACAGTGCTCGGTGTATTACTGATTAGTGTAAGGACAGTGCTCGGTGTATTACTGATTAGTGTAAGGACAGTGCTCGGTGTATTACTGATTAGTGTAAGGACAGTGCTCGGTGTGTTACTGATTAGTGTAGAGACAGTGCTCGTTGTATTACTGAATAGAGTATAGACAGTGCTCGGTGTGTTACTGATTAGTGTAGGGACAGTGCTCGGTGTGTTACTGATTAGTGTAAGGACAGTGCTCGGTGTATTACTGATTAATGTAAGGACAGTGCTCGCTGTATTACTGAATTAGTGTAAGGACAGTGCTCGGTGTGTTACTGATTAGTGTAGAGACAGTGCTCGGTGTATTACTGATTAGTGTAAGGACAGTGCTCTGTGTTTTACTGATTAGAGTAAGGACAGTGCACGGTGTATTACAGATTAGTGTAAGGACAGTGCTCGGTGTATTACTGATTAGTGTAAGGACAGTGCTCGGTGTATTACTGATTAGAGTAAGGACAGTGCTCGGTGTGTTACTGATTAGTGTAGAGAAAGTGCTCAGTGTATTACTGATTAGTGTAGAGACAGTGCTCGGTGTATTACTGATTAGTGTAAGGACAGTGCTCGGTGTATTACTGAATTAGTGTAAGGACAGTGCTCGGTGTGTTACTGATTAGTGTAGAGACAGTGCTCGGTGTATGACTGATTTGTGTAAGGACAGTTCTCGGTGTATTACTGATTAGTGTAAGGACAGTGCTCGGTCTATTACTGATTAGTGCAGAGACAGTGCTCGTGTATTACTGATTAGTGTAAGGACAGTGCTCGGTGTATTACTGATTAGTGTAAGGACAGTTCTCGGTGTATTAATGATTAGTGTAAGGACAGTGCTCGGTCTATTACTAATTAGTGCAGAGACAGTGCTCGTGTATTACTGATTAGTGTAAGGACAGTGCTCAGTGTATTACTGATTAGAGTAAGGACAGTGCTCGGTGTATTACTGAATTAGTGTAAGGACAGTGCTCGGTGTGTTACTGATTAGTGTAGAGACAGTGCTCGGTGTATTACTGATTAGTGTAAGGACAGTGCTCGGTGTGTTACTGATTAATGTAGACACAGTGCTCGGTGTATTACTGATTAGTGTAAGGACAGTGCTCGGTGTATTACTGATTAGTGTAATGTCAGTGCTCATTGTATTACTGATTAGTGTATAGACAGTGCTCGGTCTATTACTGATTAGTGCAGAGACAGTGCTCGTGTATTACTGATTAGTGTAAGGACAGTGCTCGGTGTATTACTGATTAGTGTAAGGACAGTGCTCGTGTATTACTGATTAGTGTAAGGACAGTGCTCGTGTATTACTGATTAGTGTAAGGACAGTGCTCGGTGTATTACTGATTAGTGTAAGGACAGTGCTCGGTGTGTTACTGATTAGTGTAGAGAAAGTGCTCAGTGTATTTCTGATTAGTGTAGAGACAGTGCTCGGTGTATTACTGATTAGTGTAAGGACAGTGCTCGGAGTGTTACTGATTAGTGTAGAGACAGTGCTCGGTGTATTACTGATTAGTGTAAGGACAGTGCTCGGTGTATTACTTATTAGTGTAAGGACAGTGCTCGGTGTATTACTGATTAGTGTAAGGACAGTGCTCGGTCTATTACTGATTAGTGCAGAGACAGTGCTCGTGTATTACTGATTAGTGTAAGGACAGTGCTCGGTGTATTACTGATTAGTGTAAGGACAGTGCTCGGTGTATTACTGATTAGTGTAAAAACAGTGCTCGGTGTGTTACTGATTAGTGTAGAGACAGTGCTCGGTGTATTACTGATTTGTGTAAGGACAGTGCTCGGTGGATTACTGATTAGTGTAAGGACAGTGCTCTGTGTTTTACTGATTAGTGTAAGGACAGTGCTCGGTGTATTACTGATTAGTGTAAGGACAGTGCTCGTGTATTACTGATTAGTGTAAGGACAGTGCTCGTGTATTACTGATTAGTGTAAGGACAGTGCTCGGTGTATTACTGATTAGTGTAAGGACAGTGCTCGGTGTGTTACTGATTAGTGTAGAGAAAGTGCTCAGTGTATTTCTGATTAGTGTAGAGACAGTGCTCGGTGTATTACTGATTAGTGTATAGACAGTGCTCGGTGTATTACTGATTAGTGTAGGGACAGTGCTCGGTGTATTACTGATTAGTGTAAGGACAGTGCTCGGTGTATTACTGATTAGTGTAAGGACAATGCTCGGTGTATTACTGATTAGTGTAAGGACAGTGCTCGGTGTATTACTGATTAGTGTAAGGACAGTGCTCTGTGTATTACTGATTAGTGTAGAGACAGTGCTCAGTGTATTACTGATTAGTGTAAGGACAGTGCTCGGTGTATTACTGATTAGTGTAAGGACAGTGCTCGGTGTATTACTGATTAGTGTAGAGACAGTGCTCGGTGTATTACTGATTAGTGTAAGGACAGTGCTCTGTGTTTTACTGATTAGAGTAAGGACAGTGCACGGTGTATTACTGATTAGTGTAAGGACAGTGCTCGGTGTATTACTGATTAGTGTAGAGACAGTGCTCGGTGTATTACTGATTAGTGTAAGAACAGTGCTCGGTGTATTACTGATTAGTGTAAAAACAGTGCTCTGTGTGTTACTGATTAGTGTAGAGACAGTGCTCGGTGTATTACTGATTAGTGTAAGGACAGTGCTCGGTGTATTACTGATTAGTGTAAGGACAGTGCTCTGTGTTTTACTGATTAGAGTAAGGACAGTGCACGGTGTATTACTGATTAGTGTAAGGACAGTGCTCGGTGTATTACTGATTAGTGTAAGGACAGTGCTCGGTGTATTACTGATTAGTGTAAGGACGGTGCTCGGTGTATTACTGATTAGTGTAGGGACGGTGCTCGGTGTATTACTGATTAGTGTAGAGACGGTGCTCGGTGTGTTACTGATTAGTGTAGAGACGGTGCTCGGTGTGTTACTGATTAGTGTAAGGACAGTGCTCGGTGTGTTACTGATTAGTGTATGGACAGTGCTCGGTGTGTTACTGATTAGTGTATATACAGTGCTCGGTGTGTTACTGATTAGTGTAAAGACAGTGCTCGGTGTATTACTGATTAGTGTAAGGACAGTGCTCGGTGTATTACTGATTAGTGTAAGGACAGTGCTCGGTGTGTTACTGATTAGTGTAAGGACAGTGCTCGGTGTGTTACTGATTAGTGTAAAGACAGTGCTCGGTGTGTTACTGATTAGTGTAAGGACAGTGCTCGGTGTGTTACTGATTAGTGTAAGGACAGTGCTCGGTGTGTTACTGATTAATGCAAGGACAGTGCTCGGTGTGTTACTGATTAGTGTAAGGACAGTGCTCGGTGTATTACTGATTAGTGTAGAGACAGTGCTCGGTGTATTACTGATTAGTGTAGAGACAGTGCTCGGTGTATTACTGATTAGTGTAGAGACAGTGCTCGGTGTATTACTGATTAGTGTAAGAACAGTGCTCGGTGTATTACTGATTAGTGTAAAAACAGTGCTCTGTGTGTTACTGATTAGTGTAGAGACAGTGCTCGGTGTATTACTGATTAGTGTAAGGACAGTGCTCGGTGTATTACTGATTAGTGTAAGGACAGTGCTCTGTGTTTTACTGATTAGAGTAAGGACAGTGCACGGTGTATTACTGATTAGTGTAAGGACAGTGCTCGGTGTATTACTGATTAGTGTAGAGACAGTGCTCGGTGTATTACTGATTAGTGTAAGAACAGTGCTCGGTGTATTACTGATTAGTGTAAAAACAGTGCTCTGTGTGTTACTGATTAGTGTAGAGACAGTGCTCGGTGTATTACTGATTAGTGTAAGGACAGTGCTCGGTGTATTACTGATTAGTGTAAGGACAGTGCTCTGTGTTTTACTGATTAGAGTAAGGACAGTGCACGGTGTATTACTGATTAGTGTAAGGACAGTGCTCGGCGTATTACTGATTAGTGTAAGGACAGTGCTCGGTGTATTACTGATTAGTGTAAGGACAGTGCTCGGTGTATTACTGATTAGTGTAGAGACAGTGCTCGTTGTATTACTGATTAGAGTATGGACAGTGCTCGGTGTGTTACTGATTAGTGTAGGGACAGTGCTCGGTGTATTACTGATTAGTGTAAGGACAGTGCTCGGTGTATTACTGATTAGTGTAAGGACAGTGCTCGGTGTATTACTGAATTAGTGTAAGGACAGTGCTCGGTGTGTTACTGATTAGTGTAGAGACAGTGCTCGGTGTATTACTGATTAGTGTAATGACAGTGCTCGGTGTATTACTGATTAGTGTAAGGACAGTGCTCGGTCTATTACTGATTAGTGCAGAGACAGTGCTCGGTGTGTTACTGATTAGTGTAGAGACGGTGCTCGGTGTATTACTGATTAGTGTAAGGACAGAGCTCTGTGTATTACTGATTAGTGTAGGGACAGTGCTCGGTGTATTACTGATTAGTGTAGGGACAGTGCTCGGTGTATTACTGATTAGTCTAAGGACAGTGCTCGGTGTATTACTGAATTAGTGTAAGGACAGAGCTCGGTGTGTTACTGATTAGTGTAGAGACAGTGCTCGGTGTGTTACTGATTAGTGTAAGGACAGTGCTCGGTGTGTTACTGATTAGTGTAAGGACAGTGCTCGGTGTATTACTGATTAGTGTAAGGACAGTGCTCGGTGTGTTACTGATTAGTGTAGAGACAGTGCTCGGTGTGTTACTGATTAGTGTAAAGACAGGGCTCGGTGTGTTACTGATTAGTGTAGAGACAGTGCTCGGTGTGTTACTGATTAGTGTTAGGACAGTGCTCGGTGTATTACTGATTAGTGTAAGGACAGTGCTCGGTGTATTACTGATTAGTGTAAGGACAGCGGTCGTGTATTACTGATTAGTGTAAGGACAGTGCTCGTGTATTACTGATTAGTGTAAGGACAGTGCTCGGTGTATTACTGATTAGTGTAAGGACAGTGCTCGGTGTGTTACTGATTAGTGTAGAGAAAGTGCTCGGTGTATTTCTGATTAGTGTAAGGACAGTGCTCGGTGTATTACTGATTAGTGTAAGGACAATGCTCGGTGTATTACTGATTAGTGTAAGGACAGTGCTCGGTGTATTACTGATTAGTGTAAGGACAGTGCTCGGTGTATTACTGATTAGTGTAAGGACAGTGCTCGGTGTATTACTGATTAGTGTAGAGACAGTGCTCGGTGTATTACTGATTAGTGTAAGGACAGTGCTCGGTGTATTACTGATTAGTGTAGGGACAGTGCTCGGTGTATTACTGATTAGTGTAAGGACAATGCTCGGTGTATTACTGATTAGTGTAAGGACAGTGCTCGGTGTATTACTGAATTAGTGTAAGGAAAGTGCTCGGTGTGTTACTGATTAGTGTAGAGACAGTGCTCGGTGTGTTACTGATTAGTGTAAGGACAGTGCTCGGTGTATTACTGATTAGTGTAAGGACAGTGCTCCGTGTATTACTGATTAGTGTAGAGACAGTGCTCGGTGTATTACTGATTAGAGTAAGGACAGTGCTCGGTGTGTTACTGATTAGTGTAAGGACAGTGCTCGGTGTATTACTGATTAGTGTAAGGACAGTGCTCGGTGTATTACTGATTAGTGTAAGGACAGTGCTCGGTCTATTACTAATTAGTGCAGAGACAGTGCTCGTGTATTACTGATTAGTGTAAGGACAGTGCTCGGTATGTTACTGAGTAGTTTAAGGACAGTGCTCGGTGTATTACTGACTAGTGTAAAAACAGTGCTCGGTGTGTTACTGATTAGTGTAAGGACAGTGCTCGGTGTATTACTGATTAGTGTAAGGACAGTGCTCGGTGTATTACTGATTAGTGTAGAGAAAGTGCTCGGTGTATTACTGATTAGTGTAAGGACAGTGCTCGGTGTATTACTGATTAGTGTAGAGAAAGTGCTCGGTGTATTACTGATTAGTGTAAGGACAGTGCTCAGTCTATTACTGATTAGTGCAGAGACAGTGCTCGTGTATTACTGATTAGTGTAAGGACAGTGCTCGGTGTATTACTGATTAGTGTAAGGACAGTGCTCGGTGTGTTACTGATTAGTGTAAGGACAGTGCTCGGTGTATTACTGATTAGTGTAAGGACAGTGCTCGGGGTATTACTGATTAGTGTAAGGACAGTGCTCGGTCTATTACTGAATAGTACAGAGACAGTGCTCGAGTATTACTGATTAGTGTAAGGACAGTGCTCGGTGTATTACTGATTAGTGTAAGGACAGTGTTCGGTGTGTTACTGATTAGTGTAAGGACAGTGCTCGGTGTGTTACTGATTAGTTTAAGGACAGTGCTCGGTGTACTACTGACTAGTGTAAAAACAGTGCTCGGTGTGTTACTGATTAGTGTAGAGACAGTGCTCGGTGTGTTACTGATTAGTGTAAGGACAGTGCTCGGTGTATTACTGATTAGTGTAAGGACAGTGCTCGGTGTATTACTGATTAGTGTAGAGAAAGTGCTCGGTGTATTTCTGATTAGTGTAAGGACAGTGCTCGGTGTATTTCTGATTAGTGTAGAGAAAGTGCTCGGTGTATTACTGATTAGTGTAAGGACAGTGCTCGGTCTATTACTGATTAGTGCAGAGACAGTGCTCGTGTATTACTGATTAGTGTAAGGACAGTGCTCGGTGTATTACTGATTAGTGTAAGGACAGTGCTCGGTGTATTACTGATTAGTGTAAGGACAGTGCTCGGTGTATTACTGATTAGTGTAAGGACAGTGCTCGGTGTGTTACTGATTAGTGTAGAGACAGTGCTCGTTGTATTACTGAATAGAGTATAGACAGTGCTTGGTGTGTTACTGATTAGTGTAGGGACAGTGCTCGGTGTGTTACTGATTAGTGTAAGGACAGTGCTCGGTGTATTACTGATTAATGTAAGGACAGTGCTCGCTGTATTACTGAATTAGTGTAAGGACAGTGCTCGGTGTGTTACTGATTAGTGTAGAGACAGTGCTCGGTGTATTACTGATTAGTGTAAGGACAGTGCTCTGTGTTTTACTGATTAGAGTAAGGACAGTGCACGGTGTATTACAGATTAGTGTAAGGACAGTGCTCGGTGTATTACTGATTAGTGTAAGGACAGTGCTCGGTGTATTACTGATTAGAGTAAGGACAGTGCTCGGTGTGTTACTGATTAGTGTAGAGAAAGTGCTCAGTGTATTACTGATTAGTGTAGAGACAGTGCTCGGTGTATTACTGATTAGTGTAAGGACAGTGCTCGGTGTATTACTGAATTAGTGTAAGGACAGTGCTCGGTGTGTTACTGATTAGTGTAGAGACAGTGCTCGGTGTATTACTGATTAGTGTAAGGACAGTTCTCGGTGTATTACTGATTAGTGTAAGGACAGTGCTCGGTCTATTACTGATTAGTGCAGAGACAGTGCTCGTGTATTACTGATTAGTGTAAGGACAGTGCTCGGTGTATTACTGATTAGTGTAAGGACAGTTCTCGGTGTATTAATGATTAGTGTAAGGACAGTGCTCGGTCTATTACTAATTAGTGCAGAGACAGTGCTCGTGTATTACTGATTAGTGTAAGGACAGTGCTCAGTGTATTACTGATTAGAGTAAGGACAGTGCTCGGTGTATTACTGAATTAGTGTAAGGACAGTGCTCGGTGTGTTACTGATTAGTGTAGAGACAGTGCTCGGTGTATTACTGATTAGTGTAAGGACAGTGCTCGGTGTGTTACTGATTAATGTAGACACAGTGCTCGGTGTATTACTGATTAGTGTAAGGACAGTGCTCGGTGTATTACTGATTAGTGTAATGTCAGTGCTCGGTGTATTACTGATTAGTGTATAGACAGTGCTCGGTCTATTACTGATTAGTGCAGAGACAGTGCTCGTGTATTACTGATTAGTGTAAGGACAGTGCTCGGTGTATTACTGATTAGTGTAAGGACAGTGCTCGTGTATTACTGATTAGTGTAAGGACAGTGCTCGTGTATTACTGATTAGTGTAAGGACAGTGCTCGGTGTATTACTGATTAGTGTAAGGACAGTGCTCGGTGTGTTACTGATTAGTGTAGAGAAAGTGCTCAGTGTATTTCTGATTAGTGTAGAGACAGTGCTCGGTGTATTACTGATTAGTGTAAGGACAGTGCTCGGAGTGTTACTGATTAGTGTAGAGACAGTGCTCGGTGTATTACTGATTAGTGTAAGGACAGTGCTCGGTGTATTACTTATTAGTGTAAGGACAGTGCTCGGTGTATTACTGATTAGTGTAAGGACAGTGCTCGGTCTATTACTGATTAGTGCAGAGACAGTGCTCGTGTATTACTGATTAGTGTAAGGACAGTGCTCGGTGTATTACTGATTAGTGTAAGGACAGTGCTTGGTGTATTACTGATTAGTGTAAAAACAGTGCTCGGTGTGTTACTGATTAGTGTAGAGACAGTGCTCGGTGTATTACTGATTTGTGTAAGGACAGTGCTCGGTGGATTACTGATTAGTGTAAGGACAGTGCTCTGTGTTTTACTGATTAGTGTAAGGACAGTGCTCGGTGTATTACTGATTAGTGTAAGGACAGTGCTCGTGTATTACTGATTAGTGTAAGGACAGTGCTCGTGTATTACTGATTAGTGTAAGGACAGTGCTCGGTGTATTACTGATTAGTGTAAGGACAGTGCTCGGTGTGTTACTGATTAGTGTAGAGAAAGTGCTCAGTGTATTTCTGATTAGTGTAGAGACAGTGCTCGGTGTATTACTGATTAGTGTATAGACAGTGCTCGGTGTATTACTGATTAGTGTAGGGACAGTGCTCGGTGTATTACTGATTAGTGTAAGGACAGTGCTCGGTGTATTACTGATTAGTGTAAGGACAATGCTCGGTGTATTACTGATTAGTGTAAGGACAGTGCTCGGTGTATTACTGATTAGTGTAAGGACAGTGCTCTGTGTATTACTGATTAGTGTAGAGACAGTGCTCAGTGTATTACTGATTAGTGTAAGGACAGTGCTCGGTGTATTACTGATTAGTGTAAGGACAGTGCTCGGTGTATTACTGATTAGTGTAGAGACAGTGCTCGGTGTATTACTGATTAGTGTAAGGACAGTGCTCTGTGTTTTACTGATTAGAGTAAGGACAGTGCACGGTGTATTACTGATTAGTGTAAGGACAGTGCTCGGTGTATTACTGATTAGTGTAGAGACAGTGCTCGGTGTATTACTGATTAGTGTAAGAACAGTGCTCGGTGTATTACTGATTAGTGTAAAAACAGTGCTCTGTGTGTTACTGATTAGTGTAGAGACAGTGCTCGGTGTATTACTGATTAGTGTAAGGACAGTGCTCGGTGTATTACTGATTAGTGTAAGGACAGTGCTCTGTGTTTTACTGATTAGAGTAAGGACAGTGCACGGTGTATTACTGATTAGTGTAAGGACAGTGCTCGGTGTATTACTGATTAGTGTAAGGACAGTGCTCGGTGTATTACTGATTAGTGTAAGGACAGTGCTCGGTGTATTACTGATTAGTGTAAGGACAGTGCTCGGTGTGTTACTGATTAGTGTAGAGAAAGTGCTCGGTGTATTACTGATTAGTGTAGAGACAGTGCTCGTTGTATTACTGATTAGAGTATGGACAGTGCTCGGTGTGTTACTGATTAGTGTAGGGACAGTGCTCGGTGTATTACTGATTAGTGTAAGGACAGTGCTCGGTGTATTACTGATTAGTGTAAGGACAGTGCTCGGTGTATTACTGAATTAGTGTAAGGACAGTGCTCGGTGTGTTACTGATTAGTGTAGAGACAGTGCTCGGTGTATTACTGATTAGTGTAATGACAGTGCTCGGTGTATTACTGATTAGTGTAAGGACAGTGCTCGGTCTATTACTGATTAGTGCAGAGACAGTGCTCGGTGTGTTACTGATTAGTGTAGAGACGGTGCTCGGTGTATTACTGATTAGTGTAAGGACAGAGCTCTGTGTATTACTGATTAGTGTAGGGACAGTGCTCGGTGTATTACTGATTAGTGTAGGGACAGTGCTCGGTGTATTACTGATTAGTGTAAGGACAGTGCTCGGTGTATTACTGAATTAGTGTAAGGACAGAGCTCGGTGTGTTACTGATTAGTGTAGAGACAGTGCTCGGTGTGTTACTGATTAGTGTAAGGACAGTGCTCGGTGTGTTACTGAATAGTGTAAGGACAGTGCTCGGTGTATTACTGATTAGTGTAAGGACAGTGCTCGGTGTGTTACTGATTAGTGTAGAGACAGTGCTCGGTGTGTTACTGATTAGTGTAAAGACAGTGCTCGGTGTGTTACTGATCAGTGTAGAGACAGTGCTCGGTGTGTTACTGATTAGTGTTAGGACAGTGCTCGGTGTATTACTGATTAGTGTAAGGACAGTGCTCGGTGTATTACTGATTAGTGTAAGGACAGCGGTCGTGTATTACTGATTAGTGTAAGGACAGTGCTCGTGTATTACTGATTAGTGTAAGGACAGTGCTCGGTGTATTACTGATTAGTGTAAGGACAGTGCTCGGTGTGTTACTGATTAGTGTAGAGAAAGTGCTCGGTGTATTTCTGATTAGTGTAAGGACAGTGCTCGGTGTATTACTGATTAGTGTAAGGACAATGCTCGGTGTATTACTGATTAGTGTAAGGACAGTGCTCGGTGTATTACTGATTAGTGTAAGGACAGTGCTCGGTGTATTACTGATTAGTGTAAGGACAGTGCTCGGTGTGTTACTGATTAGTGTAGAGAAAGTGCTCAGTGTATTACTGATTAGTGTAGAGACAGTGCTCGGTGTGTTACTGATTAGTGTAGAGACAGTGCTCGGTGTATTACTGATTAGTGTAAGGACAGTACTCGGTGTATTACTGATTAGTGTAAGGACAGTGCTCGGTCTATTACTAATTAGTGCAGAGACAGTGCTCGTGTATTACTGATTAGTGTAAGGACAGTGCTCGGTGTATTACTGATTAGAGTAAGGACAGTTCTCGGTGTATTAATGATTAGTGTAAGGACAGTGCTCGGTCTATTACTAATTAGTGCAGAGACAGTGCTCGTGTATTACTGATTAGTGTAAGGACAGTGCTCAGTGTATTACTGATTAGAGTAAGGACAGTGCTCGGTGTATTACTGAATTAGTGTAAGGACAGTGCTCGGTGTGTTACTGTTTAGTGTAGAGACAGTGCTCGGTGTGTTACTGATTAGTGTAAGGACAGTGCTCGGTGTATTACTGATTAGTGTAAGGATAGTGCTCGGTGTCTTACTGATTAGTGTAAGGACAGTGCTCGGTGTCTTACTGATTAGTGTAAGGACAGTGCTCGGTGTATTACTGATTAGTGTAAGGACAGTGCTCGGTGTATTACTGATTAGTGTAGGGACGGTGCTCGATGTATTACTGATTAGTTAAAGGACGGTGCTCGGTGTATTACTGATTAGTGTAAGGACGGTGCTCGGTGTATAACTGATTAGTGTAGGGACGGTGCTCGGTGTATTACTGATTAGTGTAAGGACGGTGCTCGGTGTATTACTGATTAGTGTAAGGACGGTGCTCGGTGTATTACTGATAAGTGTAAGGACGGTGCTCGGTGTATTACTGATTAGTGTAAGGACGGTGCTCGGTGTATTACTGATTAGTGTAAGGACGGTGCTCGGTGTATTACTGATTAGTGTAGGGATGGTGCTCGGTGTATTACTGATTAGTGTAGGGACGGTGCTCGGTGTATTACTGATTAGTGTAAGGACGGTGCTCGGTGTATTACTGATTAGTGCAAGGACGGTGCTCGGTGTGTTACTGATTAGTGCAAGGACGGTGCTCGGTGTGTTACTGATTAGTGCAAGGACGGTGCTCGGTGTGTTACTGATTAGTGGAAGGACAGTGCTCGGTGTGTTACTGATTAGTGTAAGGACAGTGCTCGGTGTATTACAGATTAGTGTAAGGACAGTGCTCGGTGTATTACTGATTAGTGTAGAGAAAGTGCTCGGTGTATTACTGATTAGTGTAAGGACAGTGCTCGGTGTATTTCTGATTAGTGTAGAGAAAGTGCTCGGTGTATTACTGATTAGTGTAAGGACAGTGCTCGGTGTGTTACTGATTAGTGTAAGGACAGTGCTCGGTGTATTACTGATTAGTTTAAGGACAGTGCTCGGTGTACTACTGACTAGTGTAAAAACAGTGCTCGGTGTGTTACTGATTAGTGTAGAGACAGTGCTCGGTGTGTTACTGATTAGTGTAAGGACAGTGCTCGGTGTATTACAGATTAGTGTAAGGACAGTGCTCGGTGTATTACTGATTAGTGTAGAGAAAGTGCTCGGTGTATTACTGATTAGTGTAAGGACAGTGCTCGGTGTATTTCTGATTAGTGTAGAGAAAGTGCTCGGTGTATTACTGATTAGTGTAAGGACAGTGCTCGGTCTATTACTGATTAGTGCAGAGACAGTGCTCGTGTATTACTGATTAGTGTAAGGACAGTGCTCGGTGTATTACTGATTAGTGTAAGGACAGTGCTCGGTGTATTACTGATTAGTGTAAGGACAGTGCTCGGTGTATTACTGATTAGTGTAAGGACAGTGCTCGGTGTGTTACTGATTAGTGTAGAGACAGTGCTCGTTGTATTACTGAATAGAGTATAGACAGTGCTCGGTGTGTTACTGATTAGTGTAGGGACAGTGCTCGGTGTGTTACTGATTAGTGTAAGGACAGTGCTCGGTGTATTACTGATTAATGTAAGGACAGTGCTCGGTGTATTACTGAATTAGTGTAAGGACAGTGCTCGGTGTGTTACTGATTAGTGTAGAGACAGTGCTCGGTGTGTTACTGATTAGTGTAAGGACAGTGCTCTGTGTTTTACTGATTAGAGTAAGGACAGTGCACGGTGTATTACAGATTAGTGTAAGGACAGTGCTCGGTGTATTACTGATTAGTGTAAGGACAGTGCTCGGTGTATTACTGATTAGTGTAAGGACAGTGCTCGGTGTATTACTGATTAGTGTAAGGACAGTGCTCGGTGTGTTACTGATTAGTGTAGAGAAAGTGATCAGTGTATTACTGATTAGTGTAGAGACAGTGCTCGGTGTATTACTGATTAGTGTAAGGACAGTGCTCGGTGTATTACTGAATTAGTGTAAGGACAGTGCTCGGTGTGTTACTGATTAGTGTAGAGACAGTGCTCGGTGTATTACTGATTAGTGTAAGGACAGTACTCGGTGTATTACTGATTAGTGTAAGGACAGTGCTCGGTCTATTACTGATTAGTGCAGAGACAGTGCTCGTGTATTACTGATTAGTGTAAGGACAGTGCTCGGTGTATTACTGATTAGTGTAAGGACAGTTCTCGGTGTATTAATGATTAGTGTAAGGACAGTGCTCGGTCTATTACTAATTAGTGCAGAGACAGTGCTCGTGTATTACTGATTAGTGTAAGGACAGTGCTCAGTGTATTACTGATTAGAGTAAGGACAGTGCTCGGTGTATTACTGAATTAGTGTAAGGACAGTGCTCGGTGTGTTACTGATTAGTGTAGAGACAGTGCTCGGTGTATTACTGATTAGTGTAAGGACAGTGCTCGGTGTCTTACTGATTAGTGTAAGGACAGTGCTCGGTGTCTTACTGATTAGTGTAAGGACAGTGCTCGGTGTCTTACTGATTAGTGTAAGGACAGTGCTCGGTGTATTACTGATTAGTGTAGGGACGGTGCTCGGTGTATTACTGATTAGTGTAGAGACGGTGCTCGGTGTGTTACTGATTAGTGTATGGACAGTGCTCGGTGTGTTACTGATTAGTGTATGGACAGTGCTCGGTGTGTTACTGATTAGTGTATGGACAGTGCTCGGTGTGTTACTGATTAGTGTAAAGACAGTGCTCGGTGTGTTACTGATTAGAGTAAGGACAGTGCTCGGTGTGTTACTGATTAGTGTAGAGACAGTGCTCGGTGTGTTACTGATTAGTGTAAGGACAGTGCTCGGTGTCTTACTGATTAGTGTAAGGACAGTGCTCGGTGTCTTACTGATTAGTGTAAGGACAGTGCTCGGTGTCTTACTGATTAGTGTAAGGACAGTGCTCGGTGTATTACTGATTAGTGTAAGGACAGTGCTCGGTGTATTACTGATTAGTGTAGGGACGGTGCTCGGTGTATTACTGATTAGCGAAAGGACGGTGGTCGGTGTATAACTGATTAGCGTAAGGACGGTGCTCGGTGTATAACTGATTAGTGTAGGGACGGTGCTCGGTGCATTACTGATTAGTGTAAGGACGGTGCTCGGTGTATTACTGATTAGTGTAAGGACGGTGCTCGGTGTATTACTGATTAGTGTAAGGACGGTGCTCGGTGTATTACTGATTAGTGTAAGGACGGTGCTCGGTGTATTACTGATTAGTGTAGGGACGGTGCTCGGTGTATTACTGATTAGTGTAGAGACGGTGCTCGGTGTATTACTGATTAGTGTAAGGACGGTGCTCGGTGTATTACTGATTAGTGCAAGGACGGTGCTCGGTGTGTTACTGATTAGTGCAAGGACAGTGCTCGGTGTGTTACTGATTAGTGCAAGGACAGTGCTCGGTGTGTTACTGATTAGTGCAAGGACAGTGCTCGGTGTGTTACTGATTAGTGGAAGGACAGTGCTCGGTGTGTTACTGATTAGTGGAAGGACAGTGCTCGGTGTGTTACTGATTAGTGGAAGGACAGTGCTCGGTGTGTTACTGATTAGTGGAAGGACAGTGCTCGGTGTGTTACTGATTAGTGTAGAGACAGTGCTCGGTGTATTACTGATTAGTGTAAGGACAGTGCTCGGTGTATTACTGATTAGTGTAAGGACAGTGCTCGGTGTTACTGATTAGTGTAAGGACAGTGCTCGGTGTTACTGATTAGTGTAAGGACGGTGCTCGGTGTGTTACTGATTAGTGTAAGGACGGTGCTCGGTGTGTTACTGATTAGTGTAAGGACGGTGCTCGGTGTGTTACTGATTAGTGTAAAGACGGTGCTCGGTGTGTTACTGATTAGTGTAAAGACGGTGCTCGGTGTATTACTGATTAGTGTAAGGACGGTGCTCGGTGTATTACTGATTAGTGTAAGGACGGTGCTCGGTGTATTACTGATTAGTGTAAGGACGGTGCTCGGTGTATTACTGATTAGTGTAAGGACGGTGCTCGGTGTATTACTGATTAGTGTAAGGACGGTGCTCGGTGTATTACTGATTAGTGTAGGGACGGTGCTCGGTGTATTACTGATTAGTGTAGAGACGGTGCTCGGTGTGTTACTGATTAGTGTAGAGACGGTGCTCGGTGTGTTACTGATTAGTGTAAGGACAGTGCTCGGTGTGTTACTGATTAGTGTATGGACAGTGCTCGGTGTGTTACTGATTAGTGTATATACAGTGCTCGGTGTGTTACTGATTAGTGTAAAGACAGTGCTCGGTGTATTACTGATTAGTGTAAGGACAGTGCTCGGTGTATTACTGATTAGTGTAAGGACAGTGCTCGGTGTGTTACTGATTAGTGTAAGGACAGTGCTCGGTGTGTTACTGATTAGTGTAAAGACAGTGCTCGGTGTGTTACTGATTAGTGTAAGGACAGTGCTCGGTGTGTTACTGATTAGTGTAAGGACAGTGCTCGGTGTGTTACTGATTAATGCAAGGACAGTGCTCGGTGTGTTACTGATTAGTGTAAGGACAGTGCTCGGTGTATTACTGATTAGTGTAGAGACAGTGCTCGGTGTATTACTGATTAGTGTAGAGACAGTGCTCGGTGTATTACTGATTAGTGTAGAGACAGTGCTCGGTGTATTACTGATTAGTGTAAGAACAGTGCTCGGTGTATTACTGATTAGTGTAAAAACAGTGCTCTGTGTGTTACTGATTAGTGTAGAGACAGTGCTCGGTGTATTACTGATTAGTGTAAGGACAGTGCTCGGTGTATTACTGATTAGTGTAAGGACAGTGCTCTGTGTTTTACTGATTAGAGTAAGGACAGTGCACGGTGTATTACTGATTAGTGTAAGGACAGTGCTCGGTGTATTACTGATTAGTGTAGAGACAGTGCTCGGTGTATTACTGATTAGTGTAAGAACAGTGCTCGGTGTATTACTGATTAGTGTAAAAACAGTGCTCTGTGTGTTACTGATTAGTGTAGAGACAGTGCTCGGTGTATTACTGATTAGTGTAAGGACAGTGCTCGGTGTATTACTGATTAGTGTAAGGACAGTGCTCTGTGTTTTACTGATTAGAGTAAGGACAGTGCACGGTGTATTACTGATTAGTGTAAGGACAGTGCTCGGCGTATTACTGATTAGTGTAAGGACAGTGCTCGGTGTATTACTGATTAGTGTAAGGACAGTGCTCGGTGTATTACTGATTAGTGTAAGGACAGTGCTCGGTGTGTTACTGATTAGTGTAGAGAAAGTGCTCGGTGTATTACTGATTAGTGTAGAGACAGTGCTCGTTGTATTACTGATTAGAGTATGGACAGTGCTCGGTGTGTTACTGATTAGTGTAGGGACAGTGCTCGGTGTATTACTGATTAGTGTAAGGACGGTGCTCGGTGTATTACTGATTAGTGTAGGGACGGTGCTCGGTGTATTACTGATTAGTGTAGAGACGGTGCTCGGTGTGTTACTGATTAGTGTAGAGACGGTGCTCGGTGTGTTACTGATTAGTGTAAGGACAGTGCTCGGTGTGTTACTGATTAGTGTATGGACAGTGCTCGGTGTGTTACTGATTAGTGTATATACAGTGCTCGGTGTGTTACTGATTAGTGTAAAGACAGTGCTCGGTGTATTACTGATTAGTGTAAGGACAGTGCTCGGTGTATTACTGATTAGTGTAAGGACAGTGCTCGGTGTGTTACTGATTAGTGTAAGGACAGTGCTCGGTGTGTTACTGATTAGTGTAAAGACAGTGCTCGGTGTGTTACTGATTAGTGTAAGGACAGTGCTCGGTGTGTTACTGATTAGTGTAAGGACAGTGCTCGGTGTGTTACTGATTAATGCAAGGACAGTGCTCGGTGTGTTACTGATTAGTGTAAGGACAGTGCTCGGTGTATTACTGATTAGTGTAGAGACAGTGCTCGGTGTATTACTGATTAGTGTAGAGACAGTGCTCGGTGTATTACTGATTAGTGTAGAGACAGTGCTCGGTGTATTACTGATTAGTGTAAGAACAGTGCTCGGTGTATTACTGATTAGTGTAAAAACAGTGCTCTGTGTGTTACTGATTAGTGTAGAGACAGTGCTCGGTGTATTACTGATTAGTGTAAGGACAGTGCTCGGTGTATTACTGATTAGTGTAAGGACAGTGCTCTGTGTTTTACTGATTAGAGTAAGGACAGTGCACGGTGTATTACTGATTAGTGTAAGGACAGTGCTCGGTGTATTACTGATTAGTGTAGAGACAGTGCTCGGTGTATTACTGATTAGTGTAAGAACAGTGCTCGGTGTATTACTGATTAGTGTAAAAACAGTGCTCTGTGTGTTACTGATTAGTGTAGAGACAGTGCTCGGTGTATTACTGATTAGTGTAAGGACAGTGCTCGGTGTATTACTGATTAGTGTAAGGACAGTGCTCTGTGTTTTACTGATTAGAGTAAGGACAGTGCACGGTGTATTACTGATTAGTGTAAGGACAGTGCTCGGCGTATTACTGATTAGTGTAAGGACAGTGCTCGGTGTATTACTGATTAGTGTAAGGACAGTGCTCGGTGTATTACTGATTAGTGTAAGGACAGTGCTCGGTGTGTTACTGATTAGTGTAGAGAAAGTGCTCGGTGTATTACTGATTAGTGTAGAGACAGTGCTCGTTGTATTACTGATTAGAGTATGGACAGTGCTCGGTGTGTTACTGATTAGTGTAGGGACAGTGCTCGGTGTATTACTGATTAGTGTAAGGACAGTGCTCGGTGTATTACTGATTAGTGTAAGGACAGTGCTCGGTGTATTACTGAATTAGTGTAAGGACAGTGCTCGGTGTGTTACTGATTAGTGTAGAGACAGTGCTCGGTGTATTACTGATTAGTGTAATGACAGTGCTCGGTGTATTACTGATTAGTGTAAGGACAGTGCTCGGTCTATTACTGATTAGTGCAGAGACAGTGCTCGGTGTGTTACTGATTAGTGTAGAGACGGTGCTCGGTGTATTACTGATTAGTGTAAGGACAGAGCTCTGTGTATTACTGATTAGTGTAGGGACAGTGCTCGGTGTATTACTGATTAGTGTAGGGACAGTGCTCGGTGTATTACTGATTAGTCTAAGGACAGTGCTCGGTGTATTACTGAATTAGTGTAAGGACAGAGCTCGGTGTGTTACTGATTAGTGTAGAGACAGTGCTCGGTGTGTTACTGATTAGTGTAAGGACAGTGCTCGGTGTGTTACTGATTAGTGTAAGGACAGTGCTCGGTGTATTACTGATTAGTGTAAGGACAGTGCTCGGTGTGTTACTGATTAGTGTAGAGACAGTGCTCGGTGTGTTACTGATTAGTGTAAAGACAGTGCTCGGTGTGTTACTGATTAGTGTAGAGACAGTGCTCGGTGTGTTACTGATTAGTGTTAGGACAGTGCTCGGTGTATTACTGATTAGTGTAAGGACAGTGCTCGGTGTATTACTGATTAGTGTAAGGACAGCGGTCGTGTATTACTGATTAGTGTAAGGACAGTGCTCGTGTATTACTGATTAGTGTAAGGACAGTGCTCGGTGTATTACTGATTAGTGTAAGGACAGTGCTCGGTGTGTTACTGATTAGTGTAGAGAAAGTGCTCGGTGTATTTCTGATTAGTGTAAGGACAGTGCTCGGTGTATTACTGATTAGTGTAAGGACAATGCTCGGTGTATTACTGATTAGTGTAAGGACAGTGCTCGGTGTATTACTGATTAGTGTAAGGACAGTGCTCGGTGTATTACTGATTAGTGTAAGGACAGTGCTCGGTGTATTACTGATTAGTGTAGAGACAGTGCTCGGTGTATTACTGATTAGTGTAAGGACAGTGCTCGGTGTATTACTGATTAGTGTAGGGACAGTGCTCGGTGTATTACTGATTAGTGTAAGGACAATGCTCGGTGTATTACTGATTAGTGTAAGGACAGTGCTCGGTGTATTACTGAATTAGTGTAAGGAAAGTGCTCGGTGTGTTACTGATTAGTGTAGAGACAGTGCTCGGTGTGTTACTGATTAGTGTAAGGACAGTGCTCGGTGTATTACTGATTAGTGTAAGGACAGTGCTCGGTGTATTACTGATTAGTGTAGAGACAGTGCTCGGTGTATTACTGATTAGAGTAAGGACAGTGCTCGGTGTGTTACTGATTAGTGTAAGGACAGTGCTCGGTGTATTACTGATTAGTGTAAGGACAGTGCTCGGTGTATTACTGATTAGTGTAAGGACAGTGCTCGGTCTATTACTAATTAGTGCAGAGACAGTGCTCGTGTATTACTGATTAGTGTAAGGACAGTGCTCGGTATGTTACTGAGTAGTTTAAGGACAGTGCTCGGTGTATTACTGACTAGTGTAAAAACAGTGCTCGGTGTGTTACTGATTAGTGTAAGGACAGTGCTCGGTGTATTACTGATTAGTGTAAGGACAGTGCTCGGTGTATTACTGATTAGTGTAGAGAAAGTGCTCGGTGTATTACTGATTAGTGTAAGGACAGTGCTCGGTGTATTACTGATTAGTGTAGAGAAAGTGCTCGGTGTATTACTGATTAGTGTAAGGACAGTGCTCAGTCTATTACTGATTAGTGCAGAGACAGTGCTCGTGTATTACTGATTAGTGTAAGGACAGTGCTCGGTGTATTACTGATTAGTGTAAGGACAGTGCTCGGTGTGTTACTGATTAGTGTAAGGACAGTGCTCGGTGTATTACTGATTAGTGTAAGGACAGTGCTCGGGGTATTACTGATTAGTGTAAGGACAGTGCTCGGTCTATTACTGAATAGTACAGAGACAGTGCTCGAGTATTACTGATTAGTGTAAGGACAGTGCTCGGTGTATTACTGATTAGTGTAAGGACAGTGCTCGGTGTGTTACTGATTAGTGTAAGGACAGTGCTCGGTGTATTACTGATTAGTTTAAGGACAGTGCTCGGTGTACTACTGACTAGTGTAAAAACAGTGCTCGGTGTGTTACTGATTAGTGTAGAGACAGTGCTCGGTGTGTTACTGATTAGTGTAAGGACAGTGCTCGGTGTATTACTGATTAGTGTAAGGACAGTGCTCGGTGTATTACTGATTAGTGTAGAGAAAGTGCTCGGTGTATTTCTGATTAGTGTAAGGACAGTGCTCGGTGTATTTCTGATTAGTGTAGAGAAAGTGCTCGGTGTATTACTGATTAGTGTAAGGACAGTGCTCGGTCTATTACTGATTAGTGCAGAGACAGTGCTCGTGTATTACTGATTAGTGTAAGGACAGTGCTCGGTGTATTACTGATTAGTGTAAGGACAGTGCTCGGTGTATTACTGATTAGTGTAAGGACAGTGCTCGGTGTATTACTGATTAGTGTAAGGACAGTGCTCGGTGTGTTACTGATTAGTGTAGAGACAGTGCTCGTTGTATTACTGAATAGAGTATAGACAGTGCTCGGTGTGTTACTGATTAGTGTAGGGACAGTGCTCGGTGTGTTACTGATTAGTGTAAGGACAGTGCTCGGTGTATTACTGATTAATGTAAGGACAGTGCTCGCTGTATTACTGAATTAGTGTAAGGACAGTGCTCGGTGTGTTACTGATTAGTGTAGAGACAGTGCTCGGTGTATTACTGATTAGTGTAAGGACAGTGCTCTGTGTTTTACTGATTAGAGTAAGGACAGTGCACGGTGTATTACAGATTAGTGTAAGGACAGTGCTCGGTGTATTACTGATTAGTGTAAGGACAGTGCTCGGTGTATTACTGATTAGAGTAAGGACAGTGCTCGGTGTGTTACTGATTAGTGTAGAGAAAGTGCTCAGTGTATTACTGATTAGTGTAGAGACAGTGCTCGGTGTATTACTGATTAGTGTAAGGACAGTGCTCGGTGTATTACTGAATTAGTGTAAGGACAGTGCTCGGTGTGTTACTGATTAGTGTAGAGACAGTGCTCGGTGTATTACTGATTAGTGTAAGGACAGTTCTCGGTGTATTACTGATTAGTGTAAGGACAGTGCTCGGTCTATTACTGATTAGTGCAGAGACAGTGCTCGTGTATTACTGATTAGTGTAAGGACAGTGCTCGGTGTATTACTGATTAGTGTAAGGACAGTTCTCGGTGTATTAATGATTAGTGTAAGGACAGTGCTCGGTCTATTACTAATTAGTGCAGAGACAGTGCTCGTGTATTACTGATTAGTGTAAGGACAGTGCTCAGTGTATTACTGATTAGAGTAAGGACAGTGCTCGGTGTATTACTGAATTAGTGTAAGGACAGTGCTCGGTGTGTTACTGATTAGTGTAGAGACAGTGCTCGGTGTATTACTGATTAGTGTAAGGACAGTGCTCGGTGTGTTACTGATTAATGTAGACACAGTGCTCGGTGTATTACTGATTAGTGTAAGGACAGTGCTCGGTGTATTACTGATTAGTGTAATGTCAGTGCTCGTTGTATTACTGATTAGTGTATAGACAGTGCTCGGTCTATTACTGATTAGTGCAGAGACAGTGCTCGTGTATTACTGATTAGTGTAAGGACAGTGCTCGGTGTATTACTGATTAGTGTAAGGACAGTGCTCGTGTATTACTGATTAGTGTAAGGACAGTGCTCGTGTATTACTGATTAGTGTAAGGACAGTGCTCGGTGTATTACTGATTAGTGTAAGGACAGTGCTCGGTGTGTTACTGATTAGTGTAGAGAAAGTGCTCAGTGTATTTCTGATTAGTGTAGAGACAGTGCTCGGTGTATTACTGATTAGTGTAAGGACAGTGCTCGGAGTGTTACTGATTAGTGTAGAGACAGTGCTCGGTGTATTACTGATTAGTGTAAGGACAGTGCTCGGTGTATTACTTATTAGTGTAAGGACAGTGCTCGGTGTATTACTGATTAGTGTAAGGACAGTGCTCGGTCTATTACTGATTAGTGCAGAGACAGTGCTCGTGTATTACTGATTAGTGTAAGGACAGTGCTCGGTGTATTACTGATTAGTGTAAGGACAGTGCTCGGTGTATTACTGATTAGTGTAGAGAAAGTGCTCGGTGTATTTCTGATTAGTGTAAGGACAGTGCTCGGTGTATTTCTGATTAGTGTAGAGAAAGTGCTCGGTGTATTACTGATTAGTGTAAGGACAGTGCTCGGTCTATTACTGATTAGTGCAGAGACAGTGCTCGTGTATTACTGATTAGTGTAAGGACAGTGCTCGGTGTATTACTGATTAGTGTAAGGACAGTGCTCGGTGTATTACTGATTAGTGTAAGGACAGTGCTCGGTGTATTACTGATTAGTGTAAGGACAGTGCTCGGTGTGTTACTGATTAGTGTAGAGACAGTGCTCGTTGTATTTCTGAATAGAGTATAGACAGTGCTCGGTGTGTTACTGATTAGTGTAGGGACAGTGCTCGGTGTGTTACTGATTAGTGTAAGGACAGTGCTCGGTGTATTACTGATTAATGTAAGGACAGTGCTCGCTGTATTACTGAATTAGTGTAAGGACAGTGCTCGGTGTGTTACTGATTAGTGTAGAGACAGTGCTCGGTGTATTACTGATTAGTGTAAGGACAGTGCTCTGTGTTTTACTGATTAGAGTAAGGACAGTGCACGGTGTATTACAGATTAGTGTAAGGACAGTGCTCGGTGTATTACTGATTAGTGTAAGGACAGTGCTCGGTGTATTACTGATTAGAGTAAGGACAGTGCTCGGTGTGTTACTGATTAGTGTAGAGAAAGTGCTCAGTGTATTACTGATTAGTGTAGAGACAGTGCTCGGTGTATTACTGATTAGTGTAAGGACAGTGCTCGGTGTATTACTGAATTAGTGTAAGGACAGTGCTCGGTGTGTTACTGATTAGTGTAGAGACAGTGCTCGGTGTATTACTGATTAGTGTAAGGACAGTTCTCGGTGTATTACTGATTAGTGTAAGGACAGTGCTCGGTCTATTACTGATTAGTGCAGAGACAGTGCTCGTGTATTACTGATTAGTGTAAGGACAGTGCTCGGTGTATTACTGATTAGTGTAAGGACAGTTCTCGGTGTATTAATGATTAGTGTAAGGACAGTGCTCGGTCTATTACTAATTAGTGCAGAGACAGTGCTCGTGTATTACTGATTAGTGTAAGGACAGTGCTCAGTGTATTACTGATTAGAGTAAGGACAGTGCTCGGTGTATTACTAAATTAGTGTAAGGACAGTGCTCGGTGTGTTACTGATTAGTGTAGAGACAGTGCTCGGTGTATTACTGATTAGTGTAAGGACAGTGCTCGGTGTGTTACTGATTAATGTAGACACAGTGCTCGGTGTATTACTGATTAGTGTAAGGACAGTGCTCGGTGTATTACTGATTAGTGTAATGTCAGTGCTCGTTGTATTACTGATTAGTGTATAGACAGTGCTCGGTCTATTACTGATTAGTGCAGAGACAGTGCTCGTGTATTACTGATTAGTGTAAGGACAGTGCTCGGTGTATTACTGATTAGTGTAAGGACAGTGCTCGTGTATTACTGATTAGTGTAAGGACAGTGCTCGTGTATTACTGATTAGTGTAAGGACAGTGCTCGGTGTATTACTGATTAGTGTAAGGACAGTGCTCGGTGTGTTACTGATTAGTGTAGAGAAAGTGCTCAGTGTATTTCTGATTAGTGTAGAGACAGTGCTCGGTGTATTACTGATTAGTGTAAGGACAGTGCTCGGAGTGTTACTGATTAGTGTAGAGACAGTGCTCGGTGTATTACTGATTAGTGTAAGGACAGTGCTCGGTGTATTACTTATTAGTGTAAGGACAGTGCTCGGTGTATTACTGATTAGTGTAAGGACAGTGCTCGGTGTATTACTGATTAGTGTAAAAACAGTGCTCGGTGTGTTACTGATTAGTGTAGAGACAGTGCTCGGTGTATTACTGATTTGTGTAAGGACAGTGCTCGGTGGATTACTGATTAGTGTAAGGACAGTGCTCTGTGTTTTACTGATTAGTGTAAGGACAGTGCTCGGTGTATTACTGATTAGTGTAAGGACAGTGCTCGTGTATTACTGATTAGTGTAAGGACAGTGCTCGTGTATTACTGATTAGTGTAAGGACAGTGCTCGGTGTATTACTGATTAGTGTAAGGACAGTGCTCGGTGTGTTACTGATTAGTGTAGAGAAAGTGCTCAGTGTATTTCTGATTAGTGTAGAGACAGTGCTCGGTGTATTACTGATTAGTGTATAGACAGTGCTCGGTGTATTACTGATTAGTGTAGGGACAGTGCTCGGTGTATTACTGATTAGTGTAAGGACAGTGCTCGGTGTATTACTGATTAGTGTAAGGACAATGCTCGGTGTATTACTGATTAGTGTAAGGACAGTGCTCGGTGTATTACTGATTAGTGTAAGGACAGTGCTCTGTGTATTACTGATTAGTGTAGAGACAGTGCTCAGTGTATTACTGATTAGTGTAAGGACAGTGCTCGGTGTATTACTGATTAGTGTAAGGACAGTGCTCGGTGTATTACTGATTAGTGTAGAGACAGTGCTCGGTGTATTACTGATTAGTGTAAGGACAATGCATGGTGAATTACTGATTAGTGTAAGGACAGTGCTCGGTGTATTACTGATTAGTGTAAGGACAGTGCTCGGTGTATTACTGATTAGTGTAAGGACAGTGCTCTGTGTATTACTGATTAGTCTAGAGACAGTGCTCGGTGTATTACTGATTAGTGTAAGGACAGTGCTTCGTGTATTACTGATTAGTGTTAAAACAGTGCTCGGTGTGTTACTGATTAGTGTAGAGACAGTGCTCGGTGTATTACTGATTAGTGTAAGGACAGTGCTCGGTGTATTACTGATTAGTGTAAGGACAGTGCTCGGTGTTTTACTGATTAGTGTAAGGACAGTGCTCGGTGTATTATTGATTAGTGTAAGGACAGTGCTCGTGTATTACTGATTAGTGTAAGGACAGTGCTCGTGTATTACTGATTAGTGTAAGGACAGTGCTCGGTGTATTACTGATTAGTGTAAGGACAGTGCTCGGTGTGTTACTGATTAGTGTAGAGAAAGTGCTCAGTGTATTTCTGATTAGTGTAGAGAAAGTGCTCAGTATATTTCTGATTAGTGTAGAGACAGTGCTCGGTGTATTACTGATTAGTGTATAGACAGTGCTCGGTGTATTACTGATTAGTGTAGGGACAGTGCTCGGTGTATTACTGATTAGTGTAAGGACAGTGCTCGGTGTATTACTGATTAGTGTAAGGACAGTGCTCTGTGTATTACTGAATTAGTCTAAGGACAGTGCTCGGTGTGTTACTGATTAGTGTAGAGACAGTGCTCGGTGTATTTCTGATTAGTGTAAGGACAGTTCTCGGTGTATTACTGATTAGTGTAAGGACAGTGCTCGGTGTATTACTGATTAGTGTAAGGACAGTGCTCTGTGTATTACTGATTAGTGTAGAGACAGTGCTCAGTGTATTACTGATTAGTGTAAGGACAGTGCTCGGTGTATTACTGATTAGTGTAAGGACAGTGCTCGGTGTATTACTGATTAGTGTAGAGACAGTGCTCGGTGTATTACTGATTAGTGTAAGGACAATGCATGGTGAATTACTGATTAGTGTAAGGACAGTGCTCGGTGTATTACTGATTAGTGTAAGGACAGTGCTCGGTGTATTACTGATTAGTGTAAGGACAGTGCTCTGTGTATTACTGATTAGTCTAGAGACAGTGCTCGGTGTATTACTGATTAGTGTAAGGACAGTGCTTCGTGTATTACTGATTAGTGTTAAAACAGTGCTCGGTGTGTTACTGATTAGTGTAGAGACAGTGCTCGGTGTATTACTGATTAGTGTAAGGACAGTGCTCGGTGTATTACTGATTAGTGTAAGGACAGTGCTCTGTGTTTTACTGATTAGTGTAAGGACAGTGCTCGGTGTATTATTGATTAGTGTAAGGACAGTGCTCGTGTATTACTGATTAGTGTAAGGACAGTGCTCGTGTATTACTGATTAGTGTAAGGACAGTGCTCGGTGTATTACTGATTAGTGTAAGGACAGTGCTCGGTGTGTTACTGATTAGTGTAGAGAAAGTGGTCAGTGTATTTCTGATTAGTGTAGAGAAAGTGCTCAGTGTATTTCTGATTAGTGTAGAGACAGTGCTCGGTGTATTACTGATTAGTGTATAGACAGTGCTCGGTGTATTACTGATTAGTGTAGGGACAGTGCTCGGTGTATTACTGATTAGTGTAAGGACAGTGCTCGGTGTATTACTGATTAGTGTAAGGACAGTGCTCTGTGTATTACTGAATTAGTCTAAGGACAGTGCTCGGTGTGTTACTGATTAGTGTAGAGACAGTGCTCGGTGTATTTCTGATTAGTGTAAGGACAGTTCTCGGTGTATTACAGATTAGTGTAAGGACAGTGCTCGGTGTATTACTGATTAGTGTAAGGACAATGCTCAGTGTATTACTGATTAGTGTAAGGACAGTGCTCTGTGTATTACTGAATTAGTGTAAGGACAGTGCTCGGTGTGTTACTGATTAGTGTAGAGACAGTGCTCGGTGTATTTCTGATTAGTGTAAGGACAGTTCTCGGTGTATTACTGATTAGTGTAAGGACAGTGCTCGGTGTATTACTGATTAGTGTAAGGACAATGCTCGGTGTATTACTGATTAGTGTAAGGACAGTGCTCGGTGTATTACTGATTAGTGTAAGGACAGTGCTCGGTGTATTACTGATTAGTGTAGAGACAGTGCTCAGTGTATTACTGATTAGTGTAAGGACATTGCTCGGTGTATTACTGATTAGTGTAAGGACAGTGCACGGTGTATTACTGATTAGTGTAGAGACAGTGCTCGGTGTATTACTGATTAGTGTAAGAACAATGCATGGTGAATTACTGATTAGTGTAAGGACAGTGCTCGGTGTATTACTGATTAGTGTAAGGACAGTGCTCGGTGTATTACTGATTAGTGTAAGGACAGTGCTCTGTGTATTACTGATTAGTCTAGAGACAGTGCTCGGTGTATTACTGATTAGTGTAAGGACAGTGCTTCGTGTATTACTGATTAGTGTTAAAACAGTGCTCGGTGTGTTACTGATTAGTGTAGAGACAGTGCTCGGTGTATTACTGATTAGTGTAAGGACAGTGCTCGGTGTATTACTGATTAGTGTAAGGACAGTGCTCGGTGTTTTACTGATTAGTGTAAGGACAGTGCTCGGTGTATTATTGATTAGTGTAAGGACAGTGCTCGTGTATTACTGATTAGTGTAAGGACAGTGCTCGTGTATTACTGATTAGTGTAAGGACAGTGCTCGGTGTATTACTGATTAGTGTAAGGACAGTGCTCGGTGTGTTACTGATTAGTGTAGAGAAAGTGCTCAGTGTATTTCTGATTAGTGTAGAGACAGTGCTCGGTGTATTACTGATTAGTGTATAGACAGTGCTCGGTGTATTACTGATTAGTGTAAGGACAGTGCTCGGTGTATTACTGATTAGTGTAGGGACAGTGCTCTGTGTATTACTGAATTAGTCTAAGGACAGTGCTCGGTGTGTTACTGATTAGTGTAAGGACAGTGCTCTGTGTATTACTGAATTAGTCTAAGGACAGTGCTCGGTGTGTTACTGATTAGTGTAGAGACAGTGCTCGGTGTATTTCTGATTAGTGTAAGGACAGTTCTCGGTGTATTACTGATTAGTGTAAGGACAGTGCTCGGTGTATTACTGATTAGTGTAAGGACAGTGCTCTGTGTATTACTGATTAGTGTAGAGACAGTGCTCAGTGTATTACTGATTAGTGTAAGGACAGTGCTCGGTGTATTACTGATTAGTGTAAGGACAGTGCTCGGTGTATTACTGATTAGTGTAGAGACAGTGCTCGGTGTATTACTGATTAGTGTAAGGACAATGCATGGTGAATTACTGATTAGTGTAAGGACAGTGCTCGGTGTATTACTGATTAGTGTAAGGACAGTGCTCGGTGTATTACTGATTAGTGTAAGGACAGTGCTCTGTGTATTACTGATTAGTCTAGAGACAGTGCTCGGTGTATTACTGATTAGTGTAAGGACAGTGCTTCGTGTATTACTGATTAGTGTTAAAACAGTGCTCGGTGTGTTACTGATTAGTGTAGAGACAGTGCTCGGTGTATTACTGATTAGTGTAAGGACAGTGCTCGGTGTATTACTGATTAGTGTAAGGACAGTGCTCTGTGTTTTACTGATTAGTGTAAGGACAGTGCTCGGTGTATTATTGATTAGTGTAAGGACAGTGCTCGTGAATTACTGATTAGTGTAAGGACAGTGCTCGTGTATTACTGATTAGTGTAAGGACAGTGCTCGGTGTATTACTGATTAGTGTAAGGACAGTGCTCGGTGTGTTACTGATTAGTGTAGAGAAAGTGGTCAGTGTATTTCTGATTAGTGTAGAGAAAGTGCTCAGTGTATTTCTGATTAGTGTAGAGACAGTGCTCGGTGTATTACTGATTAGTGTATAGACAGTGCTCGGTGTATTACTGATTAGTGTAGGGACAGTGCTCGGTGTATTACTGATTAGTGTAAGGACAGTGCTCGGTGTATTACTGATTAGTGTAAGGACAGTGCTCTGTGTATTACTGAATTAGTCTAAGGACAGTGCTCGGTGTGTTACTGATTAGTGTAGAGACAGTGCTCGGTGTATTTCTGATTAGTGTAAGGACAGTTCTCGGTGTATTACAGATTAGTGTAAGGACAGTGCTCGGTGTATTACTGATTAGTGTAAGGACAATGCTCAGTGTATTACTGATTAGTGTAAGGACAGTGCTCTGTGTATTACTGAATTAGTGTAAGGACAGTGCTCGGTGTGTTACTGATTAGTGTAGAGACAGTGCTCGGTGTATTTCTGATTAGTGTAAGGACAGTTCTCGGTGTATTACTGATTAGTGTAAGGACAGTGCTCGGTGTATTACTGATTAGTGTAAGGACAATGCTCGGTGTATTACTGATTAGTGTAAGGACAGTGCTCGGTGTATTACTGATTAGTGTAAGGACAGTGCTCGGTGTATTACTGATTAGTGTAGAGACAGTGCTCAGTGTATTACTGATTAGTGTAAGGACATTGCTCGGTGTATTACTGATTAGTGTAAGGACAGTGCACGGTGTATTACTGATTAGTGTAGAGACAGTGCTCGGTGTATTACTGATTAGTGTAAGGACAATGCATGGTGAATTACTGATTAGTGTAAGGACAGTGCTCGGTGTATTACTGATTAGTGTAAGGACAGTGCTCGGTGTATTACTGATTAGTGTAAGGACAGTGCTCTGTGTATTACTGATTAGTCTAGAGACAGTGCTCGGTGTATTACTGATTAGTGTAAGGACAGTGCTTCGTGTATTACTGATTAGTGTTAAAACAGTGCTCGGTGTGTTACTGATTAGTGTAGAGACAGTGCTCGGTGTATTACTGATTAGTGTAAGGACAGTGCTCGGTGTATTACTGATTAGTGTAAGGACAGTGCTCGGTGTTTTACTGATTAGTGTAAGGACAGTGCTCGGTGTATTATTGATTAGTGTAAGGACAGTGCTCGTGTATTACTGATTAGTGTAAGGACAGTGCTCGTGTATTACTGATTAGTGTAAGGACAGTGCTCGGTGTATTACTGATTAGTGTAAGGACAGTGCTCGGTGTGTTACTGATTAGTGTAGAGAAAGTGCTCAGTGTATTTCTGATTAGTGTAGAGACAGTGCTCGGTGTATTACTGATTAGTGTATAGACAGTGCTCGGTGTATTACTGATTAGTGTAAGGACAGTGCTCGGTGTATTACTGATTAGTGTAGGGACAGTGCTCGGTGTATTACTGATTAGTGTAGGGACAGTGCTCGGTGTATTACTGATTAGTGTAAGGACAGTGCTCTGTGTATTACTGAATTAGTGTAAGGACAGTGCTCGGTGTGTTACTGATTAGTGTAGAGACAGTGCTCGTGTATTTCTGATTAGTGTAAGGACAGTTCTCGGTGTATTACTGATTAGTGTAAGGACAGTGCTCGGTGTATTACTGATTAGTGTAAGGACAGTGCTCGGAGTATTACTGATTAGTGTAAGGACAGTGCTCGGTGTATTACTGAATTAGTGTAAGGACAGTGCTCGGTGTGTTTCTGATTAGTGTAGAGACAGTGCTCGGTGTATTTCTGATTAGTGTAAGGACAGTTCTCGGTGTATTACTGATTAGTGTAAGGACAGTGCTCGGTGTATTACTGATTAGTGTAAGGACAATGGCCCTCATTCAGAGCCGCACGTTAACAACAGTACGCTCGTTGCGTTCCGATGTTGACTAACCGCGCATGCGTCGGGGTTACACCGCGCATGCGCGTACGGCAAATTGCGAGCTTTTTTTCTCTCGTTCCTAAAATAGCGTACAGGAAGTGACATGTCAAATGTGATTGACAGAACAGGGCGTTTTTGGGTGTTGACGGGGGTGGAGATGACAAAACGCAGGCGTGGCGAAGCGTTTTTGGGGCGTACATACATTAGCAGATGCGAACGTCAAATGTGTTCGGACCGTCTCATACGTCACTGAAACATCCGCTTTCCCTTCAAAATGCTCGCACAGCTTAGGGTCAGGATTACTCGACCACATTGGCGATGGCCTTCTCCTCCGTCCCGGGACTCCACGATGGTGCTGCGATTAATCGTGGCTGGTCAGTAAAGTAATTAGTGTTGGTTTGAAATCCGGCTTGGTATGTGTTTGGAAAGCAGTTTATTGGGATAGCACAAAAGCGTACGCAGGTGGAAATCAGAGCTGCTAATGTCATGATTACATAATCAATTAGCGTACATTTTTGGGGTTTTTTTTGGGCTACAATTTGGTGGTTATGGCCTATTGTAACAATAATGTCATCATCTTTTAATTAGCTCCCCTTTTTTTTGGTTTACTGTTGAATTTGCATCGCTATGTGTTTTTTTAAACGTTCCTTAAAGAGGCCTTTTTTTTAACATAAGAGGGTCAGTTTTTGCGTTTAAGGCCAGGATTAAATGTAACCCATTTGTACAATAATGTCACAATACAATGTCTGTTTTTTTTGTAAAATTTATTGTTTACACACAAACAAATTGGCATAATATTGTATTGCCTTTTTTTGTGGCCAAGATATTTGATCTAAAAAAAAACAAAACATAACTACTAACATAATCGTAAATACAAAATTTAAAAACATTTCACAAGAAAGGAGAGGGAAGTTTTGACCAGAAAGGAATATGAGCCAAGCACAGAAGGAAAGTGGGAAAAGTCGCCATTGCTGTCACCGTTTTCTCGGCCGTTTGGATGGGTGAGGGTGGGCGCCAGACCGGGTCCGGGATGCCATCGGGCTGGCCTGTCCAGAGGCAGATGTTGTGGCCTCTGGACTAGGCACAGGGCTAGGCACATTTGGAGGATTGCCTGATGTTGTGCCAGAGGTGGAGGATCTGGATGTTCCGGCAGGAAGGGAGGTCGGCTCCACCATGTGCTGGCGAACGAGCTGCTCCAGGGCATCGGCGATGCGGATGTTGGCCCTGGTATTTTCCGCCAGGGCCTGAGCAATGGTCACGTTGGCCGCAGCATTTTGCTCCAGGGCCTCAGCCACCCGTATCAGACTGGCGTCCATCCTCTGCAGAATCTCCGTATGGCAATCCGATTTAAAATTGAGTTCTGTGAGGAGGCCCACTGCCTGCGAGGGGGCACGCCCTGGACTGGCTTCTGCAGGGTCCTCAGCCGGATGTACTGGTTCCTCCCCTGCAGAGTCAGCAGAAATTCTGCGGCCAAGGCTCCCCTCTGGAGCAGACTCATCCGCCTCTGTCTCTGTTAGGAAATTGGAGAAAAGACTCACATTAGAATCTACATATTGGCACAATAGCATTTCTGAGATGGTGACATGACAAGACTTACCTTGGCCAACATGAGGAGCCGCAAAGTCTGGCATGTCCGTATCCATGTTGGACACGCCAAACACCTCCACAGCCTGCACACACCCCTGTGCCATCTCTTCTAAGTCTGTCAACTCCAATGACACAGGGGTGGGACCCCCACCTGTCCCCCTTGCATGCCTAGCCCTGTCGGCAAGTTTTTGCTTTAGACGATATTTGAAGTCTGCCCATCTGTGGAATGAATTTGGAACCATTATCCTTTTTTTAACAATGGGGTTTGTTTATAGGATGGGAAAGTGTTTACTTACCGCCGTTTGACATCCCGGGCTAGACGGACATAATCACCCACCCTATTGACAGCAACGGCGACCTCCTCCCACATTCTCCACTTCTGGCTTTGGCTCATATTCCTGGCTGCCTGGGGCAGGATGTCAACGCACTTCTGGATCAAAACCTCCATCTCCTTGCTTGTGAATTGTGGCTGCCTTTTTTTTTTGGCAGCTTTGGCGGGTTGACTGGGGCCAGCAGTCTCTTCCATGTCATCCTCCTCACCTATTTGGGTAAATATGCAGATTTAGCCACTTCACAACTTGCACAATATTATGTTTTAAAATAATCATTGAGACAAAATGCATGAAGGCCTTACCGCCGCAATTTTGACCATTGTTTCCCTGGTTTGAAGCCATGTCTCTGCTTCCAGCATGAAATCATCCAGAAATTCTATGTGATTTTGTGACGTATTTATACATGCGTCCTTAGTTTGCGGCCGCATCATTGATTGTGCGTCCCTATGATTCCTCCTTAATTTGTGCGGGAAAATAAACACTATTTATGGCTTGGTGTGTGTGGAGTCGAGGTTGCGTTGTTGGAGTGTTGTCGGTGAAGTGGTTTGGATTTGGTTGGTTGGTTGCGTTTGGAGGATTTTGGAGAGTTGTTTTTTTGTTTGTTTTTGCTACATTTCTTTGGTTTTTACGTTCGCATTTTTTTCATTTTTTCTACATCCTTTCCTGATTTGGTAAGTTTTGTGCATTCAAATTTGTGGCCAATTGTTGTATTCTTCTGTTTTGTGGTTAGTTAATTTGTTTAACACTCATTTCATATTTTTTAGTTTTTTTTGGTTTTCGGACCCAAAGAAGTTTTTTGAGGACATCTTATATATTCGAGTTGGGTAAGTCCATTTTTTGTCTTGCATTTGCGAATGAATTACCGCATTTTGGACTGTTGGTGTAGTGAGTTGCATTTGCGAATAATTTACCGCATTTTTGACTGTTGGTGTAGTGACTTGCATTTGCGAATAATTTACCGCATTTTGGACTGTTGGTGTAGTGACTTGCATTTGCGAATAATTTACCGCATTTTGGACTGTTGGTGTAGTGACTTGCATTTGCGAATAATTTACCGCATTTTGGACTGTTGGTGTAGTGACTTGCATTTGCGAATAATTTACCGCATTTTGGACGGCTTATTCATCATATAATCCAGTTTTGCTTTTCCCTTTTCCATTTTTTGGGTCCATTTGAACCCTATTTGACGTACGGTGTGCAATGTAGTTTTCAGCGATGGCCAAATGTGTTTTTCCGTTATTTTCTGTGTTGGCTTGCAACAATTTTTTACCTAAAAAAAAACCCTTTACATTTTTGACGTCTCATTGTTGCCTTTTTTACAGTTTATACATATCATGACAATACCCCGGCATGTAAGCAGCTATGGATGGTATCAGAAAGCTAAGTTTTTTTTTCTTACTTTTGGGGTGGGTCAAAAGCCTTACATTGTAAACTTTGAATTTCAGATAGATCTGGGGCGAATTGTTCTGGCCCTGCTCCCGGAAGACGACCAACCTCAAACTCGTCCCAGGCGTAGGCATCGTAGGCATGCAAGGCCCCAGATATTTCGAACACGTGTCACCCTTTTTGGAATGCCCGATGATGAGGTTTTAAGACGCTACCGTCTACCTCCCAAAATCATCATAGACACTCTCTCATTAATAGAAAGTGATCTTGAGCGGCAAATTGACAGTCCAACAGCAATACCACCACTGACGCAATTTATGGCGGTGTTACATTTCTGTGCCTCAGGATCGTTTCAAACAACGGTCGGAATAGTGGCGGGCATCTCCCAATCCTCCTTTTCCCGGATCCTGAGGGCAGTGATGGAGGCACTTTTCAAGCACCTCCATCATTTTATTCAAATGCCTTTGGATATGGGTGCCCTTAGTGTGGCCAAGGCCAATTTTTACCAAATAGCTGGCTTCCCACACATCATAGGGGTTGTGGATGGTACTCACATACCACTTCAGCCTCCAGCACGGCTGGAGGCCATATTTAGAAACAGGAAACACTATCACTCCCTGAATGTAATGGTGGTATGTGATGCCTCCCTCCAGATCCTGTCCCTGAATGCTAAATTACCCGGAAGTGCTCATGACTCCTTCGTCATCCGGCAATCAGGGATATGGCAGAAATTAACCAACCTACAAGCTGGTGATGCGTGGCTTCTGGGTAAGTGGAGACCTTTAGTACATAACAATGTTAAGCTTGATACACAGTGTTCCTGATGTGGTCTATTTTTGTTCACAGGAGACAGTGGATACCCTTGCATGTCCTGGCTGCTCACTCCTTATTTGGCTCCCACACCAGGGCCACAAAGTGCGTATAATTCCGCACTTACAGCCACCAGGCAAGTGGTGGAGCGCTGTATCGGCCTTTTAAAAGGCCGATTCAGATGCCTCCACCGCTCTGGTGGCGAGCTCATGTATGTGCCGGATATGGTGTCTAAAATTGTGGTCCTGTGTGGGATATTTCACAACATTGCCATAAGGAGTGGTGTCCCAATGCAGCCAGAGGATGCCTTACCTGAGGATGGCCCCCCCGAGGTTGGTCGAAGGTCAGTATGTGGGGGGGCCATACGCGATGATGTGGTGGCCAGATTTTTTAGGTAAGTTTGTTCAAAACTCCAGTGTTTATACCTAATGTGTTTTTTTTTTTGGGCAAACATCTAATTTATTTTTATTTTTCTCACCATCTTCTGTTTGTTCACATAATCTTTGGCACTCCAACGCTCACTACTTCCTGCTACCCTTACCAAACCTGGATCTGGTCCTTTTGGGCATATATTCTGGAACCCATATCGCAACGCCATGTTTGTGGAATCATGTTGGCATGGTCCTTCGTCAACCAGTTCTTGATTTTGTGTTTTTATTTATTTTTTTCTTGGTATGTGTTGTATTTGAATTTATCACTGTGTATTTTTTTGGGGAGTGACCACTTTGTTTGCTCTGTTATGTGGTGAATAAATGTTTGAAGAGTGAAATGGTCTTCCTTTTTTGGGACGTTAACAGCAAGTGTAACCAGGTTAACACAAGTTACATTTGACTAAGGGGTAAACCAGTACTGACGCCAGATGAGCAAAACTGAAATATGTTTTCAGCTTTCCAATCCACACCAAAAGGAAGCCTGGCCCAACCTTGGGATTTGTAAGATTGGCCTAAGCAGCTTGCGCACCAAGTAGGAACCTGGAAAATGTAGAAATCTGAAATTGACACTACACCCAAAAAGGGAAATTACATTGTTACTGTTATGTGTTTCTGGTGTCTGTTTGACATACAAAGACAAAACACAATCTAACTTTTACAAAAGGGAAATCCTTGCAGGAACTTATGTCAGGCTAAACTATTTTGGTTTTGGTTTTTAAAAATGATCCACAACGTATATTTGTCTTTAAAATTTTATTGGGAAAATACAACAAAAAAAAAAAAACTAATGCCGAAGGAGGCCAGACAGTCGGTCGAGGGCCACCAGAAGGCCGATTACATGGTGGCGCATCTGCCCCACAACATCCGCCACCTCTTGCCGACGCCTCTGTTCCTCTGTGGGTGAGAAAAGTGTGTGGGTTAATACAACAATAGGGACTCCACAGAAAAACATTAATTAAAAAACAAATCACTCCTAAACCCAAAAACATAAATAAAAAGTGTGGGCTGGCAAAAATACAAGGCCTAGGTACAAATTCCCACAGGTATGATATGTGTATGCTTAAATCACCAGGAAGAGGTAAAGGCAAACCTTCACAATCAACAAAAGTCAAGCCACAAAAACACGAAGAAAGGCACGACACATGATTACATACAAACAGTTTGTGGTTTAAAAAAAAATAATAAAAAACATACCGGGAAAAAAATCGGGAGCTCCGGCAAAACCTCCATGATCCTCCTCGGAGGATCCGTCATTCCCCAAAGAATGGGGCGGAGTTATGCTGGACTCCGGGGAGGGGGTAATTGGAAGAGGGGTGGGTGGAGGAGAGGGGGAAGTGGGACGGAGGGGAAGGAGTCCCGACATTTCCGGGAGAGGGTCTGGGAAGGATGGGGAGGAGTGGGGAATAGGGGAAAGATTTGGGGTGGAGTGTTGGCTGGGGGTTGGGGAGAGTGGGCGGGAACGCCGACGTTGACGGCGGAGTCTTGGCTGTCCCCCTAAAATATGTCAAATAAATTGCGTTTAGTTTATGGACAAATCCGGCCAAACAAACAAACAAACAAAAAAAAAAAAAAAAATAGCAGTAGAATTAAAAATTCATAAAAAGAGGGAAAACATGCAGACGCAGATATGAGTACAAATAATAAATAGAACAGACAGGAAAACATGCAGACGCAGATATGAGTACAAATAATAAATAGAACAAACATGAAAACATGCACACGCAGTTTGCCCCACAAACACAAACATTAAAACCACAATACATAACACTTACTTGCCAGGATCTGCATGCGAAAGCATGCCAGCAAGCGGGGCGGTCGCCGTTGCAGGTCGGACCACCTGCGCTCCAGCTGGCCGATGTTGCGGCGTGATCCAAAGGACCGCAGGCGGGACCGTACCTCCGCATACGCGGAGCGCTTCTGCCGGTTGGTCATGGGTTCTGGCTGGCTGGTGATCCGGCGATCCATGACCTCCGTAAGCACCAGCAGCTCACGCCTGGTGAATGCGGAGGCTCTCATGATGGCAATGGTGTTTTTCTTAAAAATCATTTTTGATAAAGTGTGTAAAAATTTTCTGATTGGCTAATGTATTTTGGAAATTAACAGGAGCAATTTTATTGGTTAGTGTATGAGTCATGTGTTCGACAGGGCCAGAAATCTCTGGAGAGTTAGGATAGGCTTGATGCAGTGACATGCGTAAGCAAATTTAAATAAAGAAATGAACCCAGGGAAATATGCGGGGATACACAGCAATAGTACAATTGTTTAATTGTGGTTCACATGTTTTTTAAACAATACAAGCGAATGTTTCATCCGTACGTATTCTGCGGGTAAACACAAACACAGACAAGAGTAAAGTTTCTTTCATTGTGTTGAAAAAAAACAAACAATTAAGCTAATTGATACATTGATTGGCATGATACGATTGATGGAGGTAGGCAGAATAAAGGAGCAGGTAATCGACATCTGACAAGGCCACTTCCTGTTTATACTTGTGCGTGCGTTCCTTTCAAGCCATTTCGGGGATGTACGCTCGCTATTTCGTACGCTCGTTAGTTAGAGGAGGGGTCGTCAGAGTTTTGGGAGGAATTTTAGATGCGAACGAAAATACGAGCGAGCCATTGAATTTAAATATTTTTGTACGTACGCCTAACGTACGTGCGCCCGCTTGCGAGTGGGTCTGAATGAGGGCCAATGCTCGGTGTATTACTGATTAGTGTAGGGACAGTGCTCGGTGTATTACTGATTAGTGTAAGGACAGTGCTCGGTGTATTACTGATTAGTGTAGAGACAGTGCTCAGTGTATTACTGATTAGTGTAAGGACAGTGCTCGGTGTATTACTGATTAGTGTAAGGACAGTGCTCAGTGTATTACTGATTAGTGTAGAGACAGTGCTCGGTGTATTACTGATTAGTGTAAGGACAATGCTCGGTGTATTACTGATTAGTGTAAGGACAGTGCTCGGTGTATTACTGATTAGTGTAAGGACAGTGCTCGGTGTATTACTGATTAGTTTAGAGACAGTGCTCAGTGTATTACTGATTAGTGTAAGGACAGTGCTCGGTGTATTACTGATTAGTGTAAGGACAGTGCTCGGTGTATTACTGATTAGTGTAAGGACAGTGCTCGGTGTATTACTGATTAGTTTAGAGACAGTGCTCAGTGTATTACTGATTAGTGTAAGGACAGTGCTCGGTGTATTACTGATTAGTGTAAGGACAGTGCTCGGTGTATTACTTATTAGTGTAAGGACAGTGCTCGGTGTATTACTTATTAGTGTAAGGACAGTGCTCGGTGTATTACTGATTAGTGTAAGGACAGTGCTCGGTCTATTACTGATTAGTGCAGAGACAGTGCTCAGTGTATTACTGATTAGTGTAAGGACAGTGCTCGGTGTATTACTGATTAGTGTAAAAACAGTGCTCGGTGTGTTACTGATTAGTGTAGAGACAGTGCTCGGTGTATTACTGATTAGTGTAAGGACAGTGCTCGGTGTATTACTGATTAGTGTAAGGACAGTGCTCTGTGTTTTACTGATTAGTGTAAGGACAGTGCTCGGTGTATTACTGATTAGTGTAAGGACAGTGCTCGTGTATTACTGATTAGTGTAAGGACAGTGCTCGTGTATTACTGATTAGTGTAAGGACAGTGCTCGGTGTATTACTGATTAGTGTAAGGACAGTGCTCGGTGTGTTACTGATTAGTGTAGAGAAAGTGCTCAGTGTATTTCTGATTAGTGTAGAGACAGTGCTCGGTGTATTACTGATTAGTGTATAGACAGTGCTCGGTGTATTACTGATTAGTGTAGGGACAGTGCTCGGTGTATTACTGATTAGTGTAGGGACAGTGCTCGGTGTATTACTGATTAATGTAAGGACAGTGCTTGGTGTATTACTGATTAGTGTAAGGACAGTGCTCTGTGTATTACTGAATTAGTGTAAGGACAGTGCTCGGTGTGTTACTGATTAGTGTAGAGACAGTGCTCGGTGTATTTCTGATTAGTGTAAGGACAGTTCTCGGTGTATTACTGATTAGTGTAAGGACAGTGCTCGGTGTATTTCTGATTAGTGTAAGGACAGTTCTCGGTGTATTACTGACTAGTGTAAGGACAATGCTCGGTGTATTACTGATTAGTGTAGGGACAGTGCTCGGTGTATTACGGATTAGTGTAAGGACAGTGCTCGGTGTATTACTGATTAGTGTAGAGACAGTGCTCGGTGTATTACTGATTAGTGTAAGGACAGTGCTCGGTGTATTACTGATTAGTGTAAGGACAGTGCTCGGTGTATTACTGATTAGTGTAGAGACAGTGCTCGGTGTATTACTGATTAGTGTAAGGACAATGCTCGGTGTATTACTGATTAGTGTAAGGACAGTGCTCGGTGTATTACTGATTAGTGTAAGGACAGTGCTCGGTGTATTACTGATTAGTGTAAGGACAGTGCTCTGTGTATTACTGATTAGTGTAGAGACAGTGCTCGGTGTATTACTGATTAGTGTAAGGACAGTGCTCTGTGTATTACTGATTAGTGTAGAGACAGTGCTCGGTGTATTACTGATTAGTGTAAGGACAGTGCTCAGTGTTGATGAAAACACACTGATACTTACAGACAATACATATAGCCATAGGGATCATTGTGCCTTATACCCAATGCAGAGCAATTATAATAATACATGTAACCATAGGGATCATTGTGCCTTATACCCAATGCAGGGAAATTATACTAATACATGTAACCATAGGGATCATTGTGCCTTATACCCAATGCAGGGATATTATACTAATACATGTAGCCATAGGGATCATTGTGCCTTATACCCAATACAGGGAAATTATACTAATGCATGTAGCCATAGGGATCATTGTGCCTTATACCCAATGCAGGGAAATGCTACTAATGCATGTAACCATAGGGATCATTGTGCCTTATAACCAATGCAGGGAAATTATACTAATACATGTAACCATATGGATCATTGTGCCTTATACCCAATGCAGGGATATTATACTAATGCATGTAGCCATAGGGATCATTGTGCCTTATACCCAATGCAGGGAAATGATCCTAATACATGTAGCTATAGGGATCATTGTGCCTTATACCCAATGCAGGGAAATGATACTAATACATGTAGCCATAGGGATCATTGTGCCTTATACCCAATACAGGGAAATTATACTAATGCATGTAGCCATAGGGATCATTGTGCCTTATACCCAATGCAGGGAGATGATACTAATACATGTAGCCATAGGGATTATTGTGCCTTATACCCAATGCAGGGAAATTATACCAATGCATGTAGCCATAGGGATCACTGTGCCTTATACCTAATGCAGGGAAATGATACTAATACATGTAGCCATAGGGATCATTGTGCCTTATACCCAATGCAGGCAAATTAAACTAATGCATGAAGCCATAGGGATCATTGTGCCTTCTACCCAATGCTGGGAAATTATACTAATGCATGTAACCATAGGGATAATTTTGCCTTATACCCAATGCAGGGAAATGATACTAATACATGTAGCCGTAGGGATCATTGTGCCTTATACCCAATGCAGGGAAATGTTACTAATACATGTAGCCATAGGGATCATTGTGCCTTATACCCAATGCAGGGACATGATACTAATGCATGTAACCATAGGGATCATTGTGCCTTATACCCAATGCAGGGAAATGATACTAATGCATGTAACCATAGGGATCATTGTGCCTTATACCCAATGCAGGGAAATGATACTAATGCATGTAACCATAGGGAACATTGTGCCTTATACCCAATGCAGGGAAATTATACTAATACATGTAACCATAGGGATCATTGTGCCTTATACCCAATGCAGGCGCGTGCGCACTGCCCGGCCATCGACCAGCTTACGAGCGCATAGCGCTTGCGAGCGGGTCTGAATCAGGCCCAGAGTATGTTCTATTTTGACGTTAGGATTAACACTGAAGAAAGAATCAGAAACGGCAGGCCGATGAGAGTGCTAGAGGTTATATAGGGTGAGATAGCAGAGAATGCGGTCACATAGTAATAATATACAAATCTCTGAGTCCCGTGTGTAAAATGGGACAGAGCGTCCGATTAGACAGGAAAGAGAAGACGGCAAACGGTTACAGCGCCCGGCTGTGTACAGCGGCTATAAGAGCTGTGCATGAAATCCTGCATGAAATCCTGCATACAGTCTAGAGAGAAGGTCCCCGGCCAGCTGTATTACAAGTCCTGGAAAGATGACGTACGTTTCGCCATGGGGGAGGCTTCATCACATCAGTCATCTAGGCTTTAGAATAAAGGTTATATTTAAACATTACTATTTTTTTTAATATAACAGCTTCATAATGGGGGTAATGTGCAATCAGGGAGATTGGCAGACTCTTCAGGAAGACAGGGAGATTGCTGCTATGTCAGGGAGACTGGGAGTTAGCTGCTATTTCAGGGAGTCGGGGAGATTGCTGCTATGTCAGGGAGACGGGGAGATTGCTGCTATGTCAGGGAGACGGGGAGATTGCTACTATGTCAGGGAGTCAGGGAGATTGCTGCTATGTCAGGGAGTCAGGGAGATTGCTGCTATGTAAGGGAGTCAGGGAGATTGCTGCTATGTCAGGGAGACGGGGAGATTGCTGCTATGTCAGGGAGTCAGGGAGATTGCTGCTATGTCAGGGAGTCAGGGAGATTGCTGCTATGTCAGGGAGTCAGGAAGATTGCTGCTATGTCAGGGAGTCAGGGAGATTGCTGCTGTGTCAGGGAGTCAGGAAGATTGCTGCTATGTCAGGGAGTCAGGGAGATTGCTGCTATGTCAGGGAGACAGGGAGATTGCTGCTGTGTCAGGGAGTCAGGAAGATTGCTGCTATGTCAGGGAGTCAGGGAGATTGCTGCTATGTCAGGGAGTCAGGGAGATTGCTGCTATGTAAGGGAGTAAGGAAGATTGCTGCTATGTCAGGGAGACAGGGGGACAGCTTCTATGACAGGGAGACAGCTGCTATGTCAGGGTGACAGGGGGACAGCTTCTATGTCAGGGAGATTGCTGCTATATCAGGGTGTCAGGAAGATTGCTGCTATGTCAGGGAGACAGGGAGATTGCTGCTATGTCAGGGAGACGGGGAGATTGCTGCTATGTCAGGGAGACGGGGAGATTGCTGCTATGTCAGGGAGACGGGGAGATTGCTGCTATATCAGGGAGACAGGGAGATAGCTGCTATGTCAGGGAGACAGGGGGACAGCTTCTATGTCAGGGAGATTGCTGCTATATCAGGCAGTCTCCCTGACAATGAGGGAGAGTTGGCCCGTATGATATAAGCAGGGGCTCCGGACTAGAGATAGACAGTAATTAGTTAGACAATGTCTACATAGACACCAGACTGTTAGACAGTTGATAATTAGACAGGGTCAAAAGTTCGACGTGAAAATGATTGACACAAAAATGGTCAACACTTTTTTTTTTCTTTTTTTTTAGGATATGGGTTAAGTTTAGTGTTAGGGTTAGGCACTTACTGGAGGGTTTGGGTTAGGCACTTACCCCCACAGTTAGGGTTAGGCACCAGGAGGGAGGGTTAGGCACCAGAAGGGAGGGTTAGGCACCAGTAGGGAAGGTTAGGCACCAGGAGGGTTAGGCACCAGGAGGGAGGGATAGGGTTAGGCACCAGGAGGGAGGGTTAGGGTTAGGCACCAGGAGGGAGGGATAGGGTTAGGCATCAGGAGGGAGGGATAGGGTTAGGCACCAGGAGGGAGGGATAGGGTTAGGCACCAGGAGGGAGGGTTAGGGTTAGGCACCAGGAGGGAGGGATAGGGTTAGGCACTAGGAGGGTTAGGGTTAGGCACCAGGAGGGAGGGATAGGGTTAGGCACCAGGAGGGAGGGTTAGGGTTAGGCACCAGGAGGGAGGGATAGGGTTAGGCACTAGGAGGGTTAGGGTTAGGCACCAGGAGGGAGGGATAGGGTTAGGCACCAGGAGGGAGGGATAGGGTTAGGCACTAGGAGGGAGGGATAGGGTTAGGCACCAGGAGGGAGGGTTAGGGTTAGGCACCAGGAGGGAGGGATAGGGTTAGGCACTAGGAGGGTTAGGGTTAGGCACCAGGAGGGAGGGATAGGGTTAGGCACCAGGAGGGAGGGATAGGGTTAGGCACTAGGAGGGTTAGGGTTAGGCACCAGGAGGGAGGGATAGGGTTAGGCACCAGGAGGGAAGGTTAGGGTTAGGCACCAGGAGGGAGGGTTAGGGTTAGGCACCAGGAGGGAGGGTTAGGGTTAGGCACCAGGAGGGAGGGTTAGGCACCAGGAGGGAGGGATAGGGTTAGGCACTAGGAGGGAGGGTTAGGGTTAGGCACCAGGAGGGAGGGATAGGGTTAGGCACCAGGAGGGAGGGTTAGGGTTAGGCACCAGGAGGGAGGGATAGGGTTAGGCACTAGGAGGGTTAGGGTTAGGCACCAGGAGGGAGGGATAGGGTTAGGCACCAGGAGGGAGGGATAGGGTTAGGCACTAGGAGGGTTAGGGTTAGGCACCAGGAGGGAGGGATAGGGTTAGGCACCAGGAGGGAAGGTTAGGGTTAGGCACCAGGAGGGAGGGTTAGGGTTAGGCACCAGGAGGGAGGGTTAGGGTTAGGCACCAGGAGGGAGGGTTAGGCACCAGGAGGGAGGGATAGGGTTAGGCACCAGGAGGGAGGGATAGGGTTAGGCACCAGAAGGGAGGGATAGCGTTAGGCATCAGGAGGGAGGGATAGGGTTAGGCAGCAGGAGGGAGGGTTAGGCACCAGGAGGGAGGGTTAGGGTTAGGCACCAGGAGGGAGGGATAGGGTTAGGCACCAGGAGGGAGAGTTAGGGTTAGGCACCAGGAGGGAGGGTTAGGGTTAGGCACCAGGAGGGAGGGTTAGGCACCAGGAGGGAGGGATAGGGTTAGGCACCAGGAGGGAGGGATAGGGTTAGGCACCAGGAGGGAGAGTTAGGGCCCAGGAGGGTGGGTTAGGGTTAGGCACCAGGACGGAAGGTTAGGGTTAGGCACCAGGAGGGAGGGTTAGGCACCTGGAGGGAGGGTTAGGGTTAGGCACCAGGAGGGAGGGTTAGGGTTAGGCACCAGGAGGGAGGGTTAGGCTTAGGCACCATGGGGAGGGTTAGGCTTAGGCACCATGGGGAGGGTTAGGGTGAAAATTAGGGCTAAAAAACAAGAACAAAAACTGGCAACACTTTTGTTTTCTTCTTTTTTAAGATTAGGGTTAGGTTTAGGGTTAGGCATTTACTATACGGTTAGGCACTTACTGGATGGTTAGGGACCAAGGGGAGGGTTAGGGTGAAGATTAGGGCTAAAAAAAAAATAATTGTCGACCATTTTTGTGTCGACCATTTTCACGTCAAACTTTTGACCCTGTTGATCTTTTGTACCTGCCAAACTTTTTACATGTCTAACTTTGGTGTGTCTGACTTCTGGCTGTGTCGAACTTTTATCCTCGTCTCACTATTACCTGTCTAATATCTGGTGTCTATCCTAGACATTGTCTAACTAATTTCTGTCTGTCCCTTATACTACACCCGAGAGGAGCAGGATGGGGCATAAGTTCCAGTTCTAGAATTGAAGAAGTCAAAGAGCAAAAAACAATACGGCATAAATTGTGCTATATATTGTATAAGGGGCCATTCAATAGTATGATGAGAGAGAAAGAGGGGTGGTATTAGAACGTGGCCGGACATTGTCGTTTCCCATTTCTGATAATGACTGATTTCTATTTCCTTGAAATCCAATTTAAATAATTTCTTTCGCTGAATGTTTACTGAATCAATATGAAAATTGCAACTTTCAAGCACAATTCAATAGTCATCCATATGGCAGTCACATGTCTGATCCATAAATAGTCATTGGTGCATGAGCAGGGCGTATTATACAGCTGTGCGGCCTATGGTAATAAGCCTCTGACACGTGCATGAAGTCTTCATAATCATCTTAATGTAACATTTCTCAGCACTGTACCCTGCTTTATATTGTATACACAGTACATTGTGTAAGTGCGCATTCCAGTATACCCAGTACATTGTGTAAGTGCGCATTCCAGTATACATAGTACTCTGTGTAAGTGCGCATTCCAGTAAACATAGTACACTGTGTAAGTGCGCATTCCAGTATACACAGTACATTGTGTAAGTGCGCATTCCAGTATACACAGTACATTGTGTAAGTGCGCATTCCAGTATACACAGTACATTGTGTAAGTGCGCATTCCAGTATACACAGTACATTGTGTAAGTGCGCATTCCAGTATACACAGTACATTGTGTAAGTGCGCATTCCAGTATACACAGTACATTGTGTAAGTGCGCATTCCAGTATACACAGTACATTGTGTAAGTGTGCATTCCAGTATACACAGTACATTGTGTAAGTGCGCATTCCGGTATACACAGTACATTGTGTAAGTGCGCATTCCAGTATACACAGTACATTGTGTAAGTGCGCATTCCAGTATACACAGTACATTGTGTAAGTGCGCATTCCAGTATACCCAGTACATTGTGTAAGTGCGCATTCCAGTATACATAGTACTCTGTGTAAGTGCACATTCCAGTATACACAGTACATTGTGTAAGTGTGCATTCCAGTATACACAGTACATTGTGTAAGTGCGCATTCCAGTATACACAGTACATTGTGTAAGTGCGCATTCCAGTATACATAGTACATTGTGTAAGTGCGCATTCCAGTATACACAGTACATTGTGTAAGTGCGCATTCCAGTATACACAGTACATTGTGTAAGTGCGCATTCCAGTATACACAGTACATTGTGTAAGTGCGCATTCCAGTATACACAGTACATTGTGTAAGTGCGCATTCCAGTATACACAGTACATTGTGTAAGTGCGCATTCCAGTATACACAGTACATTGTGTAAGTGCGCATTCCAGTATACACAGTACATTGTGTAAGTGCGCATTCCAGTATACACAGTACATTGTGTAAGTGCGCATTCCAGTATACATAGTACATTGTGTAAGTGCGCATTCCGGTATACACAGTACATTGTGTAAGTGCGCATTCCGGTATACACAGTACATTGTGTAAGTGTGCATTCCATGCCAATAGCACTTCACACCCCGTGGGGATGATTTACAACCAGGCAAATTAAAGTCAGTGTTTAAGCACTAAGCAGTCTGGTGCATTAAGCAATCACAGCACCACGCAGAGCTCTCTAGTGCCAATGTAGATGCCAGGTTTAAATATAAAATGAGGTGTTTGCTGTTTGCGGAGATACATCAGGGAGCCGGCTCTCACTTACAGAACCATTAACCCTTAAACCGACAGCCTGAAAACTGACAGACTGATGCAATAATCGGTTATTCCTGAGTGACTGGCCCGTACACAGTTATCACCAGGCAGAGAGGAGACTCATTACTAATCTCGGGGATCTTTATTCCCTACCCTCATCCCATTTAGTGTTGTCATGCCCCCAATCTCCTAACTCCCACTGACCACAGAAACTAATTGCTTAAGGGATTTAAGTCACAATTAAATAACAATTAAGTAACCGTAATTAAGGAGGCGAGGACGTAGCCCGCGCCTTATTCCCGGGGACATCCTTTCGGCAAATGCGCAAGTCCCCAGGAAAATGGGCGTCAACATTTTCCCTGTGATTTTTGCTGCTCGGCAGCGCGGCACTGCAGACTGCGGAAAGGTAAGTATAACTATATATGGGTGCAGGGTGTACGGTGCGGGCCTCACCCTGCCCCCATTATAGATACACCCCTGGGGGGGACACAGTGGGGTTCATAATGTAGTGTACACACACTAACTGGCACTAGCACACACACATACACCCACACAACACACACATACACCCACACAACACATACATACACCCACACAACACATAAACGCACACCTACATACATATACACACACACACATACACCCACACAACACATACATACACCCACACAACACATACATACACCCACACAACACATACACACACACACACACAACACATACATGCACACCTACATACATATACACACACACACATACACCCACACAACACATACATACACCCACACAACACATACACACACACACACAACACATACACACACACACACAACACATACACGCACACCTACATACATATACACACACACATACACCCACACAACACATACACGCACCCACACAACACATACACACACCCACATAACACATACACGCACACCTACATACATATAAACACACACCCACACAACACATACATACACCCACACAACACATACACGCACACCTATATACACATACACACACCCGACAAACACATACACACACCCGACAAACACATACACACATACCCTCACACACAATACATTTACATACACCCCCACAAACACATACACACACCACACATACATACACAACACATACACACAGCCGACAAACACACACCACCCCTACACAACACATAGACACACCACACATATACACAACACATACACACACACACCCTCACACACAACACATACACACCATACCTGCCGACTTTCTGGCTGCTCCGCAGGGGGCGGGGCCAAAATGACGCAAATCGCATCACCGGCCCCCCTGCTGGGGGTTGCAGGGCTTATTGCGGGCGGGGGGATACTATTGTTGGGCGGCAGCCGGGAGGCTTGCCTGCCTTCCCGGGAGGTCGGGAGCGGCACCCAATTTTCGGGAGGCTCCCGACACACACACACCACATACACCCTCACACACACCACATACACCCTCACACACACACCACATACACCCTCACACACACACCACATACACCCACACACACACACCACATACACACACACACCACATACACCCTCACACACATACACACTCACACACACACCACATATACCCTCACACACACACACTCACACACACACCACATATACCCTCACACACACACACACACACCACATACACCCTCACACACACCACATACACCCTCACACACACCACATACACCCTCACACACACACCACATACATCCTCACACACACACCACATACACTCACACACACCCTCACACACACACACCACATACACACACACACACTCACACACCACATACACCCTCTCACACACACACACCCTCACACACACACCACATACACCCTCACACACCACATACACACTCACACACACCACACACACCACATACACCCTCACACACACACCGCATACACACTCACACACACACACCGCATACACACTCACACACACACACCACATACACCCTCACACACACACACACACATACACACACACCACATACACACACACACACCACATACACCCACACACACACACCACATACACCCTCACACACACACACACTCACACACACCACATACACACTCACACACACTCACACTCACACCACATACACCCTCACACACATACACCACATACACCCTCACACACACCACATACACCCTCACACACACACACACACACACACACCACATACACCCTCACACACACACCACATACACCCTCACACACACACACTCACACACACCACATACACCCTCACACACACACACCACATACACACACACACACACACCACATACACACTCACACACACCCTCACACACACACACCACATACACCCTCACACACACACACCACATACACCCTCACACACACACACACACACACTCACACACACCACATACACACACCACATACACACTCACACACACACCACACACACACACCACATACACACTCACACACACACCACATACACCCTCACACACACCACATATACACTCACACACACCACATATACACTCACACACACACCAGATACACCCTCACACACACACTCACACCCACCACATACACACTAACACACACACCACATACACACACACACCACATACACACTCACACACACACTCACACACACCACATACACCCTCACACACACACACACACACACCACATACACACTGTCTGGTTATTGATGAATATTCTCCCAGGTGTCTCCATGTCCTGTACATGTCCATCATCTGCATTAACCATCCAACCTATCACGTCAGCTTTCTGGTCCGCAATGGCTGAGCCTGTTACTGTACAGAATCCCTGTATTCAACCATCACAATCCTGAATATTAGGAACAATTTGATGTAAATACTTGAAGAGCCAATTCTATGAATATCTGGTGCTTTACAGAAACACTTTCTCTGGAACAGGGTAAAACACATTTTATAAAACTGAATGAGATGATTAGAAACAGCATTTTGTGAATTTACGAAACTGGAAACTTGCGGATTACCGATCACAGCATCGATCACAGCACCGATCACAGCATCGATCACAGCCCCGATCACAGCATCGATCACAGCACCGATCACAGCATCGATCACAGCACCGATCACAGCACCGATCACAGCACCGACCACATGATCACAGCACCGACCACAGCCCCGATCACAGCACCGATCACAGGCCCTCATTCAGAGCCGTACGCTCTGAGCAGAGCGCACGCTCTGAATGAGGGCCGCCCTCCATAAAAATGGAGCGTCCTCCTGGACGCTCGTATAGCTGTGGGTCACCACCCACAGCCTATACGAGCGTGCAGTTTGATGGCCGCGATGGTCTTGACCATCGCGACCATCGAAACTGCGAGCCGGAGCCTGCGGTTGAGGTTTTCAACCGCAAGCCCCGGAGTGATTTTGGCTCTATCAGAGCCAAAATCACTCCCACTGACATCACTAGTGATGTCAGTGGGCCGGCTTCTGACGGGAGGCGTTCCCGTGGGAACGCCCCCGTCAGGGAGGCACGCCCCCGGCACGCCCACCAAAGGGGGCGTGCTGTCAATCAACATCGACAGCACGCCCCCTTTGATCAGACACAACGAGCGAAGGAAAGTCCTTCGCTCGTCGCGTCTGGAGCATGCGCACGACGGAGCTCCCGCCGTCGTGCGCATGCGCAGAGCACAACATCGACCCACTTGCGAGCGGACAGCCGCTTGCGAGTGGGTCTGAATCAGGCCCACAGCCCGGATCACAGCCCGGATCACAGCACGGATCACAGCCCCGATCACAGCATCGATCACAGCATCGATCACAGCCCCGATCACAGCCCCGATCACAGCCCCGATCACAGCATCGATCACAGCCCCGATCACAGCACCGATCACAGCACCGATCACAGCACCGACCACAGCACCGATCACAGCCCAGATCACAGCACAGATCACAGCACTGATCACAGCACCGATCACATGATCACAGCACCGATCACAGCCCCGATCACAGCATCGATCACAGCACCGATCACAGGCCCTCATTCAGAGCCGTACACTCTGAGCAGAGCGCACGCTCTGAATGAGGGCCGCCCTCCATAAAAATGGAGCGTCCTCCTGGACGCTCGTATAGCTGTGGGTCACCACCCACAGCCTATACGAGCGTGCAGTTTGATGGCTGCGATGGTCTTGACCATCGCGACCATCGAAACTGCGAGCCAGAGCCTGCGGTTGAGGTTTTCAACCGCAAGCCCCGGAGTGATTTTGGCTCTATCAGAGCCAAAATCACTCCCACTGACATCACTAGTGATGTCAGTGGGCCGGCTTCTGACGGGAGGCGTTCCCGTGGGAACGCCCCCGTCAGGGAGGCACGCCCCCGGCACGCCCACCAAAGGGGGCGTGCTGTCAATCAACATCCTTCGCTCGTCGCGTCTGGAGCATGCGCACGGCGGAGCTCCCGCCGTCGTGCACATGCGCAGAGCACAACATCGACCCACTTGCGAGCGGACAGCCGTTTGCGAGTGGGTCTGAATCAGGCCCACAGCCCGGATCACAGCCCGGATCACAGCACGGATCACAGCACGGATCACAGCCCCGATCACAGCATCGATCACAGCACCGATCACAGCCCCGATCACAGCATCGATCACAGCCCCGATCACAGCATCGACCACAGCACCGATCACAGCACCGATCACAGCATCGATCACAGCACCGATCACAGCATCGATCACAGCATCGATCACAGCACCAATCACATGACCACAGCCCCGATAACAGCATCGATCACAGCACCGATCACAGCACCGATCACAGCCCGGATCACAGCACCGATCACAGCCCCGATCACAGCCCCGATCACATGATCACAGCACCGATCACATGATCACAGCACCGATCACATGATCACAGCATCGATCACAGCACCGATCACATGATCACAGCACCGATCACATGATCACAGCACCGATCACAGCACCGATCACAGCATCGATCACAGCACCGATCACATGATCACAGCACCGATCACATGATCACAGCCCCGATCACAGCACCGATCACAGCCCGGATCACAGCCCGGATCACAGCACCGATCACAGCACCGATCACAGCCCCGATCACAGCCCCGATCACAGCACCGATCACAGCACCGATCACATGATCACAGCCCCGATCACAGCCCCGATCACAGCACCGATCACATGATCACAGCCCGGATCACAGCACCGATCACAGCACCGATCACATGATCACAGCACCGATCACAGCACCGATCACAGCACCGATCACATGATCACAGCACCGATCACATGATCACAGCCCCAATCACAGCACCGATCACATGATCACAGCACCGATCACAGCCCCGATCACAGCACCGATCACAGCCCCGATCACAGCACCGATCACATGATCAAAGCACCGATCACATGATCACAGCACTGATCACAGCACCGATCACATGATCACAGCACCGATCACATGATCACAGCACCGATCACAGCCCCGATCACAGCACCGATCACAGCACCGATCACAGCATCGATCACAGCACCGATCACAGCATCGATCACAGCACCGATCACAGCACCGATCACAGCACCGATCACATGACCACAGCCCCGATCACAGCATCGATCACAGCCCCGATCACAGCCTCGATCACAGCCCCGATCACAGCCCCGATCACAGCCCCGATCACAGCCCCGATCACAGCCCCGATCACATGATCACAGCACCGATCACATGATCACAGCATCGATCACAGCACCGATCACATGATCACAGCCCCGATCACAGCACCGATCACAGCCCCGATCACAGCATCGATCACAGCACCGATCACAGCACCGATCACAGCATCGATCACAGCACCGATCACAGCACCGATCACAGCACCGATCACATGATCACAGCACCGATCACAGCACCGATCACAGCACCGATCACAGCACCGATCACATGATCACAGCACCGATCACAGCACCGATCACAGCCCGGATCACAGCCCCGATCACAGCCCCGATCACAGCATCGATCACAGCACCGATCACAGCACCGATCACAGCACCGATCACATGATCACAGCACCGATCACATGATCACAGCACCGATCACAGCACCGATCACATGATCACAGCACCGATCACAGCCCCGATCACAGCCCCGATCACAGCACCGATCACATGATCTCAGCACCGATCATAGCCCCGATCACAGCCCCGATCACAGCACCGATCACATGATCACAGCCCCGATCACAGCCCCGATCACAGCATCGATCACAGCACCGATCACAGCCCCGATCACAGCACCGATCACATGATCACAGCACCGATCACATGACCACAGCCCCGATCACAGCCCCGATCACAGCCCCGATCACAGCACCGATCACAGCCCCGATCACAGCTGGTTTATGCGCAGTGTCTGTGAAACACGCTCATTGGAGTCTTTTATCCGCGCAGCCAGCTCCATGTAGCACATAGGAAAAGCTGCTGTACAAGTCACTGTACTATATCAGGCTCTATGGGCACAGACGTGTTATTAGACGTTGCCCATAGTTACCTATTTGCAATATCGCCTGCGTTATCAATTTGGCCAGAACCTAGAAAAACATGATGAGATCGCAGTTTTCACGTTTGTCTGAAACTTCAGCTTGATACATTGGCCCGTAATAGGATCTGTATATAGGACCCAGCATTTCATATAACTCGCTGCTCCCACTGACTGACTACAAACACTGAGTACAGAGAGAAAGTGCCATAGTTAGTAATAGCACACTCTCTATGGTCAGGGACGGCGGAGGCTGAAGGCTGCTGCACTATCTTAGGATATTCTTTCACAGATTTTCTTGTTAAGCTGAAAAGTAAATCAGGAGGGACGGTTCCCTGACACCTCATCATGGAGAGAGAGCCGGACACTGGCGCTGCGATTCCCGAGCTCGGACTCATCGCTGATCATAGATTACTGCACCAGGCTTCTGGCAGGGACAGTTAATGAAATCATTGTAGACGGCCGTCCAGCACAACGCTAGTCACGCTGTTAATTACAGCCAAGTAAATGGATTAAGCAACTAGTGCTCCGGAGGGGGATTTACTTATGGACATGGAGACAGACTGAACTCCAAGCTGGGCACAGATATTGCTGCAGGGGCAATGCTGCCAATGCCTAATAGTCACAGGGGCGGTCAAATATTATTATATTACAGTGTCGTATTAGGAAGCCTGACTGTGAGTGGGGGGCCACAAAGGTATTTTCACTGTTATTCTCCCAGCAATTAGGGCAGGGTTCTTTGGTGAGTAAGGGGCTTACCAATGTGCCCTGCTGCATGGCGCGAGGCGTGCGCCCACGCCTCCATAGGAATGCATGGTGTGATCGCAGTGTGCTCCATAGCGTATGCTGCTGTGGGTAATCGCATGGCGTGATGTGTGCGCACATTGTAGCGTAATTGGCACAGATGTAGCAGGACACATCTGTATGTATCAAGCTGTTATTCTGGGAAATGGAGTTGGTTGTGGGAAGAGGTCCAAGCCCACCCCTCGCCCCCAGCTGTTTTGGAGAGGCTTTAATACTTTACCAAATGTACTATTAATGGTTCACATATGGACTATTAGGATCACTTTCCCGATACTTCCATTTACCATCAGTTACAGTATTATAATGATATATGATATATTGTTGCACTCTGACCCTACAGAGTGTAGAGATTGGGGTAATTAGCAAGATCTCAGTATATTTAATCCTGTATAATAGAGCCAGTATAATAGAGCCAGTATAGTCAGACTCCTGTCCATTATATTAAAATTTTAAAATGACGCTCCAATAATATCAAAAGGAAGTTTAACTGAATAAAATATTTCCCTAAACTCTAGCACATGCCTTTACTAACATAAGCTAAAATACAGAGTCTCACATGGTTTGCTATTCCATACAGGTAACCAGAAAATAGGCCCTGTATTGTACATTATTCACCAGGGAATAGACGTTGTATTGTACATTAGTCAACAGGGAATAGACGTTGTATTGTACATTATTCACCAGGGAATAGACGTTGTATTGTACATTAGTCACCAGGGAATAGACGTTGCATTGTACATTAGTCACCAGGGAATAGACGTTGCATTGTACATTAGTCACCAGGGAATAGACGTTGCATTGTACATTAGTCACCAGGGAATAGACGTTGTATTGTACATTAGTCACCAGGGAATAGACGTTGTATTGTACATTAGTCACCAGGGAATAGACGTTGCATTGTACATTAGTCACCAGGGAATAGACGTTGCATTGTACATTAGTCACCAGGGAATAGACGTTGTATTGTACATTAGTCACCAGGGAATAGACGTTGTATTGTACAATAGTCATCAGGGACTAGACATTTTATTATACATCAGTCATCAGGGAATAGACGTTGTATTGTACTTTAATCACCAGGGAATAGACGTTGTATTGTACATTAGTCATCAGGGAATAGACGTTGTATTGTACATTAGTCATCAGGGATTAGACGTTGTATTGTACATTAGTCACCAGGGACTAGACGTTGTATTGTACATCAGTCACCAGGGAATAGACGTTGTATTGTACATCAGTCATCAAGGAATAGACATTGTATTGTACATCAGTCACCAGGGACTAGACGTTGCACTGTACAATAGTCACCAGGGAATAGACGTTGTATTGTACATTAGTGAACAGGGAATAGACGTTGTATTGTACATTAGTCATCAGGGAATAGACGTTGTATTGTACATCAGTCACCAGGGAATAGACGTTGTATTGTACATTAGTCACCAGGGAATTAAAGCTGTACTGTGCATTAGTCACCAGGGAATAGATGTTGTATTGTACAATAGTCATCAGGGACTAGACGTTGTATTGTACATCAGTCACCAGGGAATAGACGTTGTATTGTACATCAGTCATCAAGGAATAGACATTGTATTGTACATCAGTCACCAGGGACTAGACGTTGCACTGTACAATAGTCACCAGGGAATAGACGTTGTATTGTACATTAGTGAACAGGGAATAGACGTTGTATTGTACATTAGTCATCAGGGAATAGACGTTGTATTGTACATCAGTCACCAGGGAATAGACGTTGTATTGTACATTAGTCACCAGGGAATTAAAGCTGTACTGTGCATTAGTCACCAGGGAATAGATGTTGTATTGTACAATAGTCATCAGGGACTAGACGTTGTATTGTACATCAGTCACCAGGGAATAGACGTTGTATTGTACATTAGTCATCAGGGAATAGATGTTGTATTGTACATCAGTCATCAGGGAATAGACGTTGTATTGTACATCAGTCATCAGGGAATAGACGTTGTATTGTACATCAGTCATCAAGGAATAGACATTGTATTGTACATCAGTCACCAGGGACTAGACGTTGTATTGTACAATAGTCATCAGGGAATAGACGTTGTATTGTACAATAGTCATCAGGGACTAGACGTTGTATTGTACATCAGTCACCAGGGAATTAAACGCTGTACTGTGCATTAGTCACCAGGGAATAGACGTTGTATTGTACATCAGTCAACAGGGAATAGACGTTGTATTGTACATTAGTCGCCAGGGAATAGACGTTGTATTGTACATCAGTCACCAGGGAATAGACGTTGTATTGTACATCAGTCACCAGGGAATAGACGTTGTATTGTACATTAGTCCCCAGGGAATAGACGTTGTATTGTTCATCAGTCACCAGGGAATTAAACGCTGTACTGTGCATTAGTCACCAGGGAATAGACGTTGTATTGTACATCAGTCAACAGGGAATAGACGTTGTATTGTACATTAGTCCCCAGGGAATAGACGTTGTATTGTACATCAGTCACCAGGGAATTAAATGCTGTACTGTGCATTAGTCACCAGGGAATAGACGTTGTATTGTACATCAGTCAACAGGGAATAGACGTTGTATTGTACATTAGTCGCCAGGGAATAGACGTTGTATTGTACATCAGTCACCAGGGAATAGACGTTGTATTGTACAATAGTCATCAGGTACTAGATGTTGTATTGTACATCAGTCAGCAAGGACTAGGCATTGTATTGTACATCAGTCACCAGGGACTAGACGTTGTATTGTACAATAGTCTTCAGGGAATAGACGTTGTATTGTACATCAGTCACCAGGGAATAGACGTTGTATTGTACATCAGTCACCAGGGAATAGATGTTGTATTGTACATCAGTCACCAGGGAATAAACGTTGTATTGTACATCAGTCACCAGGGAGTAGACGTTGTATTGTACATCAGTCATCAGGGAATAGATTGTATTGTACATTAGTCACCAGGGAATAGACGTTGTACTGTACTTTAATCACCAGGGAATAGACGTTGTATTGTACATCAGTCATCAGGGAATAGATTGTATTGTACATTAGTCACCAGGGAATAGACGTTGTATTGTACATCAGTCATCAAGGAATAGACATTGTATTGTACATCAGTCATCAGGGAATAGACGTTGTATTGTACTTCAGTCACCAGGGAATAGATGTTGTATTGTACATAAGTCACCAGGGAATAGACATTGTATTGTACAATAGTAATCAGGGACTAGACGTTGTATTGTACATTAGTCACTAGGGAATAGACGTTGTACTGTACATTAGTCATCAGGGAATAGACGTTGTATTGTACATCAGTCACCAGGGAATAGACGTTGTATTGTACATCAGTCACCAGGGAATAGACAATGTATTGTACATCAGTCACCAGGGAATAGACGTTGTATTGTACATCAGTCATCAAGGAATAGACATTGTATTGTACATCAGTCACCAGGGAATAGAAGATGTATTGTACATTAGTCACCAGGGAATTAAACGTTGTACTGTACATTAGTCACCAGGGAATTAAACGTTGTACTGTACATTAGTTATTAGGGAATAGGCTTTATATTGTACATTAGTCACCAGGGAAAAGACTTTGCAGGGAGGCTAGGTGATACTAGTTTGCATCATATCTACTGTAGGACTGTTGGAGGCAGGTGATCTGTGCCCTGAGAGTCGGAGGATCCTCTGCCTGTGTGACGTGTCCTGCCCTGAGTGCCAGGAACCTCTGCAGTACAGGAACTGTGTATTGCTGTATGACACTACTACATCAGAGTGCGGAGCGGTATATCAGCCACCCTCACAGAGGGGGGGGGAGGGTTACTTTATTTTTTTCTATTTTTTTTTGAACCACTGATATTAAAGGTCTCTTTCTGTTACAAACTGTGAATAACCAGCAGCAGGAACACAACGTGACTTCTTTATAGCCAACCTGTGGCGAAGAGAACTGGGCTTGACCATATGAGAAACACTCTACAATGGAAAATATATTTATTTATATATACATCTATCTCATTACTTTTACAGGATTAAGGTAGGGGGTTTAGGATAAAGCCTCATGATTGGCATCTGTGACATTTCCAGTCATTATAATGTATAAATAACACTAGGGGTCCCCGCTGTTATAGCCACAGGAAGAGCTCCCACCTATCAGGCTATAACCGGAGACCTTTCTGTGGAGTTAACCAGCTAGATGCTTCACCCTAGCAATGATCTGATATACAATGTCATTGCTTCCATTTCACTGCAAGAGGACTATGTGAAACTGGTGCGAGTCCTCCCAAGAGTCACGTACGTACGTGTATGTATGTGTGTGTATATATATATATATATATATATATATATATTGTGATAGAAGCACTGGAGAAGCCTGGGATGGTATATATGTGTATCCTAGATTCCTATCATATGTGTTTTAAAAACCCCCAGAAAAGTCTGTTATGCCAAACAGACCAGAAGTGTCGGCTTTTGGTAAAAGCCGGATAAAGCGTACTGGGGGTGTGGATGTGAGAAGAGAGGGAGGGCTCCATCCACAGGCCATTCCAGGTGTTGGAGCTTTCAGTCTGAGAGCAGGCTGATTAGTAGTTGCACCTGGAAGTAGCTCAGATGAGCTGTGTTAGGTTTTGGTTGAGTGTCTCACATAACCTGGGGAGAAACAGACACTGAGGCTTGTTCAGAGACACTGTGATATGTGAAAGTTCTGTGTTTGTGGTAAGACAGTAGGCCCTGTCACTTGTAGAGAGGGAATAACCTGTCTAGTTAGTGCCCAGACGGGCTAGGATTTATTTTTATGTTTTGCTTATTTGGTTGTTTATATTGTACAATAAAACTGGTTCCGACCAGCTTGCATGAAAACCCTGGACTGGTGTGCTGTTTCCTGGCTGCTGTGTGTAAGGAGGTGTCCATCTGCCCCAGGAGAGGGACCCCCTACCCCGACTATATCACTATATGTATTGCACCGACACATAGCAGGACACTTCCATTCTCTGCAGCGTCACCAGTATAAAGCAGAGAGATATGAGATGTAATCACTGACATCTATCTGTACCACGCTCAGGATGGGCAGAGTAATTATATGGAAAGAGATTATATATGAGCATACATATTGTGAATGATCTGAAGCTCTGCACATTACACCTGAGGAAAGCACAGGCCTCTCTCCTTATAGCGATTGTGCACAGATAATTATTCCATAGCTATGATTACAGCCAGAGAGACCGGTGTATAATCACCAGGTCAGACCCTGTATAGGGTCCCTATAGGAACACTCGCACAGAGGAACTATGGGCCTGTATCAGAATTATCCGGTATTAGTGTCGCATCTCTGTCTTTGGACGCAAATATGCTAAGGCTGGAGAGGGCGTCTGAGGACAAGACACGCCCCCTGACAGCGTCACAGAACCGAGCGCCGCGTCAGTATAAATGACAACAATAAAACATACATAATATAAAACATTTATACAGAATTCACATGATAAAGTACACGGGACGATTTGGATATCAGTCCTCACATATGGACTATTATCAGGGGTCAGTTCAGCCTCAGCCAATAAGGAGGCAATAAATCAAAGTTCAGAACGTGTCCGGATAGAGCTAGATAGAGAGTCATGTCACAGTCCCTGGTACTGCAGTCCCATAGCAAGGTCTCCTCGCACAGTGAGCTGTTGGGGTCCTCGGTCTGGACAAAATTCATACAATAGGATAAGGCGAGAGGTCCTCAGCGGTATCCAGCGCTCGCAGTGTCACATCAGCGTCTCCCTGAGGAAAGATCCCTCAGCTTCATCAGTGTTACTCAACAGGCGCACACGGAGAAGGTCCGACTCATGGGCGTGTAATGGGGTGTCGCTAACGTGTTGGCGCACACAGAGACTTCATCGTTCACGCCAGAGGCCGCGCTCATATGGAAAATCTGCAGCTACAGAGCTGGTGCAACTGATGGTGGCGCCTAAAGATGTACCAGGCGGTATTACAGCATCTACGCACGATGGCAGCGGGCGTCTCAGTCCTTACACAGTCAGACGCACGGTTTTACACCAGGGAAGGGATTTGTAGACGGGCAACCACCAAAAGATGCGTCTGTGCCTGCGTCCCCGCTGAATCAGGCCCATTGTTTGGGAGTAATTGGGCCATGGCTGTGCCTGCGTGTCGGCTGAATCAGGGAGTAATTGTGCCATGGCCGTGCCTGCGTCCCCGCTGAATCAGGGAGTAATTGCGCCATGGCCGTGCCTGCGTCCCCGCTGAATCAGGGAGTAATTGCGCCATGGCCGTGCCTGCGTCCCCGCTGAATCAGGGAGTAATTGCGCCATGGCCGTGCCTGCGTCCCCGCTTAATCAGGGAGTAATTGTGCCATGGTCGTGCCTGCGTCCCCGCTGAATCAGGGAGTAATAGCGCCATGGCCGTGCCTGCGTCCCCGCTTAATCAGGGAGTAATTGTGCCATGGTCGTGCCTGCGTCCCCGCTGAATCAGGGAGTAACTGCGCCATGGCCGTGCCTGCGTCCCCGCTTAATCAGGGAGTAATTGTGCCATGGTCGTGCCTCCGTCCCCGCTGAATCAGGGAGTAATAGCGCCATGGCCGTGCCTGCGTCCCCGCTTAATCAGGGAGTAATTGTGCCATGGTCGTGCCTGCGTCCCCGCTGAATCAGGGAGTAATAGCGCCATGGCAGTGCCTGCATCCCCGCTGAATCAGGGAGTAATTGCGCCATGGCCGTGCCTGCGTCCCCGCTGAATCAGGGAGTAATAGCGCCATGGCCGTGCCTGTGTCCCTAATACTCAGAAATGAGTACTTGCAGTGTATAAAATAAGGACGGCAGTGACATTATACTGATTTATTATGCAGATCTATAACAGAGATTTATGTGCATTTTAGACACTTTCATTACACAGCGCGTCGCTTTATTTAGTGCAGTCTCAGCAAAATAATATGGCGCCTCTTATCCTGAGATAGGTTTATATTAGCTAATTCTCTTATCGCAGAATAACAGCACAGACGGCTTAGTGCAAATAACAGCAAAGAGCAGAACATGTCAGACTGTATCCGGCTGTAGAAACACTGAAGGTTCCCCATGTTCTAAGGCACAGACCCGGGCAGAGCATGGCAGTGGCACCGCATTCACATCCAGGTTCCTGCTGCTGGCGCCATCCTCCATTTACCTCAACTGAACCTCCCTACCCTCCTCTGATGCTGCATGGGCACGTCTGTTGTATATATTATATACATTGTGCGGATATCAGTGGTGTATATAATATATACTGTGCGGATGTCAGTGGTGTATATAATATACAGTGTGCGGATGTCAGTGGTGTATATTATATACATTGTGCGGATGTCAGTGGTGTATATTATATACAGTGTGCGGATGTCAGTGGTGTATATAATATACATTGTGTGCATGTCAGTTGTGTATAATATACATTGTGAGGATATCAGTGGGGTATATAATATACATTGTGCGGATATCAGTGGTGTATATATTATACACTGTGCGGATATCAGTGGTGTATATAATATACAGTGTGCGGATGTCAGTGGTGTATATATTATACACTGTGCGGATATCACTGGTGTATATAATATACAGTGTGCAGATGTCAGTTGTCTATATAATATACATTGTGCGGCTATCACTGGTGTATATAATATACAGTCTGCAGATGTCAGTTGTCTATATAATATACAGTGTGCGGATATCAGTGGTGTATATAATATACAGTGTGCGGATGTCAGTGGTGTATATAATATACAGTGTGCGGATGTCAGTGGTGTATATATTATACACTGTGCGGATATCAGTGGTGTATATAATATACAGTGTGCGGATATCAGTGGTGTATATAATATACATTGTGCGGATATCACTGGTGTATATAATATACAGTGTGCGGATGTCAGTGGTGTATATAATATACCGTGTGCGGATGTCAGTTGTCTATATAATATACATTGTGCGGATGTCAGTGGTGTACTGTACAGAATATGCATTGTGCGGATGTCAGTGGTGTATATAATATACAGTGTGCGGATGTCAGTTGTCGATATAATATACATTGTGCGGATGTCAGTGGTGTATATATTATACACTGTGCGGATATCAGTGGTGTATATAATATACAGTGTGCGGATGTCAGTGGTGTATATATTATACACTGTGCGGATGTCAGTGGTGTATATAATATACACTGTGCGGATATCAGTGGTGTATATAATATACAGTGTGAGGATATCAGTGGTGTATATAATATACAGTGTGCGGATATCAGTGGTGTATATAATATACAGTGTGCGGATATCAGTGGTGTATATGATATACCGTGTGCGGATGTCAGTGGTGTATATAGTATACAGTGTGTGGATGTAAGTGGTGTATATAATATACACTGTGCGGATGTCAGTGGTGTATATAATATACAGTGTGCGGATGTCCGTGGTGTATATAATATGCACTGTGCGGATATCAGTGGTGTATATAATATACAGTGTGCGGATGTCCGTGGTGTATATAATATACACTGTGCGGATATCAGTGGTGTATATAATATATAGTGTGCGGATATCACTGGTGTATATAATTTACAGTGTGCAGATGTCAGTTGTCTATATCATATACATTGTGCGGATATAAGTGGTGTATAAAATATTATTGTGCAGATGTCAGTGGTGTATATAATATATATTGTGCAGATGTTAGTTGTCTATATAATATACATTGTGCGGATATCACTGGTGTATATAATATACAGTGTGCGGATGTCAGTGGTGTATATAATATACCGTGTGCGGATGTCAGTTGTCTATATAATATACATTGTGCGGATGTCAGTGGTGTACTGTACAGAATATGCATTGTGCGGATGTCAGTGGTGTATATAATATACAGTGTGCGGATGTCAGTTGTCGATATAATATACATTGTGCGGATGTCAGTGGTGTATATTATATACATTGTGCGGATATCAGTGGTGTATATATTATACACTGTGCGGATATCAGTGGTGTATATAATATACAGTGTGCGGATATCAGTGGTGTATATAATATACAGTGTGCGGATGTCAGTGGTGTATATATTATACACTGTGCGGATGTCAGTGGTGTATATAATATACAGTGTGCGGATATCAGTGGTGTATATAATATACAGTGTGAGGATGTCAGTGGTGTATATAATATACAGTGTGCGGATATCAGTGGTGTATATAATATACAGTGTGCGGATGTCAGTGGTGTATATAGTATACAGTGTGTGGATGTAAGTGGTGTATATAATATACACTGTGCGGATGTCAGTGGTGTATATAATATACAGTGTGCGGATGTCCGTGGTGTATATAATATGCACTGTGCGGATATCAGTGGTGTATATAATATACAGTGTGCGGATGTCCGTGGTGTATATAATATACACTGTGCGGATATCAGTGGTGTATATAATATATAGTGTGCGGATGTCAGTGGTGTATATAATATACAGTGTGCGGATGTCAGTGGTGTATATAATATACAGTGTGCGGATGTCCGTGGTGTATATAATATACACTGTGCGGATATCAGTGGTGTATATAATATACAGTGTGCAGATGTCAGTTGTCTATATAATATACATTGTGCGGATATCACTGGTGTATATAATATACAGTGTGCAGATGTCAGTTGTCTATATAATATACACTGTGCGGATATCAGTGGTGTATATAATATACAGTGTGCGGATGTCAGTTGTCTATACAATATACATTGTGCGGATATCACTGGTGTATATAATATACAGTGTGCAGATGTCAGTTGTCTATATCATATACATTGTACGGATATAAGTGGTGTATAAAATATTATTGTGCAGATGTCAGTGGTGTATATAATATACATTGTGCAGATGTCAGTTGTCTATATAATATACATTGTGCGGATATCACTGGTGTATATAATATACAGTGTGCGAATGTCAGTGGTGTATATAATATACTGTGTGCGGATGTCAGTTGTCTATATAATATACATTGTGCGGATGTCAGTGGTGTACTGTACAGAATATGCATTGTGCGGATGTCAGTGGTGTATATAATATACAGTGTGCGGATGTCAGTTGTCGATATAATATACATTGTGCGGATGTCAGTGGTGTACTTTATATAATATGCATTGTGCGGATGTCAGTGGTGTATATTATATACAGTGTGCGGATGTCAGTGGTGTATATAACATACAGTGTGCGGATGACAGTTGTGTATATAATATACATTGTGCAGATGTCAGTGGTGTATATAATATACATTGTGCGGATGTCAGTGGTGTATATAATATACAGTGTGTGCATGTCAGTGGTGTATATAATATACAGTGTGCAGATATCAGTGGTGTATATAAAATGCATTGTGAGGATGTCAGTGGTGTATATAATATACAGTGTGCGGATGTCAGTTGTGTATATACTATACACTGTGCGGATGTCAGTGGTGTATACAATATGCATTGTGCGGATGTCAGTGGTGTATATAATATACAGTGTGCGGATATCATTGGTGTATATAATATACAGTGTGAGGATGTCAGTGGTGTATATAATATGCATTGTGCGGATGTCAGTGGATATATAATATACAGTGTGAGGATGTCAGTGGTGTATATAATATACAGTGTGAGAATGTCAGTTGTGTATATAATATGCATTGTGCGGATGTCAGTGGTGTATATAATATACAGTGTGCGGATGTCAGTGGTGTATATAATATACAGTGTGAGGATGTCAGTGGTGTATATAGTATACAGTGTGTGGATGTAAGTGGTGTATATAATATACACTGTGCGGATGTCAGTGGTGTATATAATATACAGTGTGCGGATGTCAGTGGTGTATATAATATACAGTGTGCGGATGTCAGTGGTGTATATAATATATAGTGTGCGGATGTCAGTGGTGTATATAATATACAGTGTGCGGATGTCAGTGGTGTATATAATATACAGTGTGCGGATGTCCGTGGTGTATATAATATACAGTGTGTGGATGTCAGTGGTGTATATAATATACAGTGTGCGGATGTCCGTGGTGTATATAATATACAGTGTGTGGATGTCAGTGGTGTATATAATATACAGTGTGCGGATGTCAGTGGTGTATATAATATACAGTGTGCGGATGTCAGTGGTGTATATAATATACAGTGTGTGGATGTCAGTGGTGTATATAATATACAGTGTGCGGATATCAGTGGTGTATATAATATATAGTGTGCGGATGTCAGTGGTGTATATAATATACAGTGTGCGGATGTCAGTGGTGTATATAATATACAGTGTGCGGATGTCCGTGGTGTATATAATATACAGTGTGCGGATGTCAGTGGTGTATATAATATACAGTGTGCGGATGTCCGTAGTGTATATAATATACAGTGTGTGGATGTCAGTGGTGTATATAATATACAGTGTGCGGATGTCAGTGGTGTATATAATATACAGTGAGCGGATGTCAGTTGTGTATATAATATACATTGTGCGGAGGGGAAACGTGTGTGTTGGATGTGGAACCCTTTATAAGCGGTTGGTACGAGCAGAGACAGCAATGTAACGTTCCTGCGGTTGGTGCAGTTTGCTGCAGAACATGATGCTACTAGTGAATGCAGTTATGAATTAACGCTTTATAGAGACATATTAACCCCTTAACTGACAAATATCTTTTAAAACGTCCTCAGAAATTGTTGATTTGTTTATTGAGTGAAGAAAAAGTATTTAAACAATTATTGCACTAGTTTAAGGGAAAAAAATACACCAAGTGGGTGGGGAGCACCACCCTGGGGGCGTGTCTAGCAGACACCTGGAGCATCATCCCCCGTGGCAGTATCACCCTTGTAGCCATAGTTATTCCTGTAGCAATTGTCATCCCCTGTAGCATTCCCCCATACTGCATTCTTGATGCCCCTGTAGGAATACCTCCAATTGGTTACCATAGGTCCACAGTACAGTATTACCCCACCCCCAGTGTCCGTATGTTCCCACTCGGAGGGCCTGATTCAGAGCCGGACACTATTTGCGGACGCTCGTTCTTAAAAAGGGGTCGGATATTTAAATTGAGCGCTCGCTCTTTGCGGTGTGTTGACGCCTCTATGTCTGAGCGAGCGTCCGGAAAATGCACTCGCTATTTTGTAAAGATGCCCCTTTGCCGTTCGCATCACACGTCATCTCCGTTATTTATTAGATTAATCGGGAACATCGAAAGGCGTATGAACTGCTCGCAGTGCTTGTGGTAGGATTTTCTTACCACTATCACTGCGAGCAGTTCAGGCTAAAAGACAACTAAGTGATGTGGTCGATGACGCTGCTTTGTTAATTATGCTCTCCCATTAAACGCCGTTTTGACCATTAGGCACGCCTGTGTTCGGATCTCCACTCCCCGTTTTCAAGCACCTTCTCCTGTTACCACCCACAAACGCCTCATTCTGTCAATCAAATTAGCAGCCCCTCAGTGAAGCCCATCTGATGGCCGCTGTGCCCCATGTGCCCACCAGTGTGTCTGTGAGAATAGAATCCATTGGTTTCCCAATGCTATACAGAGTCTGATCAGGGGTGGGCACAGTTCTGTCTGTGGAGGATCTCGAGGTCTCTGTGTGTGGGTGACGCTATGATCTGCACACTGCTATGTCTGTATCAGTTGTGATATTCTCAGGAATAAATGACAATCCCCCCTCCCCTGTGTAGCTGCCCAGTCACAGCAGTGCACAGTGTCAGAGGCAGGAGGAGTGCTGGGTACCCTACGTGCTCTTACTCCTCATTGCTAGAATACACAGCAGAATAGAGTGTCAGCGGGTGGGTGTAGGGCAGCTTTACCTGCTCTCCTGGCAGGCTATCACGTTCTCCTGCACACCTGCGGTCTGATAGGAGAATGACACAACACTGAGCCGTGACAATGGCATTACTATAATAGCCAGATACTACGTATAAATCTACACCCAGAGGCGCTGCCCATTGTGTCCTTCCTGTCGCTGCTTCCATCAGAACAATCACCGTAGTGCAATGATGTAACGCTCAGCTACAGAGGGGCAGTAATGCGGAGACTGGCGTCAGCGACTATTGCTGTGATTTTGCTCATCTGCTGTACATTATATATATTATATGATTATGGATTATAAATGCGGGTGAGGCCATCCCGTGATCGGAATGTCATAGATCAGATGAGGCCAATGAGACAATAAAGGATGTATATAGGTTTATATGCCAGTCACCACAGTGTATGCTGGTATGTTGGGGTAACGGTGAGACAGAGGAGAGAGAGGACCCTTGTGTCCTTCTTCTGGCGCCATTCCCCAAACTCACAACATGAGTCCCTCACAAAAAAACTCTCTAAGGCCTCATTTCATTTATAGGCCGGAGATAGACAATCAGCGAGAGTGCGCTCGCTCGGAATCAGGGCCGTCCTCCATGAAAATGGAGCGGCCTCCTGGCCGCTCGCATAGCTGTGGGTGACCACCCACAGCATATGCGAGCGTCCATGATGATGGTCGCGATGGCCTTGACCATCGGGCTTGCGACGGAGACCCTGCGGTAGGGTCTCGCTGCCGCAAGCCCTATAGTGATTTTAGCTTTATCAGAGCCAAAATCACTCCCACTGACATCACTAGTGATGTCAGTGGGAGTGAACTCAGTCACTAGTGATGTCAGTGGGGCCGGACCCAGACCGTCTGGCAGGCACGCCCCCAGCACGCCCACCAAAGGGGGCGTGCTGTCAATCAACATCGACAGCATGACCCCTTTGGTGCGAGACCCGGAGCGATGGAGAGCCCGTCGCTATCCGAGTCTCGCGCATGCGCACGACGGAGCTCCCTCCGTCATGCGCATGCGCAGTGGGGGAACATCGACCTGCTTGCGAGCGTCCTGTGCTCGCGAGCGGGTCTGAATGACCTCCTATGTACAGAGCACAAGGATGAACAGGACATTTCCCCAATCAGGTATTATTATGTATCTGCAAGATTTCCATTATCATTGATTTATGTGCAATTTCCTCCTCGCCATTCACTAATCACTTCCTCCCTGGAAGGCAGCGCAGAGAGGCGTTACCTGCCACGTGTTATTATCACAGCTCTAACTCATTATAGAGGACTGCGCCGCGTTCATGTGTAGCAACAGACGCCCATCGTATCAGTCTAACAGGGATCACCGGAGGGATTGGCGCAATAGACACGAGACACCCAGGGAAGGTCCTGCACCTCTCTGTACAATATACGGATGGTAAACGCTGTCTCTGCTGCCGTTCCCAGCCTGCCGTCTACACTGACTGTATCCCGCTGGCAATTTTCATACTTTGGGCCTGATTCACTACCGATCGCAACTGCGATTCCACATGCATGCATCGCAGCACGTGTGCATGAACTAGCTACCGCGATCGGGACTGCGTTTGCAGTGACTACACAGACCTATCGCAGCGTAATTGACAGGAAGTGCCGTTTGTGGGTGGTGACGGGGGTGTGATCGGCAAAACGCAGGCGTGCCAGTGGGTTTGGACGCTGTTGCAGGGGCCTGAAAACAAGGCTGAGACACACCCCAAGAACAGGGCTGAGACACGCCCCAAGAACAGGGCTGAGACACGCCCCAAGAACAGGGCTGAGGCGCGCCCCGAAAACAGGGCTGACACGCCCCCCCAAAACAGGGCTGAGACACACCCCCCCAAAACAGGACTGAGACACGCCCCACAAAAACAGGGCTGCGACGTGCCCCGAAAACAGGCCTGAGACACGCCCCTCAAAACAGGGCTGAGACACGCCCCTCAAAACAGGCCTGAGACACACCCCGAAAACAGGGCTGAGACACGCCCCGAAAACAGGGCTGAGACACGCCCCGAAAACAGGGCTGAGACGCCCCAAAAACAGGGCTGAGACACGCCTGCATTTGAGTCGCCACTCTTGTTGCGGCCCACAAACGCTCCCTGTCTGTCCATCACTTTGAGAACGCTCACTGCGAGTGACATCGGTAATTAATCTTGACGCATGCACAGATTACTATAATCACTGGACGGTGTGATCATCGGCATCGCGGTCATCTCTAAATGAGAATGTTATTGATGTATAATATCTAACATACTGTACATACCTAATAATCTACATGTTACACAGTCCCAATGATCTATATGTAATATTACCCAAATGACTGGGATGCTATAAGCTGCCATGATCCGCCCAATATATCATTCAAAAGTCCAGCACATTATACAGCCACCTATAGTCCAGCACAATTGGCCCACATGCTTTATAAAGTCATTATATCTCATACAGCTGCTAGTGATCCACACATGACACACGTCCAAAGGCCGGCATGTTCTATAACCACTGGTGAGACATATTATCCATCCACATTTCATACAGGAATGATAAATATATCACACAGGTGTAATGCTGTAACGCAATGGCCGGCATGTTCTATAACCACTGGTGAGACATATTATACACCCACATTTCATACAGGAATGATAAATATATCACAAGGTGTAATGGTGTAAAGCAATGGCCGGCATGTTCTATAACCACTGGTGAGACATATTATACATCCACATTTCATACAGGAATGATAAATATATCACCCAGGTGTAATGCTGTAACGCAATGGCCGGCATGTTCTATAACCACTGGTGACATATTACACATCCACATTTCATACAGGAATGATAATGATATCACACAGGTGTAATGCTGTAACGCAATGGCCGGCATGTTCTATAACCACTGGTGAGACATATTATACATCCATATTTCATACAGGAATGATAAATATATCACACAGGTGTAATGCTGTAACGCAATGGCCAGCATGTTCTATAACCAAAGGTGAGACATATTATACATCCACATTTCATACAGGAATGATAATGATATCACACAGGTGTAATGCTGTAACGCAATGGCCGGCATGTTCTATAACCACTGGTGAGACATATTATACATCCACATTTCATACAGGAATGATAAATATATCACCCAGGTGTAATGCTGTAACGCAATGGCCGGCATGTTCTATAACCACTGGTGAGACATATTATACATCCACATTTCATACAGGAATGATAAATATATCACCCAGGTATAATGCTGTAACGCAATGGCCGGCATGTTCTATAACCACTGGTGAGACATATTATACATCCACATTTCATACAGGAATGATAAATATATCACACATGTGTAATGCTGTAACGCAATGGCCGGCATGTTCTATAACCACTGGTGACATATTATACATCCACATTTCATACAGGAATGATAATGATATCACACAGGTGTAATGCTGTAACGCAATGGCCGGCATGTTCTATAACCACTGGTGAGACATATTATACATCCATATTTCATACAGGAATGATAAATATATCACACAGGTGTAATGCTGTAACGCAATGGCCAGCATGTTCTATAACCAAAGGTGAGACATATTATACATCCACATTTCATACAGGAATGATAATGATATCACACAGGTGTAATGCTGTAACGCAATGGCCGGCATGTTCTATAACCACTGGTGAGACATATTATACATCCACATTTCATACAGGAATGATAAATATATCACCCAGGTGTAATGCTGTAACGCAATGGCCGGCATGTTCTATAACCACTGGTGAGACATATTATACATCCACATTTCATACAGGAATGATAAATATATCACCCAGGTGTAATGCTGTAACGCAATGGCCAGCATGTTCTATAACCAAAGGTGAGACATATTATACATCCACATTTCATACAGGAATGATAAATATATCACACAGGTGTAATGCTGTAACGCAATGGCCGGCATGTTCTATAACCACTGGTGAGACATATTATACATCCACATTTCATACAGGAATGATAATGATATCACACAGGTGTAATGCTGTAACGCAATGGCCGGCATGTTCTATAACCACTGGTGAGACATATTATCCATCCACATTTCATACAGGAATGATAAATATATCACACAGGTGTAATGCTGTAATGCAATGGCCGGCATGTTCTATAACCACTGGTGAGACATATTATACATCCACATTTCATACAGGAATGATAAATATATCACCCAGGTGTAATGCTGTAACGCAATGGCCGGCATGTTCTATAACCACTGGTGAGACATATTATACATCCACATTTCATACAGGAATGATAAATATATCACCCAGGTGTAATGCTGTAACGCAATGGCCGGCATGTTCTATAACCACTGGTGAGACATATTATACATCCACATTTCATACAGGAATGATAAATATATCACCCAGGTGTAATGCTGTAACGCAATGGCCAGCATGTTCTATAACCAAAGGTGAGACATATTATACATCCACATTTCATACAGGAATGATAAATATATCACACAGGTGTAATGCTGTAACGCAATGGCCGGCATGTTCTATAACCACTGGTGAGACATATTATACATCCACATTTCATACAGGAATGATAATGATATCACACAGGTATAATGCTGTAACGCAATGGCCGGCATGTTCTATAACCACTGGTGAGACATATTATCCATCCACATTTCATACAGGAATTATAAATATATCACCCAGGTGTAATGCTGTAACGCAATGGCCGGCATGTTCTATAACCACTGGTGAGACATATTATACATCCACATTTCATACAGGAATGATAAATATATCACCCAGGTGTAATGCTGTAACGCAATGGCCGGCATGTCATACAACCAGCAATGATTCATATTGTACAGACACAATGAGCAACAATGATATTACATTAAGCAGCCCCCAGTCACCAGTGTTATATAGTATCATAGCCTATAATGTCCAGGCCAGGGTGGTACACACAGCAGTCACCATCACTCTCAGCACAACCCTGGACGATACATGACGATCTGATTGACCCCTTTAGAAGCAGAGTCACCATAACTAGGAGATGAGCTACTTATGGCAGTTCAGAAAAACTTACACTGAATAATACATTTTCCCTGGTTATATGCACTTACCTTGCAGTGAGGGGAGAAATAATATTATTACACAGCTAAGAAAGAGCACAAATCATTGTCCGCAGATGAACATTCATCTTGTCACAGGGCCCGATTCAGTAAGGATCGCTATTGTGATCACAGCTCCGTAATCGCACTCAGGTCTGCTGAGAAAATATGCTAATGACTGCGATTGCAATGCCAGCATACAGATGCCCACTGCCTCCCTCTACCGCTATCTCACATCCATAATACCTTGTAGCCCTGCGCATACATCGGTAACATGGAGTAACATCGGCCCCTCACGCTGATTTACAGCAGCCCTGACCTTACTAACCTCGTGCCCATGCAACGGCATTCAAACGGACCAGCACGCCTGTGTTTATCCGACCACTCCCCAGTCACCACCCCCAAAACGCTCACTGCCTGTCACTCATTCTGCCACGGATCTCCGTGGTCTCCGTGATCGCAGTGGTTCCTTCATGCACGCGCATGCAACATCGGCCAACTGCGTGCGCTTCAGCAATAGCGATCCTTAATGAATCAGGCCCTCAGTCTTAAAAAACTCTCAGTAGACAATAACAGTAACAGTGAGAACTAGAGATTAATAAAATCTAATATTACAGCCGCCATCCCATATTTTTATTATGTTTTTAACATAAATCACTGTTATGGGCCAGATCTGGGTAATTATCATTGTCCCTGGGCTTGTTTCTACTGTCTGTTATTAGTTATCTTATAGTCCTGCACACTGTTATGTGACTGCCATGGCAACCACAGTCACATGACACATAATGTAGCCCTCACCCAATCCTCTCCTATTTATATCTCTGACCTTATCTCCCTTTATACTCCCACCCACCCACTTTGCTCCATAATAGATTGCCGGCTCTCCTACCAACTGATTACTTTCTCCCACTCTCACCTCCAAGACTTTGCCCGTGCTGCTCCCCACCTCTGGAACTCTCTCCCTCTCCCTATCAGACTCTCCACCTTTCTACAAATCTTCAAACGGGCTCTCAAGCCCCCCTACTTCATCACTGGCTTCCAGCTCCCATCCTAACCTGCTGCTCCATGCTCTTTGCCTCTCCCCTCTGTGTCACCCATCTGCCCCTCCCCTTTAGACTGTAAGCTCTCACGAGCACGAGCAGGGCCCTCTCCCCTCATGTGCTTTTCCCTCCCTCACTTATATCATCATCTCCTCACCACTGCCTACAACTCGGGGTGCGATCTATAGTGAAGCAGGACCTGTGACCGCTGATGCAGCAATGTTTATAAACCTTGTGCATGACTTGTAATGTTCTGCACTGTACGTCGCTTTTATCTTGTTTTGTTCATAGAGTTTGTGCTTATTTACTTTGTAAGGCGATGCGGAGCCCTTAATGGTGCCGTATAAAGGATAATAGTGAGCAGGGAGGCTTTGGAACATCCCTCTAAGATCTGTCTGCACTGTGACGTTCCATCACATGGCATGCTGAGTGCTGGGAGCCTGTGTGTGACTGGCAGACATACTGGATGCCCCTCCAGAGAGATTTTGATAAGAAGATAATGATTTGTATCACTGTACCTGCACCTATATGGTGGGAGGGGTTGGGGGTGGGGAGTTGGGGGAGTGAGGGGGTTTCAGGCAGACATTATTATTCCACTTGCCTGATAAAATAGAAATGTATAACATTAGGTAACACACATAGCAGCATGTTTGCATGTGGATTAGACATTCTATACCGAGTAGTTGTTCCTTGTATCACAGTGTGAGCATGGGGTGTAATTCCACGTAATTCCTCTCCGGCTACATTCAGCTCCACCCTGGCTCCAGTGTATCACCATCTGCAGGGTCCTCAGCAGTGACAATGCAGCAATGTGCTGTAACATCTAAGTACAGTGAGGGGATCATGTAAACTATCTGTTTCCAGGGTCAGGTGTTTCATGAATCACTGTGTAATAGGCTATAGATGTCTGGCACGGCCGCTGGTACAGCCCCACCCAGAGTAACATCAGCAGCTCTACATCTGTGTGCATCTGTGTGCAGAGCCAGCTACGCAGATCCATGGAATATAGTCACAGGAACAGCATCATCCCCTTACAGAAGAACTACAACCCCCCATGTCCCCAGCTCCAGAGCTCGGGGGTGGTGCTCCCTGGACAGTCGGACACCAGACATGGGGACACCATGGGGGGGCTTTGCAGCTATAAGAACATGGCGACAGGTCAGATTCTCTCATGGACAGTAGTGTAAATTCCCACCACAAGGCGGCAGGCAGGAGGGAGTGATGGGAGATATAGGAGTAACATATTGGCCTATCTACCACATCCTACAACTGTTACTGAACATAGTTCCTTTCATTTCTGTGCTTCACAAATGGTAACAACCCAAATGCACGTACAGAATATATCACATGTCACTACGGTGACTGTATATGTGAGCGGGGAGTGAGGGGAGGACGCTGAGGGTGGGAGGTGATGGTCTCAGCCATGAATAAGGTCTGGCCTCTATGGCTGAGAGTAAAACTAGCAATAAGACTGAATTCAGCAATCGGATCAGACGCCCCGTGTAACCACCGGACCAAGCGGTACAGAAATTCATCGGATGGTCGTAAAGACTACATGAAATGTGTTAGAAATGGTGAATGTGCCAAACTCTATAGATTAGGTGATATGAGAGTACCGTCGGCTTCAGTTTTCTTCCCTTTGGCAGCGCTGAGAATATGGGGGATAATAGAGGATGTGTGATTACGCAGGTCCGGGGGGTTGTGTTGTAATAGTGAGTAAGAAGGGAACCTCGGCATCGCCGTGCCTGTGATAGGCAGAATAAGACGCCCAATATCCTGCCAAAAGCTTCTAATGTCAGGACAGCAGCACCAGGCGTGGTTACCGGCGCAGCAAAGTCACCAATTTCTCCAGGAATATTTTGCGGAGCTGGAACAGCCGCAAAGGGACAACTGTAGGAAAGCAACTGTAACAGGCGTCTTCTTCTACTCTGACACAGTCTGGACCTACAGCGAACTTCTCCCTGAACTTAGAAGGGTGGGTAGGGGATGCGGGCACTCAGGATCCCGGCGGTCAGAATACAGACACCAGCATCCCGACAGGGTTAGGACACCGACATCTGTCGGTAAGTATCCTAACCATACCCACCCCCCCCCCACAGCCTAAGCCTAACCCTCTCCCCAAGTGCCTAACCCTCCCCTTCCCCCCAGTGCCTAACCCTCCCCCTAACTTCTCTCATTTTATTTTATGGACACCTCCTATAAGAATGAAGTGAAACAAATCTAGCCCTATATACATAGTATGATGCAATGAAAGCGCGTTCTTACCTCCACCAAGTGTGGTGTTGGGTTGAAGCCGCACATGTTGCAGACTTGCTTCTTACAGGACGTGCAGCTGTTGTAGTTGGGGGGATCGCTGGAACTCACGTTAAGTTCTGTCTTACACAATGGGCACATAACTTTCGGCACATCCTTTGGCTTAGTGTGCTCACTCTTACCAGGCTTGTGAAGAGGGGAGCTCTCGGCCCTGCTTTGTGCAGCAGACACTGGTCCCTGGGGTTTAGCGCCTATGTCCTTGCTTGCATCACTAAAGACTATTTTTGGAGGCACTTTTCCAGGGGACTGCTGGCTTGATGGGGTTGTTTCGGGGACAGAAATTAGCGTGCTCGCCTGGTTCAACAGGGAAGCTCCAAAGCCAAACAGCTTTCCAGTCAGTCCCTCCTGTGTCTGATCATGGGTACCATGGGATGACGGGGCCGGGGTCTTTGCAGGGGAACTCCCTGGAGTCTTCCTCTGTTCACCCGGTGAAGGCTTTACTTGAGCATGCAGCGGGGAGCTCCGGGGGATATCCTGAGGGGCTGTAGGTTTTGGGTGTCCTTGGCTTATTTGTTCTCTTTGTTGGGTTGGTTGAGCTTTACCTGGTGGATGAGACATGCTTGAACTTTGGATATTTTCTGTCTGCATAGTCCCAGGCGATGACTCCATACCACCTCTTACCTGGGACTGGTATTGAGTTTGGGGCTTTTGGTGAACTTGTGTTTGGTTTGGGGTGTGTGGTTTGCCTTGGGCTTGTTGTTTATGTTGGACTTGTGACTGATACTGGGACTTCTGATGATGGTGGCTCTGTGTGCTACCTTGGGATTGGCCCTGTGGCTGAGACTGGGTACGGTGCTGTGAGTGGGGCTGCGGATGGTGCTGCACCTGGGACTGGAGTTCAGTCTGCTGTTGAGGGTGTTGTGGCTGTGGGTGATGCTGCGGTTGAGCTTGAGGCTGATGCTGTGGGTGGTGTTGAGGCTGAGGGTGGTGCTGCGGTTGCGGCTGTTTCTGCGGTTGAGGCTGTGTGTGTTGCTGCGGCTGCTTGTGTTGCTGAGGCTGTGTGTGTTGCTGCAGATGAGGCTGCATGTGTTGCTGCGGCTGCTTGTGTTGCTGAGGCTGTGTGTGTTGCTGTGGGTGATGCTGTGTGTGTTGCTGCGGCTGAGGCTGGGTGTGTTGCTGCGGCTGCTTGTGGTGCTGCGTCTGTGTGTGTTGCTGCGGCTGAGGCTGTGTGTGTTGCTGCGGCTGCTTGTGTTGCTGCGGCGGTGTGTGTTGCTGCGGCTGAGGCTGTGTGTGTTGCTGCGGCTGCTTGTGTTGCTGCGGCGGTGTGTGTTGCTGCGGCTGAGGCTGTGTGTGTTGCTGCGGCTGCTTGTGTTGCTGCGGCAGTGTGTGTTCCTGCGGCTGTGAATAGGACAGGGGCAGCTGATGAAGTGACTGGGATAGAGGAGGAGGTTTTGATTGTTTGGCAGGAGACTGTGAAGGAGACAGAGGAGAGTGGAGTTGCTGCTGGCTCTTTGATCTGGTTGCTGTTGTCATGTCCATTCCAAGAGCTCTCTGCATCTGGCAATTCAAGCACAGCCATTCCTTCACCTGTACAGGAGACACAGAACAGACCATTAGTGGACAGGACGTGGCATAGCGCAGTATTCTCTGTGTTCTCACAAAAGACACCCAGGGCCTGATTAAGAGGTGGACACGGTGCCGATGTCAGACGTAGTGGAGGGAAGTTTTGGTACTACGCATATGTCTAAGTTGCATAGCGCATGTGTTACAATTGTCTCCACGCAGGGAGTATTAAAAATGTAGCGGGAGGTGACATTGAGGTGTCAAAGCGAACGCACAGGGTTGGTCCGCATTATGGGTGTGTTAGGCGAGTGTCGCAGGCGTGTCCGTGAAAGTGGTTATTTACACAGATGCTGACCACTCACATAGGGGGCTGTACTCAGACAGAGGGCCTGATTCAGGGCCGCTCGTAAGTGGCCGCTCGTTCGCACTGAGCGATGTTCTCACAACTGCGCATGCGTATGGGTTGTAATGCGCATGCGCAAAAAAGTCATTGCGATCGGAAATCGTGAGCTCGTAAAACAACGAGGGGCTGCTAATTTGATTGACAGAATGTACCGTTTGTGGGTGGTAACAGGGGAAGGTGCTTGAAAACGGGGGAGTGGAGATCCGAACGCAGGCGTGCCAAACGGTCAAAAGGGCGTTTAAAGGGTGTGCATAATTAGTAAAGGAGCGTCATCGACCACGTCACTTGGTTCTCTTTTAGCCTGAACTGATCGCAGTGATTGCGTTAAGAAAATCCTACCACAAGCACTGCTAGCAGTTCAGATGCCTTTCGATGTTTCCGATTAATCTAATAAATACCGGAGATGACGTGTGATGCGAACGGCAAAGGGGCGCCTTTACAAAATAGCGAGCAAATTTTTCGAACGCTCGCTCAGACATAGAGGCATCAACACACCGCAAAGAGCGAGCGCTCGATTTAAATAGCGGGCCCCTTTTTTAGAACGACCGTCCGCAAATAGCGTCAGGCTCTGAATCAGGTCCAGAGACCATTCTCTGCCACAGGGCTGCTACCAGTGTCAATGGTGCAACCGATTGTGGCGTCCAAGAATGCGCTAATCGGTATCACTGCATGTATGGACGCTGAAAGTGGGTGTCCTTAACATATGGGCGCCTGACGCAGCAAATCAATTGTTGTTCCGTTCGAACATGAGAGCAGCCGGTGCCGATATTCCCCTCAGAGCAGAAATGTGTGAAAAGTCCGTGTGCGCCTTAACCAGGACTTAGACAGGTCTAGTCTCTTTACGCGGCTAAGACCGGTACTTTTGAGAGCAACAAGCTCGCTAAATAATGGACGTCCAAAACAATTAAATTACTCCATGCGATGCCTATTATCGCCGCGCAAAGAACAATTAAATTCCCCCCAAGTGAAGGACTTTATAGCGGCATTTACATAAAGTCACAGATGGTCATCCGCCAATAAATGCAGCTGCAGGCGCTTGTGTACATGTGTGCGTCCCGCCCCCAGCGCATAGTACTGACTGAGAGCTGCCTTATTCCCAGCCCATGTACCCAGCACCTACCTGTAATCACATCTGAGTCCCGCCCCCAGCGCATAGTACTGACTGAGAGCTGCCTTATTCCCAGCCCATGTACCCAGCACCTACCTGTAATCACATCTGAGTCCCGCCCCCAGCGCATAGTACTGAGTGAGAGCTGCCTTATTCCCAGCCCATGTACCCAGCACCTACCTGTAATCACATCTGAGTCCCGCCCCCAGCGCATAGTACTGACTGAGATCTGCCTTATTCCCAGCTCATGTACCCAGCACCTACCTGTAATCACATCTGAGTCCCGCCCCCAGCGCATAGTACTGACTGAGAGCTGCCTTATTCCCAGCCCATGTACCCAGCACCTACCTGTAATCACATCTGAGTCCCGCCCCCAGCGCATAGTACTGACTGAGAGCTGCCTTATTCCCAGCTCATGTACCCAGCACCTACCTGTAATCACATCTGAGTCCCGCCCCCAGCGCATAGTACTGACTGACAGCTGCCTTATTCCCAGCTCATGTACCCAGCACCTACCTGTAATCACATCTGAGTCCCGCCCCCAGCGCATAGTACTGACTGAGAGCTGCCTTATTCCCAGCCCATGTACCCAGCACCTACCTGTAATCACATCTGAGTCCCGCCCCCAGCGCATAGTACTGACTGACAGCTGCCTTATTCCCAGCTCATGTACCCAGCACCTACCTGTAATCACATCTGAGTCCCGCCCCCAGCGCATAGTACTGACTGAGAGCTGCCTTATTCCCAGCCCATGTACCCAGCACCTACCTGTAATCACATCTGAGTCCCGCCCCCAGCGCATAGTACTGACCGAGAGCTGCCTTATTCCCAGCACCAACCTGTAATCACATCTGAGTCCCGCCACCAGCGCATAGTACTGACTGAGAGCTGCCTTATTCCCAGCCCATGTACCCAGCACCTACCTGTAATCACATCTGAGTCCCGCCCCCAGCGCATAGTACTGACTGAGAGCTGCCTTATTCCCAGCTCATGTACCCAGCACCTACCTGTAATCACATCTGAGTCCCGCCCCCAGCGCATAGTACTGACTGACAGCTGCCTTATTCCAAGCCCATGTACACAGCACCTACCTGTAATCACATCTGAGTCCCGCCCCCAGCGCATAGTACTGACTGACAGCTGCCTTATTCCCAGCCCATGTACCCAGCACCTACCTGTAATCACATCTGAGACCCGCCCCCAGCGCATAGTACTGAATGAGAGCGACCTTATTCCCAGCCCATGTACCCAGCACCTACCTGTAATCACATCTGAGTCCCACCCCAAGCGCATAGTACTGACTGAGAGCTGCCTTATTCCCAGCCCATGTACCCAGCACCTACCTGTAATCACATCTGAGTCCCGCCCCCAGCGCATAGTACTGAATGAGAGCGACCTTATTCCCAGCCCATGTACCCAGCACCTACCTGTAATCACATCTGAGTCCCGCCCCCAGCGCATAGTACTGACTGAGAGCTGCCTTATTCCCAGCCCATGTACCCAGCACCTACCTGTAATCACATCTGAGTCCCGCCCCCAGCGCATAGTACTGACTGACAGCTGCCTTATTCCCAGCTCATGTACCCAGCACCTACCTGTAATCACATCTGATTCCCGCCCCCAGCGCATAGTACTGACTGAGAGCTGCCTTATTACCAGCCCATGTACCCAGCACCTACCTGTAATCACATCTGAGTCCCGCCCCCAGCGCATAGTACTGACCGAGAGCTGCCTTATTCCCAGCTCATGTACCCAGCACCTACCTGTAATCACATCTGAGACCCGCCCCCAGCGCATAGTACTGACTGAGAGCTGCCTTATTACCAGCCCATGTACCCAGCACCTACCTGTAATCACATCTGAGTCCCGCCCCCAGCGCATAGTACTGAATGAGAGCGACCTTATTCCCAGCCCATGTACCCAGCAAATACCTGTAATCACATCTGAGTCCCACCCCAAGCGCATAGTATTGACTGAGAGCTGCCTTATTCCCAGCCCATGTACCCAGCACCTACCTGTAATCACATCTGAGTCCCGCCCCCAGCGCATAGTACTGAATGAGAGCGACCTTATTCCCAGCCCATGTACCCAGCACCTACCTGTAATCACATCTGAGTCCCGCCCCCAGCGCATAGTACTGACTGAGAGCTGCCTTATTCCCAGCCCATGTACCCAGCACCTACCTGTAATCACCTCTGAGTACCGCCCCCAGCGCATAGTACTGACTGAGAGCTGACTTATTCCAAGCCCATGTACCCAGCACCTACCTGTAATCACATCTGAGTCCCGCCCCCAGCGCATAGTACTGACTGACAGCTGCCTTATTCCCAGCTCATGTACCCAGCACCTACCTGTAATCACATCTGATTCCCGCCCCCAGCGCATAGTACTGACTGAGAGCTGCCTTATTACCAGCCCATGTACCCAGCACCTACCTGTAATCACATCTGAGTCCCGCCCCCAGCGCATAGTACTGACCGAGAGCTGCCTTATTCCCAGCTCATGTACCCAGCACCTACCTGTAATCACATCTAAGTCCCGCCCCCAGCGCATAGTACTGACTGAGAGCTGCCTTATTCCCAGCTCATGTACCCAGCACCTACCTGTAATGACATCTGAGTCCCGCCCCCAGCGCATAGTACAAACTGAGAGCTGCCTTATTCCCAGCCCATGTACCCAGCACCTACCTGTAATCACATCTGAGTCCCGCCCCCAGCGCATAGTACTGACTGAGAGCTGCCTTATTCCCAGCCCATGTACCCAGCACCTACCTGTAATCACATCTGAGTCCCGCCCCCAGCGCATAGTACTGACTGAGAGCTGCCTTATTCCCAGCTCATGTACCCAGCACCTACCTGTAATCACATCTGAGTCCCGCCCCCAGCGCATAGTACTGACTGAGAGCTGCCTTATTCCCAGCCCATGTACCCAGCACCTACCTGTAATCACATCTGAGTCCCGCCCCCAGCGCATAGTACTGACTGACAGCTGCCTTATTCCCAGCTCATGTACCCAGCACCTACCTGTAATCACATCTGAGTCCCGCCCCCAGCGCATAGTACTGACTGAGAGCTGCCTTATTCCCAGCCCATGTACCCAGCACCTACCTGTAATCACATCTGAGTCCCGCCCCCAGCGCATAGTACTGACCGAGAGCTGCCTTATTCCCAGCACCAACCTGTAATCACATCTGAGTCCCGCCACCAGCGCATAGTACTGACTGAGAGCTGCCTTATTCCCAGCCCATGTACCCAGCACCTACCTGTAATCACATCTGAGTCCCGCCCCCAGCGCATAGTACTGACTGAGAGCTGCCTTATTCCCAGCTCATGTACCCAGCACCTACCTGTAATCACATCTGAGTCCCGCCCCCAGCGCATAGTACTGACTGACAGCTGCCTTATTCCAAGCCCATGTACACAGCACCTACCTGTAATCACATCTGAGTCCCGCCCCCAGCGCATAGTACTGACTGACAGCTGCCTTATTCCCAGCCCATGTACCCAGCACCTACCTGTAATCACATCTGAGACCCGCCCCCAGCGCATAGTACTGAATGAGAGCGACCTTATTCCCAGCCCATGTACCCAGCACCTACCTGTAATCACATCTGAGTCCCACCCCAAGCGCATAGTACTGACTGAGAGCTGCCTTATTCCCAGCCCATGTACCCAGCACCTACCTGTAATCACATCTGAGTCCCGCCCCCAGCGCATAGTACTGAATGAGAGCGACCTTATTCCCAGCCCATGTACCCAGCACCTACATGTAATCACATCTGAGTCCCGCCCCCAGCGCATAGTACTGACTGAGAGCTGCCTTATTCCCAGCCCATGTACCCAGCACCTACCTGTAATCACCTCTGAGTCCCGCCCCCAGCGCATAGTACTGACTGAGAGCTGCCTTATTCCCAGCTCATGTACCCAGCACCTACCTGTAATCACATCTGATTCCCGCCCCCAGCGCATAGTACTGACTGAGAGCTGCCTTATTACCAGCCCATGTACCCAGCACCTACCTGTAATCACATCTGAGTCCCGCCCCCAGCGCATAGTACTGACCGAGAGCTGCCTTATTCCCAGCTCATGTACCCAGCACCTACCTGTAATCACATCTGAGACCCGCCCCCAGCGCATAGTACTGACTGAGAGCTGCCTTATTACCAGCCCATGTAACCAGCACCTACCTGTAATCACATCTGAGTCCCGCCCCCAGCGCATAGTACTGAATGAGAGCGACCTTATTCCCAGCCCATGTACCCAGCACCTACCTGTAATCACATCTGAGTCCCACCCCAAGCGCATAGTACTGACTGAGAGCTGCCTTATTCCCAGCCCATGTACCCAGCACCTACCTGTAATCACATCTGAGTCCCGCCCCCAGCGCATAGTACTGAATGAGAGCGACCTTATTCCCAGCCCATGTACCCAGCACCTACCTGTAATCACATCTGAGTCCCGCCCCCAGCGCATAGTACTGACTGAGAGCTGCCTTATTCCCAGCCCATGTACCCAGCACCTACCTGTAATCACCTCTGAGTACCGCCCCCAGCGCATAGTACTTACTGAGAGCTGCCTTATTCCCAGCTCATGTACCCAGCACCTACCTGTAATCACATCTGAGTCCCGCCCCCAGCGCATAGTACTGACTGAGAGCTGCCTTATTCCCAGCCATTTACCCAGCACCTACCTGTAATCACATCTGAGTCCCGCCCCCAGCGCATAGTACTGACTGACAGCTGCCTTATTCCCAGCTCATGTACCCAGCACCTACCTGTAATCACATCTGAGTCCCGCCCCCAGCGCATAGTACTGACTGAGAGCTGCCTTATTCCCAGCCCATGTACCCAGCACCTACCTGTAATCACATCTGAGTCCCGCCCCCAGCGCATAGTACTGACCGAGAGCTGCCTTATTCCCAGCACCAACCTGTAATCACATCTGAGTCCCGCCACCAGCGCATAGTACTGACTGAGAGCTGCCTTATTCCCAGCCCATGTACCCAGCACCTACCTGTAATCACATCTGAGTCCCGCCCCCAGCGCATAGTACTGACTGAGAGCTGCCTTATTCCCAGCTCATGTACCCAGCACCTACCTGTAATCACATCTGAGTCCCGCCCCCAGCGCATAGTACTGACTGACAGCTGACTTATTCCAAGCCCATGTACACAGCACCTACCTGTAATCACATCTGAGTCCCGCCCCCAGCGCATAGTACTGACTGACAGCTGCCTTATTCCCAGCCCATGTACCCAGCACCTACCTGTAATCACATCTGAGACCCGCCCCCAGCGCATAGTACTGAATGAGAGCGACCTTATTCCCAGCCCATGTACCCAGCACCTACCTGTAATCACATCTGAGTCCCACCCCAAGCGCATAGTACTGACTGAGAGCTGCCTTATTCCCAGCCCATGTACCCAGCACCTACCTGTAAACACATCTGAGTCCCGCCCCAGCGCATAGTACTGAATGAGAGCGACCTTATTCCCAGCCCATGTACCCAGCACCTACCTGTAATCACATCTGAGTCCCGCCCCCAGCGCATAGTACTGACTGAGAGCTGCCTTATTCCCAGCCCATGTACCCAGCACCTACCTGTAATCACCTCTGAGTACCGCCCCCAGCGCATAGTACTGACTGAGAGCTGACTTATTCCAAGCCCATGTACCCAGCACCTACCTGTAATCACATCTGAGTCCCGCCCCCAGCGCATAGTACTGACTGACAGCTGCCTTATTCCCAGCTCATGTACCCAGCACCTACCTGTAATCACATCTGATTCCCGCCCCCAGCGCATAGTACTGACTGAGAGCTGCCTTATTACCAGCCCATGTACCCAGCACCTACCTGTAATCACATCTGAGTCCCGCCCCCAGCGCATAGTACTGACCGAGAGCTGCCTTATTCCCAGCTCATGTACCCAGCACCTACCTGTAATCACATCTGAGACCCGCCCCCAGCGCATAGTACTGACTGAGAGCTGCCTTATTACCAGCCCATGTACCCAGCACCTACCTGTAATCACATCTGAGTCCCGCCCCCGGCGCATAGTACTGAATTAGAGCGACCTTATTCCCAGCCCATGTACCCAGCACCTACCTGTAATCACATCTGAGTCCCACCCCAAGCGCATAGTACTGACTGAGAGCTGCCTTATTCCCAGCCCATGTACCCAGCACCTACCTGTAATCACATCTGAGTCCCGCCCCCAGCGCATAGTACTGAATGAGAGCGACCTTATTCCCAGCCCATGTACCCAGCACCTACCTGTAATCACATCTGAGTCCCGCCCCCAGCGCATAGTACTGACTGAGAGCTGCCTTATTCCCAGCCCATGTACCCAGCACCTACCTGTAATCACCTCTGAGTACCGCCCCCAGCGCATAGTACTGACTGAGAGCTGACTTATTCCAAGCCCATGTACCCAGCACCTACCTGTAATCACATCTGAGTCCCGCCCCCAGCGCATAGTACTGACTGACAGCTGCCTTATTCCCAGCTCATGTACCCAGCACCTACCTGTAATCACATCTGATTCCCGCCCCCAGCGCATAGTACTGACTGACAGCTGCCTTATTCCCAGCTCATGTACCCAGCACCTACCTGTAATCACATCTGAGTCCGGCCCCCAGCGCATAGTACTGACTGAGAGCTGCCTTATTCCCAGCCCATGTACCCAGCACCTACCTGTAATCACATCTGAGTCCCGCCCCCAGCGCATAGTACTGACTGACAGCTGCCTTATTCCCAGCTCATGTACCCAGCACCTACCTGTAATCACATCTGAGTCCCGCCCCCAGCGCATAGTACTGACTGAGAGCTGCCTTATTCCCAGCCCATGTACCCAGCACCTACCTGTAATCACATCTGAGTCCCGCCCCCAGCGCATAGTACTGACTGAGAGCTGCCTTATTCCCAGCTCATGTACCCAGCACCTACCTGTAATCACATCTGAGTCCCGCCCCCAGGGCATAGTACTGACTGACAGCTGCCTATATTCCCAGCTCATGTACCCAGCACCTACCTGTAATCACATCTGAGTCCCGCCCCCAGCGCATAGTACTGACTGACAGCTGCCTTATTCCCAGCCCATGTACCCAGCACCTACCTGTAATCACATCTGAGTCCCGCCCCCAGCGCATAGTACTGACTGAGATCTGCCTTTTTCCCAGCCCATGTACCCAGCACCTACCTGTAATCACATCTGAGTCCCGCCCACAGCGCATAGTACTGACTGAGAGCTGCCTTATTCCCAGCTCATGTACCCAGCACCTACCTGTAATCAAATCTGAGTCCCGCCCCCAGCGCATAGTACTGACTGAGAGCTGCCTTATTCCCAGCTCATGTACCCAGCACCTACCTGTAATCACATCTGTCCCGCCCCCAGCGCATAGTACTGACTGAGAGCTGCCTTTTTCCCAGCCCATGTACCCAGCACCTACCTGTAATCACATCTGAGTCCCGCCCCCAGCGCATAGTACTGACTGAGAGCTGCCTTATTCCCAGCTCATGTACCCAGCACCTACCTGTAATCACATCGGAGTCCCGCCCCCAGCGCATAGTACTGACTGAGAGCTGCCTTATTCCCAGCCCATGTACCCAGCACCTACCTGTAATCACATCTGAGTCCCGCCCCCAGCGCATAGTACTGACTGAGAGCTGCCTTATTCACAGCCCATGTACCCAGCACCTACCTGTAATCACATCTGAGTCCCGCCCCCAGCGCATAGTACTGACTGAGAGCTGCCTTATTCCCAGCTCATGTACCCACCACCTACCTGTAATCACATCTGAGTCCCGCCCCCAGCGCATAGTACTGACTGACAGCTGCCTTATTCCAAGCCCATGTACACAGCACCTACCTGTAATCACATCTGAGTCCCGCCCCCAGCGCATAGTACTGACTGACAACTGCCTTATTCCCAGCCCATGTACCCAGCACCTACCTGTAATCACATCTGAGTCCCGCCCCCAGCGCATAGTACTGAATGAGAGCGACCTTATTCCCAGCCCATGTACCCAGCACCTACCTGTAATCACATCTGAGTCCCACCCCAAGCGCATAGTACTGACTGAGAGCTGCCTTATTCCCAGCCCATGTACCCAGCACCTACCTGTAATCACATCTGAGTCCCGCCCCCAGCGCATAGTACTGAATGAGAGCGACCTTATTCCCAGCCCATGTACCCAGCACCTACCTGTAATCACATCTGAGTCCAGCCCCCAGCGCATAGTACTGACTGAGAACTGCCTTATTCCCAGCCCATGTACCCAGCACCTACCTGTAATCACCTCTGAGTACCGCCCCCAGCGCATAGTACTGACTGAGAGCTGCCTTATTCCAAGCCCATGTACCCAGCACCTACCTGTAATCACATCTGAGTCCCGCCCCCAGCGCATAGTACTGACTGACAGCTGCCTTATTCCCAGCTCATGTACCCAGCACCTACCTGTAATCACATCTGAGTCCCGCCCCCAGCGCATAGTACTGACTGACAGCTGCCTTATTCCCAGCTCATGTACCCAGCACCTACCTGTAATCACATCTGAGTCCCGCCCCCAGCGCATAGTACTGACTGACAGCTGCCTTATTCCCAGCTCATGTACCCAGCACCTACCTGTAATCACATCTGATTCCCGCCCCCAGCGCATAGTACTGACTGAGAGCTGCCTTATTACCAGCCCATGTACCCAGCACCTACCTGTAATCACATCTGAGTCCCGCCCCCAGCGCATAGTACTGACCGAGAGCTGCCTTATTCCCAGCTCATGTACCCAGCACCTACCTGTAATCACATCTAAGTCCCGCCCCCAGCGCATAGTACTGACTGAGAGCTGCCTTATTCCCAGCTCATGTACCCAGCACCTACCTGTAATCACATCTGAGTCCCGCCCCCAGCGCATAGTACAAACTGAGAGCTGCCTTATTCCCAGCCCATGTACCCAGCACCTACCTGTAATCACATCTGAGTCCCGCCCCCAGCGCATAGTACTGACTGAGAGCTGCCTTATTCCCAGCCCATGTACCCAGCACCTACCTGTAATCACATCTGAGTCCCGCCCCCAGCGCATAGTACTGACTGAGAGCTGCCTTATTCCCAGCTCATGTACCCAGCACCTACCTGTAATCACATCTGAGTCCCGCCCCCAGCGCATAGTACTGACTGAGAGCTGCCTTATTCCCAGCCCATGTACCCAGCACCTACCTGTAATCACATCTGAGTCCCGCCCCCAGCGCATAGTACTGACTGACAGCTGCCTTATTCCCAGCTCATGTACCCAGCACCTACCTGTAATCACATCTGAGTCCCGCCCCCAGCGCATAGTACTGACTGAGAGCTGCCTTATTCCCAGCCCATGTACCCAGCACCTACCTGTAATCACATCTGAGTCCCGCCCCCAGCGCATAGTACTGACCGAGAGCTGCCTTATTCCCAGCACCAACCTGTAATCACATCTGAGTCCCGCCACCAGCGCATAGTACTGACTGAGAGCTGCCTTATTCCCAGCCCATGTACCCAGCACCTACCTGTAATCACATCTGAGTCCCGCCCCCAGCGCATAGTACTGACTGAGAGCTGCCTTATTCCCAGCTCATGTACCCAGCACCTACCTGTAATCACATCTGAGTCCCGCCCCCAGCGCATAGTACTGACTGACAGCTGCCTTATTCCAAGCCCATGTACACAGCACCTACCTGTAATCACATCTGAGTCCCGCCCCCAGCGCATAGTACTGACTGACAGCTGCCTTATTCCCAGCCCATGTACCCAGCACCTACCTGTAATCACATCTGAGACCCGCCCCCAGCGCATAGTACTGAATGAGAGCGACCTTATTCCCAGCCCATGTACCCAGCACCTACCTGTAATCACATCTGAGTCCCACCCCAAGCGCATAGTACTGACTGAGAGCTGCCTTATTCCCAGCCCATGTACCCAGCACCTACCTGTAATCACATCTTAGTCCCGCCCCCAGCGCATAGTACTGAATGAGAGCGATCTTATTCCCAGCCCATGTACCCAGCACCTACCTGTAATCACATCTGAGTCCCGCCCCCAGCGCATAGTACTGACTGAGAGCTGCCTTATTCCCAGCCCATGTACCCAGCACCTACCTGTAATCACCTCTGAGTACCGCCCCCAGCGCATAGTACTGACTGAGAGCTGACTTATTCCAAGCCCATGTACCCAGCACCTACCTGTAATCACATCTGAGTCCCGCCCCCAGCGCATAGTACTGACTGACAGCTGCCTTATTCCCAGCTCATGTACCCAGCACCTACCTGTAATCACATCTGATTCCCGCCCCCAGCGCATAGTACTGACTGACAGCTGCCTTATTCCAAGCCCATGTACACAGCACCTACCTGTAATCACATCTGAGTCCCGCCCCCAGCGCATAGTACTGACTGACAGCTGCCTTATTCCCAGCCCATGTACCCAGCACCTACCTGTAATCACATCTGAGACCTGCCCCCAGCGCATAGTACTGAATGAGAGCGACCTTATTCCCAGCCCATGTACCCAGCACCTACCTGTAATCACATCTGAGTCCCACCCCAAGCGCATAGTACTGACTGAGAGCTGCCTTATTCCCAGCCCATGTACCCAGCACCTACCTGTAATCACATCTGAGTCCCGCCCCCAGCGCATAGTGCTGAATGAGAGCGACCTTATTCCCAGCCCATGTACCCAGCACCTACCTGTAATCACATCTGAGTCCCGCCCCCAGCGCATAGTACTGACTGAGAGCTGCCTTATTCCCAGCCCATGTACCCAGCACCTACCTGTAATCACCTCTGAGTACCGCCCCCAGCGCATAGTACTGACTGAGAGCTGACTTATTCCAAGCCCATGTACCCAGCACCTACCTGTAATCACATCTGAGTCCCGCCCCCAGCGCATAGTACTGACTGACAGCTGCCTTATTCCCAGCTCATGTACCCAGCACCTACCTGTAATCACATCTGATTCCCGCCCCCAGCGCATAGTACTGACTGAGAGCTGCCTTATTACCAGCCCATGTACCCAGCACCTACCTGTAATCACATCTGAGTCCCGCCCCCAGCGCATAGTACTGACTGACAGCTGCCTTATTCCCAGCTCATGTACCCAGCACCTACCTGTAATCACATCTGATTCCCGCCCCCAGCGCATAGTACTGACTGAGAGCTGCTTTATTACCAGCCCATGTACCCAGCACCTACCTGTAATCACATCTGAGTCCCGCCCCCAGCGCATAGTACTGACCGAGAGCTGCCTTATTCCCAGCTCATGTACCCAGCACCTACCTGTAATCACATCTGAGACCCGCCCCCAGCGCATAGTACTGACTGAGAGCTGCCTTATTACCAGCCCATGTACCCAGCACCTACCTGTAATCACATCTGAGTCCCGCACCCAGCGCATAGTACTGAATGAGAGCGACCTTATTCCCAGCCCATGTACCCAGCACCTACCTGTAATCACATCTGAGTCCCACCCCAAGCGCATAGTACTGACTGAGAGCTGCCTTATTCCCAGCCCATGTACCCAGCACCTACCTGTAATCACATCTGAGTCCCGCCCCCAGCGCATAGTACTGAATGAGAGCGACCTTATTCCCAGCCCATGTACCCAGCACCTACCTGTAATCACATCTGAGTCCCGCCCCCAGCGCATAGTACTGACTGAGAGCTGCCTTATTCCCAGCCCATGTACCCAGCACCTACCTGTAATCACCTCTGAGTACCGCCCCCAGCGCATAGTACTGACTGAGAGCTGACTTATTCCAAGCCCATGTACCCAGCACCTACCTGTAATCACATCTGAGTCCCGCCCCCAGCGCATAGTACTGACTGACAGCTGCCTTATTCCCAGCTCATGTACCAAGCACCTACCTGTAATCACATCTGATTCCCGCCCCCAGCGCATAGTACTGACTGAGAGCTGCCTTATTACCAGCCCATGTACCCAGCACCTACCTGTAATCACATCTGAGTCCCGCCCCCAGCGCATAGTACTGACCGAGAGCTGCCTTATTCCCAGCTCATGTACCCAGCACCTACCTGTAATCACATCTAAGTCCCGCCCCCAGCGCATAGTACTGACTGAGAGCTGCCTTATTCCCAGCTCATGTACCCAGCACCTACCTGTAATCACATCTGAGTCCCGCCCCCAGCGCATAGTACAAACTGAGAGCTGCCTTATTCCCAGCCCATGTACCCAGCACCTACCTGTAATCACATCTGAGTCCCGCCCCCAGCGCATAGTACTGACTGAGAGCTGCCTTATTCCCAGCCCATGTACCCAGCACCTACCTGTAATCACATCTGAGTCCCGCCCCCAGCGCATAGTACTGACTGAGAGCTGCCTTATTCCCAGCTCATGTACCCAGCACCTACCTGTAATCACATCTGAGTCCCGCCCCCAGCGCATAGTACTGACTGAGAGCTGCCTTATTCCCAGCCCATGTACCCAGCACCTACCTGTAATCACATCTGAGTCCCGCCCCCAGCGCATAGTACTGACTGACAGCTGCCTTATTCCCAGCTCATGTACCCAGCACCTACCTGTAATCACATCTGAGTCCCGCCCCCAGCGCATAGTACTGACTGAGAGCTGCCTTATTCCCAGCCCATGTACCCAGCACCTACCTGTAATCACATCTGAGTCCCGCCCCCAGCGCATAGTACTGACCGAGAGCTGCCTTATTCCCAGCACCAACCTGTAATCACATCTGAGTCCCGCCACCAGCGCATAGTACTGACTGAGAGCTGCCTTATTCCCAGCCCATGTACCCAGCACCTACCTGTAATCACATCTGAGTCCCGCCCCCAGCGCATAGTACTGACTGAGAGCTGCCTTATTCCCAGCTCATGTACCCAGCACCTACCTGTAATCACATCTGAGTCCCGCCCCCAGCGCATAGTACTGACTGACAGCTGCCTTATTCCAAGCCCATGTACACAGCACCTACCTGTAATCACATCTGAGTCCCGCCCCCAGCGCATAGTACTGACTGACAGCTGCCTTATTCCCAGCCCATGTACCCAGCACCTACCTGTAATCACATCTGAGACCCGCCCCCAGCGCATAGTACTGAATGAGAGCGACCTTATTCCCAGCCCATGTACCCAGCACCTACCTGTAATCACATCTGAGTCCCACCCCAAGCGCATAGTACTGACTGAGAGCTGCCTTATTCCCAGCTCATGTACCCAGCACCTACCTGTAATCACATCTGAGTCCCGCCCCAGCGCATAGTACTGAATGAGAGCGACCTTATTCCCAGCCCATGTACCCAGCACCTACCTGTAATCACATCTGAGTCCCGCCCCCAGCGCATAGTACTGACTGAGAGCTGCCTTATTCCCAGCCCATGTACCCAGCACCTACCTGTAATCACCTCTGAGTACCGCCCCCAGCGCATAGTACTGACTGAGAGCTGACTTATTCCAAGCCCATGTACCCAGCACCTACCTGTAATCACATCTGAGTCCCGCCCCCAGCGCATAGTACTGACTGACAGCTGCCTTATTCCCAGCTCATGTACCCAGCACCTACCTGTAATCACATCTGATTCCCGCCCCCAGCGCATAGTACTGACTGAGAGCTGCCTTATTACCAGCCCATGTACCCAGCACCTACCTGTAATCACATCTGAGTCCCGCCCCCAGCACATAGTACTGACCGAGAGCTGCCTTATTCCCAGCTCATGTACCCAGCACCTACCTGTAATCACATCTGAGACCCGCCCCCAGCGCATAGTACTGACTGAGAGCTGCCTTATTACCAGCCCATGTACCCAGCACCTACCTGTAATCACATCTGAGTCCCGCCCCCAGCGCATAGTACTGAATGAGAGCGACCTTATTCCCAGCCCATGTACCCAGCACCTACCTGTAATCACATCTGAGTCCCACCCCAAGCGCATAGTACTGACTGAGAGCTGCCTTATTCCCAGCCCATGTACCCAGCACCTACCTGTAATCACATCTGAGTCCCGCCCCCAGCGCATAGTACTGAATGAGAGCGACCTTATTCCCAGCCCATGTACCCAGCACCTACCTGTAATCACATCTGAGTCCCGCCCCCAGCGCATAGTACTGACTGAGAGCTGCCTTATTCCCAGCCCATGTACCCAGCACCTACCTGTAATCACCTCTGAGTACCGCCCCCAGCGCATAGTACTGACTGAGAGCTGACTTATTCCAAGCCCATGTACCCAGCACCTACCTGTAATCACATCTGAGTCCCGCCCCCAGCGCATAGTACTGACTGACAGCTGCCTTATTCCCAGCTCATGTACCCAGCACCTACCTGTAATCACATCTGATTCCCGCCCCCAGCGCATAGTACTGACTGACAGCTGCCTTATTCCCAGCTCATGTACCCAGCACCTACCTGTAATCACATCTGAGTCCGGCCCCCAGCGCATAGTACTGACTGAGAGCTGCCTTATTCCCAGCCCATGTACCCAGCACCTACCTGTAATCACATCTGAGTCCCGCCCCCAGCGCATAGTACTGACTGACAGCTGCCTTATTCCCAGCTCATGTACCCAGCACCTACCTGTAATCACATCTGAGTCCCGCCCCCAGCGCATAGTACTGACCGAGAGCTGCCTTATTCCCAGCACCAACCTGTAATCACATCTGAGTCCCGCCCCCAGCGCATAGTACTGACTGAGAGCTGCCTTATTCCCAGCCCATGTACCCAGCACCTACCTGTAATCACATCTGAGTCCCGCCCCCAGCGCATAGTACTGACTGAGAGCTGCCTTATTCCCAGCTCATGTACCCAGCACCTACCTGTAATCACATCTGAGTCCCGCCCCCAGCGCATAGTACTGACTGACAGCTGCCTTATTCCAAGCCCATGTACACAGCACCTACCTGTAATCACATCTGAGTCCCGCCCCCAGCGCATAGTACTGACTGACAACTGCCTTATTCCCAGCCCATGTACCCAGCACCTACCTGTAATCACATCTGAGTCCCGCCCCCAGCGCATAGTACTGAATGAGAGCGACCTTATTCCCAGCCCATGTACCCAGCACCTACCTGTAATCACATCTGAGTCCCACCCCAAGCGCATAGTACTGACTGAGAGCTGCCTTATTCCCAGCCCATGTACCCAGCACCTACCTGTAATCACATCTGAGTCCCGCCCCCAGCGCATAGTACTGAATGAGAGCGACCTTATTCCCAGCCCATGTACCCAGCACCTACCTGTAATCACATCTGAGTCCAGCCCCCAGCGCATAGTACTGACTGAGAACTGCCTTATTCCCAGCCCATGTACCCAGCACCTACCTGTAATCACCTCTGAGTACCGCCCCCAGCGCATAGTACTGACTGAGAGCTGCCTTATTCCAAGCCCATGTACCCAGCACCTACCTGTAATCACATCTGAGTCCCGCCCCCAGCGCATAGTACTGACTGACAGCTGCCTTATTCCCAGCTCATGTACCCAGCACCTACCTGTAATCACATCTGAGTCCCGCCCCCAGCGCATAGTACTGAATGAGAGCGACCTTATTCCCAGCCCATGTACCCAGCACCTACCTGTAATCACATCTGAGTCCGGCCCCCAGCGCATAGTACTGACTGACAGCTGCCTTATTCCCAGCCCATGTACCCAGCACCTACCTGTAATCACATCTGAGTCCCGCCCCCAGCGCATAGTACTGACTGACAGCTGCCTTATTCCCAGCTCATGTACCCAGCACCTACCTGTAATCACATCTGAGTCCCGCCCCCAGCGCATAGTACTGACTGAGATCTGCCTTATTCCCAGCTCATGTACCCAGCACCTACCTGTAATCACATCTGAGTCCCGCCCACTGCGCATAGTACTGACTGAGAGCTGCCTTATTCCCAGCCCATGTACCCAGCACCTACCTGTAATCACATCTGAGTCCCGCCCCCAGCGCATAGTACTGACTGAGAGCTGCCTTATTCCCAGCCCATGTACCCAGCACCTACCTGTAATCACATCTGAGTCCCGCCCCCAGCGCATAGTACTGACTGAGAGCTGCCTTATTCCCAGCCCATGTACCCAGCACCTACCTGTAATCACATCTGAGTCCCGCCCCCAGCGCATAGTACTGACTGAGAGCTGCCTTATTCCCAGCTCATGTACCCAGCACCTACCTGTAATCACATCTGAGTCCCGCCCCTAGCGCATAGTACTGACTGAGATCTGCCTTATTCCCAGCCCATGTACCCAGCACCTACCTGTAATCACATCTGAGTCCCGCCCCCAGCGCATAGTACTGACTGAGAGCTGCCTTATTCCCAGCCCATGTACCCAGCACCTACCTGTAATCACATCTGAGTCCCGCCCCCAGCGCATAGTACTGACTGAGAGCTGCCTTATTCCCAGCCCATGTACCCAGCACCTACCTGTAATCACATCTGAGTCCCGCCCCCAGCGCATAGTACTGACTGAGAGCTGCCTTATTCCCAGCCCATGTACCCAGCACCTACCTGTAATCACATCTGAGTCCCGCCCCCAGCGCATAGTACTGACTGAGAGCTGCCTTATTCCCAGCCCATGTACCCAGCACCTACCTGTAATCACATCTGAGTCCCGCCCCCAGCGCATAGTACTGACTGAGAGCTGCCTTATTCCCAGCCCATGTACCCAGCACCTACCTGTAATCACATCTGAGTCCCGCCCACATCGCATAGTACTGACTGACAGCTGCCTTATTCCCAGCCCATGTACCCAGCACCTACCTGTAATCACATCTGAGTCCCGCCCCCAGCGCATAGTACTGACTGAGAGCTGCCTTATTCCCAGCCCATGTACCCAGCACCTACCTGTAATCACATCTGAGTCCCGCCCCCAGCGCATAGTACTGACTGAGAGCTGCCTTATTCCCAGCCCATGTACCCAGCACCTACCTGTAATCACATCTGAGTCCCGCCCCAGCGCATAGTACTGACTGAGAGCTGCCTTATTCCCAGCCCATGTACCCAGAACCTACCTGTAATCACATCTGAGTCCCGCCCCCAGCGCATAGTACTGACTGAGATCTGCCTTTTTCCCAGCCCATGTACCCAGCACCTACCTGTAATCACATCTGAGTCCCGCCCCCAGCGCATAGTACTGACCGAGAGCTGCCTTATTCCCAGCACCAACCTGTAATCACATCTGAGTCCCGCCCCCAGCGCATAGTACTGACTGAGAGCTGCCTTATTCCCAGCCCATGTACCCAGCACCTACCTGTAATCACATCTGAGTCCCGCCCCCAGCGCATAGTACTGACTGAGAGCTGCCTTATTCCCAGCTCATGTACCCAGCACCTACCTGTAATCACATCTGAGTCCCGCCCCCAGCGCATAGTACTGACTGACAGCTGCCTTATTCCAAGCCCATGTACACAGCACCTACCTGTAATCACATCTGAGTCCCGCCCCCAGCGCATAGTACTGACTGACAACTGCCTTATTCCCAGCCCATGTACCCAGCACCTACCTGTAATCACATCTGAGTCCCGCCCCCAGCGCATAGTACTGAATGAGAACGACCTTATTCCCAGCCCATGTACCCAGCACCTACCTGTAATCACATCTGAGTCCCGCCCCCAGCGCATAGTACTGAATGAGAACTGCCTTATTCCCAGCGCATGTACCCAGCACCTACCTGTAATCACCTCTGAGTACCGCCCCCAGCGCATAGTACTGACTGAGAGCTGCCTTATTCCAAGCCCATGTACCCAGCACCTACCTGTAATCACATCTGAGTCCCGCCCCCAGCGCATAGTACTGACTGACAGCTGCCTTATTCCCAGCTCATGTACCCAGCACCTACCTGTAATCACATCTGAGTCCCGCCCCCAGCGCATAGTACTGAATGAGAGCGACCTTATTCCCAGCCCATGTACCCAGCACCTACCTGTAATCACATCTGAGTCCCACCCCAAGCGCATAGTACTGACTGAGAGCTGCCTTATTCCCAGCCCATGTACCCAGCACCTACCTGTAATCACATCTGAGTCCCGCCCCCAGCGCATAGTACTGACTGAGAGCTGCCTTATTCCCAGCTCATGTACCCAGCACCTACCTGTAATCACATCTGAGACCCGCCCCCAGCGCATAGTACTGACTGACAGCTGCCTTATTCCCAGCTCATGTACCCAGCACCTACCTGTAATCACATCTGAGTCCGGCCCCCAGCGCATAGTACTGACTGACAGCTGCCTTATTCCCAGCCCATGTACCCAGCACCTACCTGTAATCACATCTGAGTCCCGCCCCCAGCGCATAGTACTGACTGACAGCTGCCTTATTCCCAGCTCATGTACCCAGCACCTACCTGTAATCACATCTGAGTCCCGCCCCCAGCGCATAGTACTGACTGAGATCTGCCTTATTCCCAGCTCATGTACCCAGCACCTACCTGTAATCACATCTGAGTCCCGCCCACTGCGCATAGTACTGACTGAGAGCTGCCTTATTCCCAGCCCATGTACCCAGCACCTACCTGTAATCACATCTGAGTCCCGCCCCCAGCGCATAGTACTGACTGAGAGCTGCCTTATTCCCAGCCCATGTACCCAGCACCTACCTGTAATCACATCTGAGTCCCGCCCCCAGCGCATAGTACTGACTGAGAGCTGCCTTATTCCCAGCCCATGTACCCAGCACCAACCTGTAATCACATCTGAGTCCCGCCCCCAGCGCATAGTACTGACTGAGAGCTGCCTTATTCCCAGCCCATGTACCCAGCACCTACCTGTAATCACATCTGAGTCCCGCCCCCAGCGCATAGTACTGACTGAGAGCTGCCTTATTCCCAGCCCATGTACCCAGCACCTACCTGTAATCACATCTGAGTCCCGCCCCCAGCGCATAGTACTGACTGACAGCTGCCTTATTCCCAGCCCATGTACCCAGCACCTACCTGTAATCACATCTGAGTCCCGCCCCCAGCGCATAGTACTGAATGAGAGCGACCTTATTCCCAGCCCATGTACCCAACACTTACCTGTAATCACATCTGAGTCCCGCCCCCAGCGCATAGTACTGACTGAGAGCTGCCTTATTCCCAGCCCATGTACCCAGCACCTACCTGTAATCACATCTGAGTACCGCCCCCAGCGCATAGTACTGACTGAGAGCTGCCTTATTACCAGCCCATGTACCCAGCACCTACCTGTAATCACATCTGAGTCCCGCCCCCAGCGCATAGTACTGACTGAGAGCTGCCTTATTCCCAGCCCATGTACCCAGCACCTACCTGTAATCACATCTGAGTCCCGCCCCCAGCGCATAGTACTGACTGAGAGCTGCCTTATTCCCAGCTCATGTACCCAGCACCTACCTGTAATCACATCTGAGTCCCGCCCCTAGCGCATAGTACTGACTGAGATCTGCCTTATTCCCAGCCCATGTACCCAGCACCTACCTGTAATCACATCTGAGTCCCGCCCCCAGCGCATAGTACTGACTGAGAGCTGCCTTATTCCCAGCCCATGTACCCAGCACCTACCTGTAATCACATCTGAGTCCCGCCCCCAGCGCATAGTACTGACTGAGAGCTGCCTTATTCCCAGCCCATGTACCCAGCACCTACCTGTAATCACATCTGAGTCCCGCCCCCAGCGCATAGTACTGACTGAGAGCTGCCTTATTCCCAGCCCATGTACCCAGCACCTACCTGTAATCACATCTGAGTCCCGCCCCCAGCGCATAGTACTGACTGAGAGCTGCCTTATTCCCAGCCCATGTACCCAGCACCTACCTGTAATCACATCTGAGTCCCGCCCCCAGCGCATAGTACTGACTGAGAGCTGCCTTATTCCCAGCCCATGTACCCAGCACCTACCTGTAATCACATCTGAGTCCCGCCCCCAGCGCATAGTACTGACTGACAGCTGCCTTATTCCCAGCCCATGTACCCAGCACCTACCTGTAATCACATCTGAGTCCCGCCCCCAGCGCATAGTACTGACTGAGAGCTGCCTTATTCCCAGCCCATGTACCCAGCACCTACCTGTAATCACATCTGAGTCCCGCCCCCAGCGCATAGTACTGACTGAGAGCTGCCTTATTCCCAGCCCATGTACCCAGCACCTACCTGTAATCACATCTGAGTCCCGCCCCCAGCGCATAGTACTGACTGAGAGCTGCCTTATTCCCAGCCCATGTACCCAGCACCTACCTGTAATCACATCTGAGTCCCGCCCCCAGCGCATAGTACTGACTGACAGCTGCCTTATTCCCAGCTCATGTACCCAGCACCTACCTGTAATCACATCTGAGTCCCGCCCCCAGCGCATAGTACTGACTGAGATCTGCCTTATTCCCAGCTCATGTACCCAGCACCTACCTGTAATCACATCTGAGTCCCGCCCCCAGCGCATAGTACTGACTGAGAGCTGCCTTATTCCCAGCCCATGTACCCAGCACCTACCTGTAATCACATCTGAGTCCCGCCCCCAGCGCATAGTACTGACTGAGAGCTGCCTTATTCCCAGCCCATGTACCCAGCACCTACCTGTAATCACATCTGAGTCCCGCCCCCAGCGCATAGTACTGACAGACAGCTGCCTTATTCCCAGCCCATGTACCCAGCACCTACCTGTAATCACATCTGAGTCCCGCCCCCAGCGCATAGTACTGACTGAGATCTGCCTTTTTCCCAGCCCATGTACCCAGCACCTACCTGTAATCACATCTGAGTCCCGCCCACAGCGCATAGTACTGACTGAGAGCTGCCTTATTCCCAGCTCATGTACCCAGCACCTACCTGTAATCACATCTGAGTCCCGCCCCCAGCGCATAGTACTGACTGAGAGCTGCCTTATTCCCAGCTCATTTACCCAGCACCTACCTGTAATCACATCTGAGTCCCGCCCCCAGCGCATAGTACTGACTGAGAGCTGCCTTATTCCCAGCTCATGTACCCAGCACCTACCTGTAATCACATCTGAGTCCCGCCCCCAGCGCATAGTACTGACTGAGAGCTGCCTTATTCCCAGCCCATGTACCCAGCACCTACCTGTAATCACATCTGAGTCCCGCCCCCAGCGCATAGTACTGACTGACAGCTGCCTTATTCCCAGCTCATGTACCCAGCACCTACCTGTAATCACATCTGAGTCCCGCCCCCAGCGCATAGTACTGACTGACAGCTGCCTTATTCCCAGCTCATGTACCCAGCACCTACCTGTAATCACATCTGAGTCCGGCCCCCAGCGCATAGTACTGACTGACAGCTGCCTTATTCCCAGCTCATGTACCCAGCACCTACCTGTAATCACATCTGAGTCCGGCCCCCAGCGCATAGTACTGACTGACAGCTGCCTTATTCCCAGCTCATGTACCCAGCACCTACCTGTAATCACATCTGAGTCCCGCCCCCAGCGCATAGTACTGACTGAGAGCTGCCGTATTCCCAGCCCATGTACCCAGCACCTACCTGTAATCACATCTGAGTCCCGCCCCCAGCGCATAGTACTGACTGACAGCTGCCTTATTCCCAGCTCATGTACCCAGCACCTACCTGTAATCACATCTGAGTCCCGCCCCCAGCGCATAGTACTGACTGAGAGCTGCCTTATTCCCAGCCCATGTACCCAGCACCTACCTGTAATCACATCTGAGTCCCGCCCCCAGCGCATAGTACTGACCGAGAGCTGCCTTATTCCCAGCACCAACCTGTAATCACATCTGAGTCCCGCCACCAGCGCATAGTACTGACTGAGAGCTGCCTTATTCCCAGCCCATGTACCCAGCACCTACCTGTAATCACATCTGAGTCCCGCCCCCAGCGCATAGTACTGACTGAGAGCTGCCTTATTCCCAGCTCATGTACCCAGCACCTACCTGTAATCACATCTGAGTCCCGCCCCCAGCGCATAGTACTGACTGACAGCTGCCTTATTCCAAGCCCATGTACACAGCACCTACCTGTAATCACATCTGAGTCCCGCCCCCAGCGCATAGTACTGACTGACAGCTGCCTTATTCCCAGCCCATGTACCCAGCACCTACCTGTAATCACATCTGAGACCCGCCCCCAGCGCATAGTACTGAATGAGAGCGACCTTATTCCCAGCCCATGTACCCAGCACCTACCTGTAATCACATCTGAGTCCCACCCCAAGCGCATAGTACTGACTGAGAGCTGCCTTATTCCCAGCCCATGTACCCAGCACCTACCTGTAATCACATCTGAGTCCCGCCCCCAGCGCATAGTACTGAATGAGAGCGACCTTATTCCCAGCCCATGTACCCAGCACCTACCTGTAATCACATCTGAGTCCCGCCCCCAGCGCATAGTACTGACTGAGAGCTGCCTTATTCCCAGCCCATGTACCCAGCACCTACCTGTAATCACCTCTGAGTACCGCCCCCAGCGCATAGTACTGACTGAGAGCTGACTTATTCCAAGCCCATGTACCCAGCACCTACCTGTAATCACATCTGAGTCCCGCCCCCAGCGCATAGTACTGACTGACAGCTGCCTTATTCCCAGCTCATGTACCCAGCACCTACCTGTAATCACATCTGATTCCCGCCCCCAGCGCATAGTACTGACTGAGAGCTGCCTTATTACCAGCCCATGTACCCAGCACCTACCTGTAATCACATCTGAGTCCCGCCCCCAGCGCATAGTACTGACCGAGAGCTGCCTTATTCCCAGCTCATGTACCCAGCACCTACCTGTAATCACATCTGAGACCCGCCCCCAGCGCATAGTACTGACTGAGAGCTGCCTTATTACCAGCCCATGTACCCAGCACCTACCTGTAATCACATCTGAGTCCCGCCCCCAGCGCATAGTACTGAATGAGAGCGACCTTATTCCCAGCCCATGTACCCAGCACCTACCTGTAATCACATCTGAGTCCCACCCCAAGCGCATAGTACTGACTGAGAGCTGCCTTATTCCCAGCCCATGTACCCAGCACCAACCTGTAATCACATCTGAGTCCCGCCCCCAGCGCATAGTACTGAATGAGAGCGACCTTATTCCCAGCCCATGTACCCAGCACCTACCTGTAATCACATCTGAGTCCCGCCCCCAGCGCATAGTACTGACTGAGAGCTGACTTATTCCAAGCCCATGTACCCAGCACCTACCTGTAATCACATCTGAGTCCCGCCCCCAGCGCATAGTACTGACTGACAGCTGCCTTATTCCCAGCTCATGTACCCAGCACCTACCTGTAATCACATCTGATTCCCGCCCCCAGCGCATAGTACTGACTGAGAGCTGCCTTATTACCAGCCCATGTACCCAGCACCTACCTGTAATCACATCTGAGTCCCGCCCCCAGCGCATAGTACTGACCGAGAGCTGCCTTATTCCCAGCTCATGTACCCAGCACCTACCTGTAATCACATCTAAGTCCCGCCCCCAGCGCATAGTACTGACTGAGAGCTGCCTTATTCCCAGCTCATGTACCCAGCACCTACCTGTAATCACATCTGAGTCCCGCCCCCAGCGCATAGTACAAACTGAGAGCTGCCTTATTCCCAGCCCATGTACCCAGCACCTACCTGTAATCACATCTGAGTCCCGCCCCCAGCGCATAGTACTGACTGAGAGCTGCCTTATTCCCAGCCCATGTACCCAGCACCTACCTGTAATCACATCTGAGTCCCGCCCCCAGCGCATAGTACTGACTGAGAGCTGCCTTATTCCCAGCTCATGTACCCAGCACCTACCTGTAATCACATCTGAGTCCCGCCCCCAGCGCATAGTACTGACTGACAGCTGCCTTATTCCCAGCTCATGTACCCAGCACCTACCTGTAATCACATCTGAGTCCCGCCCCCAGCGCAGAGTACTGACTGAGAGCTGCCTTATTCCCAGCCCATGTACCCAGCACCTACCTGTAATCACATCTGAGTCCCGCCCCCAGCGCATAGTACTGACTGACAGCTGCCTTATTCCCAGCTCATGTACCCAGCACCTACCTGTAATCACATCTGAGTCCCGCCCCCAGCGCATAGTACTGACTGACAGCTGCCTTATTCCCAGCTCATGTACCCAGCACCTACCTGTAATCACATCTGAGTCCGGCCCCCAGCGCATAGTACTGACTGAGAGCTGCCTTATTCCCAGCCCATGTACCCAGCACCTACCTGTAATCACATCTGAGTCCCGCCCCCAGCGCATAGTACTGACTGACAGCTGCCTTATTCCCAGCTCATGTACCCAGCACCTACCTGTAATCACATCTGAGTCCCGCCCCCAGCGCATAGTACTGACTGAGATCTGCCTTATTCCCAGCTCATGTACCCAGCACCTACCTGTAATCACATCTGAGTCCCGCCCACTGCGCATAGTACTGACTGAGAGCTGCCTTATTCCCAGCCCATGTACCCAGCACCTACCTGTAATCACATCTGAGTCCCGCCCCCAGCGCATAGTACTGACTGAGAGCTGCCTTATTCCCAGCTCATGTACCCAGCACCTACCTGTAATCACATCTTAGTCCCGCCCCTAGCGCATAGTACTGACTGAGATCTGCCTTATTCCCAGCCCATGTACCCAGCACCTACCTGTAATCACATCTGAGTCCCGCCCCCAGCGCATAGTACTGACTGAGAGCTGCCTTATTCCCAGCCAATGTACCCAGCACCTACCTGTAATCACATCTGAGCCCCGCCCCCAGCGCATAGTACTGACTGACAGCTGCCTTATTCCCAGCTCATGTACCCAGCACCTACCTGTAATCACATCTGAGTCCCGCCCCCAGCGCATAGTACTGACTGACAGCTGCCTTATTCCCAGCCCATGTACCCAGCACCTACCTGTAATCACATCTGAGTCCCGCCCCCAGCGCATAGTACTGACTGAGAGCTGCCTTATTCCCAGCCCATGTACCCAGTACCTACCTGTAATCACATCTGAGTCCCGCCCCCAGCGCATAGTACTGACTGAGATCTGCCTTTTTCCCAGCCCATGTACCCAGCACCTACCTGTAATCACATCTGAGTCCCGCCCCCAGCGCATAGTACTGACCGAGAGCTGCCTTATTCCCAGCACCAACCTGTAATCACATCTGAGTCCCGCCCCCAGCGCATAGTACTGACTGAGAGCTGCCTTATTCCCAGCCCATGTACCCAGCACCTACCTGTAATCACATCTGAGTCCCGCCCCCAGCGCATAGTACTGACTGAGAGCTGCCTTATTCCCAGCTCATGTACCCAGCACCTACCTGTAATCACATCTGAGTCCCGCCCCCAGCGCATAGTACTGACTGACAGCTGCCTTATTCCAAGCCCATGTACACAGCACCTACCTGTAATCACATCTGAGTCCCGCCCCCAGCGCATAGTACTGACTGACAACTGCCTTATTCCCAGCCCATGTACCCAGCACCTACCTGTAATCACATCTGAGTCCCGCCCCCAGCGCATAGTACTGAATGAGAGCGACCTTATTCCCAGCCCATGTACCCAGCACCTACCTGTAATCACATCTGAGTCCCACCCCAAGCGCATAGTACTGACTGAGAGCTGCCTTATTCCCAGCCCATGTACCCAGCACCTACCTGTAATCACATCTGAGTCCCGCCCCCAGCGCATAGTACTGAATGAGAGCGACCTTATTCCCAGCCCATGTACCCAGCACCTACCTGTAATCACATCTGAGTCCAGCCCCCAGCGCATAGTACTGACTGAGAACTGCCTTATTCCCAGCCCATGTACCCAGCACCTACCTGTAATCACCTCTGAGTACCGCCCCCAGCGCATAGTACTGACTGAGAGCTGCCTTATTCCAAGCCCATGTACCCAGCACCTACCTGTAATCACATCTGAGTCCCGCCCCCAGCGCATAGTACTGACTGACAGCTGCCTTATTCCCAGCTCATGTACCCAGCACCTACCTGTAATCACATCTGAGTCCCGCCCCCAGCGCATAGTACTGAATGAGAGCGACCTTATTCCCAGCCCATGTACCCAGCACCTACCTGTAATCACATCTGAGTCCCACCCCAAGCGCATAGTACTGACTGAGAGCTGCCTTATTCCCAGCCCATGTACCCAGCACCTACCTGTAATCACATCTGAGTCCCGCCCCCAGCGCATAGTACTGACTGAGAGCTGCCTTATTCCCAGCTCATGTACCCAGCACCTACCTGTAATCACATCTGAGACCCGCCCCCAGCGCATAGTACTGACTGACAGCTGCCTTATTCCCAGCTCATGTACCCAGCACCTACCTGTAATCACATCTGAGTCCGGCCCCCAGCGCATAGTACTGACTGAGAGCTGCCTTATTCCCAGCCCATGTACCCAGCACCTACCTGTAATCACATCTGAGTCCCGCCCCCAGCGCATAGTACTGACTGACAGCTGCCTTACTCCCAGCTCATGTACCCAGCACCTACCTGTAATCACATCTGAGTCCCGCCCCCAGCGCATAGTACTGACTGAGATCTGCCTTATTCCCAGCTCATGTACCCAGCACCTACCTGTAATCACATCTGAGTCCCGCCCACTGCGCATAGTACTGACTGAGAGCTGCCTTATTCCCAGCCCATGTACCCAGCACCTACCTGTAATCACATCTGAGTCCCGCCCCCAGCGCATAGTACTGACTGAGAGCTGCCTTATTCCCAGCCCATGTACCCAGCACCTACCTGTAATCACATCTGAGTCCCGCCCCCAGCGCATAGTACTGACTGAGAGCTGCCTTATTCCCAGCCCATGTACCCAGCACCTACCTGTAATCACATCTGAGTCCCGCCCCCAGCGCATAGTACTGACTGAGAGCTGCCTTATTCCCAGCCCATGTACCCAGCACCAACCTGTAATCACATCTGAGTCCCGCCCCCAGCGCATAGTACTGACTGAGAGCTGCCTTATTCCCAGCCCATGTACCCAGCACCTACCTGTAATCACATCTGAGTCCCGCCCCCAGCGCATAGTACTGACTGAGAGCTGCCTTATTCCCAGCCCATGTACCCAGCACCTACCTGTAATCACATCTGAGTCCCGCCCCCAGCGCATAGTACTGACTGACAGCTGCCTTATTCCCAGCCCATGTACCCAGCACCTACCTGTAATCACATCTGAGTCCCGCCCCCAGCGCATAGTACTGAATGAGAGCGACCTTATTCCCAGCCCATGTACCCAGCACCTACCTGTAATCACATCTGAGTCCCGCCCCCAGCGCATAGTACTGACTGAGAGCTGCCTTATTCCCAGCCCATGTACCCAGCACCTACCTGTAATCACATCTGAGTACCGCCCCCAGCGCATAGTACTGACTGAGAGCTGCCTTATTACCAGCCCATGTACCCAGCACCTACCTGTAATCACATCTGAGTCCCGCCCCCAGCGCATAGTACTGACTGAGAGCTGCCTTATTCCCAGCCCATGTACCCAGCACCTACCTGTAATCACATCTGAGTCCCGCCCCCAGCGCATAGTACTGACTGAGAGCTGCCTTATTCCCAGCTCATGTACCCAGCACCTACCTGTAATCACATCTGAGTCCCGCCCCTAGCGCATAGTACTGACTGAGATCTGCCTTATTCCCAGCCCATGTACCCAGCACCTACCTGTAATCACATCTGAGTCCCGCCCCCAGCGCATAGTACTGACTGAGAGCTGCCTTATTCCCAGCCCATGTACCCAGCACCTACCTGTAATCACATCTGAGTCCCGCCCCCAGCGCATAGTACTGACTGAGAGCTGCCTTATTCCCAGCCCATGTACCCAGCACCTACCTGTAATCACATCTGAGTCCCGCCCCCAGCGCATAGTACTGACTGACAGCTGCCTTATTCCCAGCCCATGTACCCAGCACCTACCTGTAATCACATCTGAGTCCCGCCCCCAGCGCATAGTACTGACTGAGAGCTGCCTTATTCCCAGCCCATGTACCCAGCACCTACCTGTAATCACATCTGAGTCCCGCCCCCAGCGCATAGTACTGACTGAGAGCTGCCTTATTCCCAGCCCATGTACCCAGCACCTACCTGTAATCACATCTGAGTCCCGCCCCCAGTGCATAGTACTGACTGAGAGCTGCCTTATTCCCAGCCCATGTACCCAGCACCTACCTGTAATCACATCTGAGTCCCGCCCCCAGCGCATAGTACTGACTGAGAGCTGCCTTATTCCCAGCCCATGTACCCAGCACCTACCTGTAATCACATCTGAGTCCCGCCCCCAGCGCATAGTACTGACTGAGAGCTGCCTTATTCCCAGCCCATGTACCCAGCACCTACCTGTAATCACATCTGAGTCCCGCCCCCAGCGCATAGTACTGACTGACAGCTGCCTTATTCCCAGCCCATGTACCCAGCACCTACCTGTAATCACATCTGAGTCCCGCCCCCAGCGCATAGTACTGACTGAGAGCTGCCTTATTCCCAGCCCATGTACCCAGCACCTACCTGTAATCACATCTGAGTCCCGCCCCCAGCGCATAGTACTGACTGAGAGCTGCCTTATTCCCAGCCCATGTACCCAGCACCTACCTGTAATCACATCTGAGTCCCGCCCCCAGCGCATAGTACTGACTGAGAGCTGCCTTATTCCCAGCCCATGTACCCAGCACCTACCTGTAATCACATCTGAGTCCCGCCCCCAGCGCATAGTACTGACTGACAGCTGCCTTATTCCCAGCTCATGTACCCAGCACCTACCTGTAATCACATCTGAGTCCCGCCCCCAGCGCATAGTACTGACTGAGATCTGCCTTATTCCCAGCTCATGTACCCAGCACCTACCTGTAATCACATCTGAGTCCCGCCCCCAGCGCATAGTACTGACTGAGAGCTGCCTTATTCCCAGCCCATGTACCCAGCACCTACCTGTAATCACATCTGAGTCCCGCCCCCAGCGCATAGTACTGACTGAGTGCTGCCTTATTCCCAGCTCATGTACCCAGCACCTACCTGTAATCACATCTGAGTCCCGCCCCCAGCGCATAGTACTGACTGAGAGCTGCCTTATTCCCAGCCCATGTACCCAGCACCTACCTGTAATCACATCTGAGTCCCGCCCCCAGCGCATAGTACTGACTGACAGCTGCCTTATTCCCAGCCCATGTACCCAGCACCTACCTGTAATCACATCTGAGTCCCGCCCCCAGCGCATAGTACTGACTGAGATCTGCCTTTTTCCCAGCCCATGTACCCAGCACCTACCTGTAATCACATCTGAGTCCCGCCCACAGCGCATAGTACTGACTGAGAGCTGCCTTATTCCCAGCTCATGTACCCAGCACCTACCTGTAATCACATCTGAGTCCCGCCCCCAGCGCATAGTACTGACTGAGAGCTGCCTTATTCCCAGCTCATTTACCCAGCACCTACCTGTAATCACATCTGAGTCCCGCCCCCAGCGCATAGTACTGACTGAGAGCTGCCTTATTCCCAGCTCATGTACCCAGCACTTACCTGTAATCACATCTGAGTCCCGCCCCCAGCGCATAGTACTGACTGAGAGCTGCCTTATTCCCAGCCCATGTACCCAGCACCTACCTGTAATCACATCTGAGTCCCGCCCCCAGCGCATAGTACTGACTGAGAGGTGCCTTATTCCCAGCTCATGTACCCAGCAGCCTACCTGTAATCACATCTGAGTCCCGCCCCCAGCGCATAGTACTGACTGACAGCTGCCTTATTCCCAGCCCATGTACCCAGCACCTACCTGTAATCACATCTGAGTCCCGCCCCCAGCGCCTAGTACTGACTGAGAGCTGCCTTATTCCTAGTTAATGTACCCAGCACCTACCTGTAATCACATCTGAGTCCCGCCCCCAGCGCATAGTACTGACTGACAGCTGCCTTATTCCCAGCCCATGTACCCAGCACCTACCTGTAATCACATCTGAGTCCCGCCCCCAGCGCATAGTTCTGACTGAGAGCTGCCTTATTCCAAGCCCATGTACCCAGCACCTACCTGTAATCACATCTGAGTCCCGCCCCCAGCGCATAGTACTGACTGAGAGCTGCCTTATTCCCAGCCCATGTACCCAGCACCTACCTGTAATCACATCTAAGTCCCGCCCCCAGCGCATAGTACTGACTGAGAGCTGCCTTATTCCCAGCCCATGTACCCAGCACCTACCTGTAATCACATCTGAGTCCCGCCCCAAGCGCATAGTACTGACTGAGAGCTGCCTTATTCCCAGCTCATGTACCCAGCACCTACCTGTAATCACATCTGAGTCCCGCCCCCAGCGCATAGTACTGACTGAGAGCTGCCTTATTCCCAGCCCATGTACCCAGCACCTACCTGTAATCACATCTGAGTCCCGCCCCCAGCGCATAGTACTGACTGAGAGCTGCCTTATTCCCAGCCCATGTACCCAGCACCTACCTGTAATCACATCTGAGTCCCGCCCCCAGCGCATAGTACTGACTGACAGCTGCCTTATTCCCAGCTCATGTACCCAGCACCTACCTGTAATCACATCTGAGTCCCGCCCCCAGCGCATAGTACTGACTGAGAGCTGCCTTATTCCCAGCCCATGTACCCAGCACCTACCTGTAATCACATCTGAGTCCCGCCCCCAGCGCATAGTACTGACTGAGAGCTGCCTTATTCCCAGCCCATGTACCCAGCACCTACCTGTAATCACATCTGAGTCCCGCCCCCAGGGCATAGTACTGACTGACAGCTGCCTATATTCCCAGCTCATGTACCCAGCACCTACCTGTAATCACATCTGAGTCCCGCCCCCAGCGCATAGTACTGACTGGGAGCTGCCTTATTCCCAGCCCATGTACCCAGCACCTACCTGTAATCACATCTGAGTCCCGCCCCCAGCGCATAGTACTGACTGAGAGCTGCCTTATTCCCAGCCCATGTACCCAGCACCTACCTGTAATCACATCTGAGTCCCGCCCCCAGCGCATAGTACTGACTGAGAGCTGCCTTATTCCCAGCCCATGTACCCAGCACCTACCTGTAATCACATCTGAGTCCCGCCCCCAGCGCATAGTACTGACTGACAGCTGCCTTATTCCCAGCTCATGTACCCAGCACCTACCTGTAATCACATCTGAGTCCCGCCCCCAGCGCATAGTACTGACTGAGATCTGCCTTATTCCCAGCTCATGTACCCAGCACCTACCTGTAATCACATCTGAGTCCCGCCCCCAGCGCATAGTACTGACTGAGAGCTGCCTTATTCCCAGCCCATGTACCCAGCACCTACCTGTAATCACATCTGAGTCCCGCCCCCAGCGCATAGTACTGACTGAGTGCTGCCTTATTCCCAGCTCATGTACCCAGCACCTACCTGTAATCACATCTGAGTCCCGCCCCCAGCGCATAGTACTGACTGAGAGCTGCCTTATTCCCAGCCCATGTACCCAGCACCTACCTGTAATCACATCTGAGTCCCGCCCCCAGCGCATAGTACTGACTGACAGCTGCCTTATTCCCAGCCCATGTACCCAGCACCTACCTGTAATCACATCTGAGTCCCGCCCCCAGCGCATAGTACTGACTGAGATCTGCCTTTTTCCCAGCCCATGTACCCAGCACCTACCTGTAATCACATCTGAGTCCCGCCCACAGCGCATAGTACTGACTGAGAGCTGCCTTATTCCCAGCTCATGTACCCAGCACCTACCTGTAATCACATCTGAGTCCCGCCCCCAGCGCATAGTACTGACTGAGAGCTGCCTTATTCCCAGCTCATTTACCCAGCACCTACCTGTAATCACATCTGAGTCCCGCCCCCAGCGCATAGTACTGACTGAGAGCTGCCTTATTCCCAGCTCATGTACCCAGCACTTACCTGTAATCACATCTGAGTCCCGCCCCCAGCGCATAGTACTGACTGAGAGCTGCCTTATTCCCAGCCCATGTACCCAGCACCTACCTGTAATCACATCTGAGTCCCGCCCCCAGCGCATAGTACTGACTGAGAGGTGCCTTATTCCCAGCTCATGTACCCAGCAGCCTACCTGTAATCACATCTGAGTCCCGCCCCCAGCGCATAGTACTGACTGACAGCTGCCTTATTCCCAGCCCATGTACCCAGCACCTACCTGTAATCACATCTGAGTCCCGCCCCCAGCGCCTAGTACTGACTGAGAGCTGCCTTATTCCTAGTTAATGTACCCAGCACCTACCTGTAATCACATCTGAGTCCCGCCCCCAGCGCATAGTACTGACTGACAGCTGCCTTATTCCCAGCCCATGTACCCAGCACCTACCTGTAATCACATCTGAGTCCCGCCCCCAGCGCATAGTTCTGACTGAGAGCTGCCTTATTCCAAGCCCATGTACCCAGCACCTACCTGTAATCACATCTGAGTCCCGCCCCCAGCGCATAGTACTGACTGAGAGCTGCCTTATTCCCAGCCCATGTACCCAGCACCTACCTGTAATCACATCTAAGTCCCGCCCCCAGCGCATAGTACTGACTGAGAGCTGCCTTATTCCCAGCCCATGTACCCAGCACCTACCTGTAATCACATCTGAGTCCCGCCCCAAGCGCATAGTACTGACTGAGAGCTGCCTTATTCCCAGCTCATGTACCCAGCACCTACCTGTAATCACATCTGAGTCCCGCCCCCAGCGCATAGTACTGACTGAGAGCTGCCTTATTCCCAGCCCATGTACCCAGCACCTACCTGTAATCACATCTGAGTCCCGCCCCCAGCGCATAGTACTGACTGAGAGCTGCCTTATTCCCAGCCCATGTACCCAGCACCTACCTGTAATCACATCTGAGTCCCGCCCCCAGCGCATAGTACTGACTGACAGCTGCCTTATTCCCAGCTCATGTACCCAGCACCTACCTGTAATCACATCTGAGTCCCGCCCCCAGCGCATAGTACTGACTGAGAGCTGCCTTATTCCCAGCCCATGTACCCAGCACCTACCTGTAATCACATCTGAGTCCCGCCCCCAGCGCATAGTACTGACTGAGAGCTGCCTTATTCCCAGCCCATGTACCCAGCACCTACCTGTAATCACATCTGAGTCCCGCCCCCAGGGCATAGTACTGACTGACAGCTGCCTATATTCCCAGCTCATGTACCCAGCACCTACCTGTAATCACATCTGAGTCCCGCCCCCAGCGCATAGTACTGACTGACAGCTGCCTTATTCCCAGCCCATGTACCCAGCACCTACCTGTAATCACATCTGAGTCCCGCCCCCAGCGCATAGTACTGACTGAGATCTGCCTTTTTCCCAGCCCATGTACCCAGCACCTACCTGTAATCACATCTGAGTCCCGCCCACAGCGCATAGTACTGACTGAGAGCTGCCTTATTCCCAGCTCATGTACCCAGCACCTACCTGTAATCACATCTGAGTCCCGCCCCCAGCGCATAGTACTGACTGAGAGCTGCCTTATTCCCAGCTCATGTACCCAGCACCTACCTGTAATCACATCTGAGTCCCGCCCCCAGCGCATAGTACTGACTGAGAGCTGCCTTTTTCCCAGCCCATGTACCCAGCACCTACCTGTAATCACATCTGAGTCCCGCCCCCAGCGCATAGTACTGACTGAGAGCTGCCTTATTCCCAGCTCATGTACCCAGCACCTACCTGTAATCACATCGGAGTCCCGCCCCCAGCGCATAGTACTGACTGAGAGCTGCCTTATTCCCAGCCCATGTACCCAGCACCTACCTGTAATCACATCTGAGTCCCGCCCCCAGCGCATAGTACTGACTGAGAGCTGCCTTATTCCCAGCCCATGTACCCAGCACCTACCTGTAATCACATCTGAGTCCCGCCCCCAGCGCATAGTACTGACTGGGAGCTGCCTTATTCCCAGCCCATGTACCCAGCACCTACCTGTAATCACATCTGAGTCCCGCCCCCAGCGCATAGTACTGACTGAGAGCTGCCTTATTCCCAGCTCATGTACCCAGCACCTACCTGTAATCACATCTGAGTCCCGCCCCCAGCGCATAGTACTGACTGAGAGCTGCCTATATTCCCAGCCCATGTACCCAGCACCTACCTGTAATCACATCTGAGTCCCGCCCCCAGCGCATAGTACTGACTGACAGCTGCCTTATTCCCAGCCCATGTACCCAGCACCTACCTGTAATCACATCTGAGTCCCGCCCCCAGCGCATAGTACTGACTGAGAGCTGCCTTATTCCCAGCCCATGTACCCAGCACCTACCTGTAATCACATCTGAGTCCCGCCCCCAGCGCATAGTACTGACTGAGAGCTGCCTTATTCCCAGCCCATGTACCCAGCACCTACCTGTAATCACATCTGAGTCCCGCCCCCAGCGCATAGTACTGACTGACAGCTGCCTTATTCCCAGCCCATGTACCCAGCACCTACCTGTAATCACGTCTGAGTCCCGCCCCCAGCGCATAGTACTGACTGAGAGCTGCCTTATTCCCAGCCCATGTACCCAGCACCTACCTGTAATCACATCTGAGTCCCGCCCCCAGCGCATAGTACTGACTGACAGCTGCCTATATTCCCAGCCCATGTACCCAGCACCTACCTGTAATCACATCTGAGTCCCGCCCCCAGCGCATAGTACTGACTGCGAGCTGGCTTATTCCCAGCCCATGTACCCAGCACCTACCTGTAATCACATCTGAGTCCCGCCCCCAGCGCATAGTACTGACTGACAGCTGCCTTATTCCCAGCCCATGTACCCAGCACCTACCTGTAATCACGTCTGAGTCCCGCCCCCAGCGCATAGTACTGACTGAGAGCTGCCTTATTCCCAGCCCATGTACCCAGCACCTACCTGTAATAACATCTGAGTCCCGCCCCCAGCGCATAGTACTGACTGAGAGCTGCCTTATGCCCAGCCCATGTACCCAGCACCTACCTGTAATCACATCTGAGTCCCGCCCCCAGCGCATAGTACTGACTGACAGCTGCCTTATTCCCAGCTCATGTACCCAGCACCTACCTGTAATCACATCTGAGTCCCGCCCCCAGCGCATAGTACTGACTGACAGCTGCCTTATTCCAAGCCCATGTACCCAGCACCTACCTGTAATCACATCTGAGTCCCGCCCCCAGCGCATAGTACTGACTGAGAGCTGCCTTATTCCCAGCCCATGTACCCAGCACCTACCTGTAATCACATCTGAGTCCCGCCCCCAGCGCATAGTACTGAGAGCTGCCTTATTCAAAGCCCATGTACCCAGCACCTACCTGTAATCACATCTGAGTCCCGCCCCCAGCGCATAGTACTGACTGACAGCTGCCTTATTCCCAGCTCATGTACCCAGCACCTACCTGCAATCACATCTGAGTCCCGCCCCCAGCGCATAGTACTGACTGAGAGCTGCCTTATTCCCAGCCCATGACCCAGCACCTACCTGTAATCACCTCTGAGTACCGCCCCCAGCGCATAGTACTGACTGAGAGCTGCCTTATTCCCAGCCCATGTACCCAGCACCTACCTGTAATCACATCTGAGTCCCGCCCCCAGCGCATAGTACTGACTGAGAGCTGCCTTATTCCCAGCTCATGTACCCAGCACCTACCTGTAATCACATCTGAGTCCCGCCCCCAGCGCATAGTACTGACTGAGAGCTGCCTATATTCCCAGCCCATGTACCCAGCACCTACCTGTAATCACATCTGAGTCCCGCCCCCAGCGCATAGTACTGACTGACAGCTGCCTTATTCCCAGCCCATGTACCCAGCACCTACCTGTAATCACATCTGAGTCCCGCCCCCAGCGCATAGTACTGACTGAGAGCTGCCTTATTCCCAGCCCATGTACCCAGCACCTACCTGTAATCACATCTGAGTCCCGCCCCCAGCGCATAGTACTGACTGAGAGCTGCCTTATTCCCAGCCCATGTACCCAGCACCTACCTGTAATCACATCTGAGTCCCGCCCCCAGCGCATAGTACTGACTGACAGCTGCCTTATTCCCAGCCCATGTACCCAGCACCTACCTGTAATCACGTCTGAGTCCCGCCCCCAGCGCATAGTACTGACTGAGAGCTGCCTTATTCCCAGCCCATGTACCCAGCACCTACCTGTAATCACATCTGAGTCCCGCCCCCAGCGCATAGTACTGACTGACAGCTGCCTATATTCCCAGCCCATGTACCCAGCACCTACCTGTAATCACATCTGAGTCCCGCCCCCAGCGCATAGTACTGACTGCGAGCTGGCTTATTCCCAGCCCATGTACCCAGCACCTACCTGTAATCACATCTGAGTCCCGCCCCCAGCGCATAGTACTGACTGACAGCTGCCTTATTCCCAGCCCATGTACCCAGCACCTACCTGTAATCACGTCTGAGTCCCGCCCCCAGCGCATAGTACTGACTGAGAGCTGCCTTATTCCCAGCCCATGTACCCAGCACCTACCTGTAATAACATCTGAGTCCCGCCCCCAGCGCATAGTACTGACTGAGAGCTGCCTTATGCCCAGCCCATGTACCCAGCACCTACCTGTAATCACATCTGAGTCCCGCCCCCAGCGCATAGTACTGACTGACAGCTGCCTTATTCCCAGCTCATGTACCCAGCACCTACCTGTAATCACATCTGAGTCCCGCCCCCAGCGCATAGTACTGACTGACAGCTGCCTTATTCCAAGCCCATGTACCCAGCACCTACCTGTAATCACATCTGAGTCCCGCCCCCAGCGCATAGTACTGACTGAGAGCTGCCTTATTCCCAGCCCATGTACCCAGCACCTACCTGTAATCACATCTGAGTCCCGCCCCCAGCGCATAGTACTGAGAGCTGCCTTATTCAAAGCCCATGTACCCAGCACCTACCTGTAATCACATCTGAGTCCCGCCCCCAGCGCATAGTACTGACTGACAGCTGCCTTATTCCCAGCTCATGTACCCAGCACCTACCTGCAATCACATCTGAGTCCCGCCCCCAGCGCATAGTACTGACTGAGAGCTGCCTTATTCCCAGCCCATGACCCAGCACCTACCTGTAATCACCTCTGAGTACCGCCCCCAGCGCATAGTACTGACTGAGAGCTGCCTTATTCCCAGCCCATGTACCCAGCACCTACCTGTAATCACATCTGAGTCCCGCCCCCAGCGCATAGTACTGACTGAGAGCTGCCTTATTCCCAGCCCATGTACCCAGCACCTACCTGTAATCACATCTGCTGACTGCGCGCTATGAGCCTCAATCTGACAAGTCTGCAGCGTTTTACATAAGTGGCGATAAGTGAAATATTTGTCCCTGGAGAGACTTTAATCTGTGATACACTAATGTCTGTATTAAGTTAATTAAAGCGGCTGCATGGAAAGTGCGAGTGGTTTGATTACTGGAATCCCCAGGACACTGAGCAGCTGTACAAATATTGACATATAACACAGTTGTAGGATAATCAGCTCTGCGCACAGGACTTCACTGCGAGAAGAGCAATTAAGTGGGGAAAATAAAATGATATTTAGACTCATGTAGGTTCTGAGCACAAACACTTATCACATTGGTATAAATGCCCAGCAGCGGTCAGGACGTGGCCTGCGATGTTACATTGCCAGATAGTGATACAGTTACACTGTGATTACATAATCTGCCCAATGTAATCCCCAGTGACAGCAATGTCTGTACGCTACATGACAGGTCACTCTCATCCTCCTATATCGCACATCCTACGTACACAGCGACCCATCACAGACCGAGTAATGCTGCACTCATTTACCATACGTCACTGGTTCCCAAACTCAGGGCCTGATTCAGACCCACTCGCTAAGGCGCGATCGCTCGCTGTGAGCGATTTTCGCCCATCTGCGCATGCGTATAATTTGCAGTGTGCGTGCGCAAATCATTCGTTGCGATCTGATTTTGGTTGCTCGTAAGCCACTATCAGGTCACTGCTTTGAGTGACAGCTCCGTTTGTGGGTGGTGACAGGGGAAGGTGCATGTGAACAGGGGAGTGATGTTGCGAACGCAGGCGTGTCTGCCCGCCAAAACGCCGTTTAAACGGCGTGCATAATTAGCAAAGTAGCGTCATTGTACACGTCACCTGCATGTATTTCAGCCAGCGCTGATCGCTGGGCTTGCGGCGGGGAAAGGCAATCCTATGAGCTATGAGCAGCTCCGATGGCTCACGATGGTCCCGATAAATCATACATATCCAGGAGATGACGTGTGTTGCTAGTGGCAAGGGGGCGTCTTCAGACACTTGCGAGCGTACTTTGCCGTAGCTCGCTAATACACAGTGGGCGTCCTTAAGCGACGCAGTGTGAGCGCTTAATTTACATATCCTGCCCCTTTTCACCAGCGAGCGATCGCATATTGCGAGCGGGTCTGAATCAGGTCCTCAGTCCTCAAGACACCCTAACAGTCCAGATTTTAAGGATATCCATACTTCTGTACAAGTTATGACTTAAGTACCTCATTCATTTTGATTAAACCATGTGTGCATGGAGATCCTTAAAACCTGGACTGTTAGGGTGCCTTGAGGACCAAGGGGCTCATTCAGACCCGCTTGGTAGCAAGCGGCCTCTCGTTGCTGGCGATGTTTGCTAATGTTCGCATGCGTGTAGTTCGCAATGCGTGTGCGCAAACCAGTACGAGCGATCGGATTTTGCTTGCTCGCCCTGCAAAGACAGACCAGTGGAATGAGTGAAAGGAGAGGCCGTTTGTGGGTGGTAACAGGGGCAGGGCAGTAGTAACAGGGGAGTGTAGTTGCGGACGCAGGTGTGCCAGAGTGTATCCACACCGTTTCTGGTGCGTACATAATTAACAGGCAGCGTCATAGTACACATCACCTGGTTGAATAATACACTTAAGTGCTCGCAGTGCTTGCTGTAGGGTACAGTCAACCGCAAGCGCTGCGGTCAGATTCCGATGGACCCCAATGTACCGATGGTTCTATATACTTCTTGGAGATAATGTACGCTAGTGGGTGGCTAAAGACAGGCTGGTGAGCGTCTATAAACACATCGCATCGCTCACCAAGACATAGTGGGTGTGCTTATGCCTTGACGTCACTTAGCAAATTTTCCATACGCTGGGAGCGAGCGGCCGCATCTAGCGAGCGGGTCTGAATGAGCTCCCAAGTTGGGAAACCGCTTCCAGGTGTCATATTTACCTGTGTCAGTTTTTTTTAGTTATTATCCTGAACCAGCATCATTTGGCCACTGGGTGACACTGCTCTAATAGAGACTATGGATGATGGTCATTTAATTAAAGCAAGGAATAAATATGGCAGCTCCCACTCATGTAACTATAAATTGTATCCCGAACAGTTAAGTGAAAGTTACGCCATAAGCCCAATAGATTACTACATGTAGTATGCATACCCTGCTATTCTAGCACAGTATTAGTACAATACAGTCCCACACTACAGCTATCTATATAGCGCACACATATTCCACAGCGCGTTACAGAGAGTATTTGGCCATTCACATCAGTCCCTGCCCCAGCGCAGGTTACGCTCATAGAGAGAGTATGCAAACTCCACACAGATCGGGACGTGCGTTTTATGATGAGGTGCTAACACCAACTCTAATCTATGAACAGTACAAAGAAGAGTTCTAGGTGAGGTGCACTATGGAGGCTTCATTTTATTCTGTATATTTATTTATAAAGTATAGAATTCTTTATTGAAATATTTCGCCTTTTAATGAGGATTTCCAATACTTGGAGAAAATGTTAATGTTACCAATAATGACTTTCATATTTTATAACTAAATATACAAAATAAAATCAGGCATCCACAGTGCACCCCACCTACAGTAGGACTATTCTTCTATATTCTGTATATATACTTCTCCGATACCTGAACCTACACAGCAGCCCCACTAAGCACTTTGCTATCTGGCTGGATGAGTATACACTATATATTGTGTGTATACAGCATCAGCATATCAGGGAACTCGCGGTGTCATATACCAGGGGCATGAGTCCAGTGTACGGGAAGTGTCTTCCCTTATACCCCTTATACACCAGAGCTAACACCCGGGTTATTGCAGGGGTAACCCGGGTAGCTCCTTGGTGTACAAGGGAACTGGGTTGGATCGCCAGGTGGAGTGACCCGACGATAGAACCAGGTAACTTGCAGGGTTTTACACGGGAATAACCCATGAAACCCTGCAGCGTAAACGGCGCGATCCGGGTCAGGGTGACCTGGATCGTGCCGCTTGCCTGCCGATTGGCCGGCTACGTCATCTCCAAGCATCCACTTCAACGCCGGAAAAGCTGGGTCTCTGCAGACCCAGCTCCGGTGTGAACGGCGCCGACTCGGGAATATCCTGGGTCGGCGCCGAATAAATTCTGGGTCTGATCCGGATTGGAACACTGTTCCAACCTCCGGGTCAGACCAGGAATTTAGGAGTAAAAATGGTATTACCTGCAGCGATGTGAGGAGAGGGCTACATCACACACAGAAGCTCCTGGTGGTGGAGGAGGATGGGGGGGCAGAGGTATGTGTAGGGGTAGATGAGCCAGCAGGGGAAGGGTGGTAAATAGACCACTAAGGCCATAGTCACATGCCTGTGTCGTCTCCCACACTTGCCCCAGTGGGATTTGGTAGGAGAGGGCAGATGCAGGATAAGGGGGCGCGCATGGTCCCATTCTCTTCCCTGTGACTGCCGCACACACCATGGTGGCTATGGAGAGCAGCAATGAAGAGAAGTCACCTCCCAAGCCCCCTGCCCATAGACCTGCATGACTTGCCCCAGAATTGGGAAGACTGGCAGGTTTGCCCTTCTCTGTTCATAAAGGATAAAGGCCTCATTCAGCTTTGGATATAAATCCATTTTAGTGGTGAGAATAATAGTTATTACAGGTAGGACGTGTCACAGACAGACATTTTAGGTGACACAACATGTGCGGACACTGGACGCCTGGTGTACTGATAATCATAGACCGGATTGGCTGTTAATACATATGGATAGAGCTGTTTGGTAGATTGATAAATATGTATAAATCTGGTTGGCAGCTTATAGATACCTATAGAGTTGATTGGCTGCTGATAATTACATATATTGCTGATTGGCTGCTGATAATGATATAAATTGCTGATTGGCTGCTGATAATTACATATACTGCTGATTGGCTGCTGATAATTACATATATTGCTGATTGGCTGCTGATAATGACATAAATTGCTGATTGGCTGCTGATAATGACATAAATTGCTGATTGGCTGCTGATAATGACATAAATTGCTGATTGGCTGCTGATAATGACATAAATTGCTGATTGGCTGCTGATTATACCATATATTGCTGATTGGCTGCTGATAATGACATAAATTGCTGATTGGCTGCTGATAATGACATATATTGCTGATTGGCTGCTGATAATGACATAAATTGCTGATTGGCTGCTGATAATGACATAAATTGCTGATTGGCTGCTGATAATTACATATATTGCTGATTGGCTGCTGATAATGACATAAATTGCTGATTGGCTGCTGATAATGACATAAATTGCTGATTGGCTGCTGATAATTACATATATTGCTGATTGGCTGCTGATAATGACATATATTGCTGATTGGCTGCTGATAATGACATATATTGCTGATTGGCTGCTGATAATGACATATATTGCTGATTGGCTGCTGATAATTACATATATTGCTGATTGGCTGCTGATAATGACATAAATTGCTGATTGGCTGCTGATTATACCATATATTGCTGATTGGCTGCTGATAATGACATAAATTGCTGATTGTCTGCTGATAATGACATAAATTGCTGATTGGCTGCTGATAATGACATATATTGCTGATTGGCTGCTGATTATACCATATATTGCTTATTGGCTGTTTGCGTATTTACCTCATTCATTAGGGTCTCGGCTACAGTATGGGAAGTTGAAGCTTCCTACAGGTGACGTATTTGTCCTGTCTATCTGGATGACTGGAGAGAAGATTCCTATGGATATGATGGATGTCAGATATTTATATTTCATTCCTTTTTATATGCAAAATGCTCCTCAGACTCTATTATCTCATGTATATGACACTTTATTACATATAATGATCTTCTGGATTTATTACACCACCAAATCGCATCTCTACTCTATCGTAGGACACATGTATACGCATTGTATAATAGGCTAACGCCTGACGCAGAAATACTGCTATTTACAAGATGAACGTATTGATATAGATGCACTTACCAGTAAGACATATTTTGTGGCAAAACTTTTACGTGTACGCTAGGGAGAAAATCTGACGCACAATGCGCTAGGCATGATTCTGTGTGCTGGATATTACAGTGCATTAGTATGTGAATTAGAAGACATGCTGGACATAGGTCTAATAGTCTTAATGCATTAATCTTAACTGAGCAATCTGCATGGAATTCAGCACAAGTCACACTATCCTGCCTGTACAGCGCCCCCCAGAGGTGACACAGGCATCTGCCAGCAGGGGTAACGGGAGATTTGACGTACGGCTTCCCGCATGTACCGTGTTTTTCTCTGCACTCGGTGCATCTCGGATGCCTGGGACAGCATACACACATTACATTTGTACCTAAGCACTAGGGGTGTATTTACTAAAGTGAGAGTTTATACAAGTGGGGATGTTTCCCAGAGCAACCAGATTCTACTTATCATTTATCTAACACCTTGTAGAAGATAATAGCTACAATCTGACTGGTTGCTATAGGCAACATCTCCACTTCTAAAAACTCTCACATTAGTAAATAATATACCCCTAGGTGTCTCAGGGCCTGATTCAGCAATGAACGCAAAGGAGCGAACGCACGCACTTGGCCAATGTTTTTGCACTGCGCATGAATCGCTTTGCACGTGCGCGAACTCGCCAGTGCGATCGGTTTATGGTACGCAGACTACACGCAGTGTGTTCACAAACCCTTCCGAAATTGATTGACAGGAAGTGCCATTTCTGGGTGGTGACGAGGGGTGGTCAGTTGAACGCAGGCATTATAACACTGTTATAGGGGCTACACAGCCGTACCGTAAGCTGGGGCTGATTCAGACCCGCTCGCAAGTGCGATGTTTGCCCTCTGCGCATGCGCCACCTCTGGCGTGTGCATGCGCAAGAACCGGCCAGCACAGAACTTGTGTCCGGCAGCTGCCAGGAACCAGCACAGAACTTGTGTCCATCAGCTGCCAGGAACCAGTACAGAACTTGTGTCCGGCAGCTGCCAGGAACCAGCACAGAACTTGTGTCCGGCAGCTGCCAGGAACCAGCACAGAACTTGTGTCTGGCAGCTGCCAGGAACCAGCACAGAACTTGTGTCCGGCAGCTGCCAGGAGCCAGCACAGAACTTGTGTCTGGCAGCTGCCAGGAGCCAGCACAGAACTTGTGTCTGGCAGCTGCCAGGAGCCAGCATAGAACTTGTGTCCATCACCTGCCAGAAACCAGCACAGAACTTGTGTCCGGCAGCTGCCAGGAACCAGCACAGAATCTTGTATGAAGTGTTCCTCAAGGTGGTTCAGGCAAGGTCATTCTTACCATCTGTTTCGTGTCATTTGGGGGAACGTTGCAATTTGTGACTCTCGAAAATCATGGCTTTTTGGTTATTATTCATGTGGGTTATGTACTACTCAATGTAATAAAGACTAAAGGGCCTTATTCTGAGTTGAACAGCTCTTTGTGCACGGACGCAAACTGTGAGCTTTGCATACAGCGCATTTGCAGATGCGAATTTACACATTTTTGCATATGTCCAATTCTGGGTTGGATGGAACATGGCCAGATCTGCCTTGCTGTGAACTTGGCCGTTTCAGAGTGGGAAATAGGCAGCGACATTGCACGGAACTGCCATGGGAGTGGCGTGGGCATGTATGTAAAGCTCTGCGCATTTCTGAGTTGTGCGTATGGGTAAGGGAAGTGAGTATTTGAAAGATATCTTGCACCTAGTGCTGCATGGGATCGCACATCACATCCCCTGTTCAACTGAACCTGCAGTAAGATCAGGGGGTGCGATGTATGACCCCACGGGTGCGCGCTCTGGCCCTGATTCAGAGCCGGACGCTCTGACAGAGCGCTTGCTCTGAATCAGGGCCGGTCTTTTTTTTTTAGAACGGCCTCCTGGCCGCTCGCATGGTTGTGGGTGAACACCCACAGCTATAGCGAGCGGCCAGGAAGATGGTCACGAAGGTCTTGCGGGCTTGCGACGAGACCCTTGTGGTAGGGTCTCGTTGCCGCAAGCCCCAGAGAGATTTCGGCTCTCACAGAGCCGAAATCTCTCCCACTGACATCACTCGTGGTGTCAGTGGGGCCGCCCCCAAACGGAGGCGTTCACATGGTAACGACTCCGTTTGGGCAGCCACTCCCCCGGCCCGCCCACCAAAGGGGGCATGCTTGTGATTTTTCTTAAAATTTGCTACTTTAATCTGATACTTTATATGAATACTTTGCAGGAAAACAAAATTTGGGATCTAATTGCTACTCATCGTGGTGCATCTAGCTGTGATGGCATCTTGTGCCAAATGAAGAAAAAAGGAAAGGTGTATGAGGACACAGCCAAAATGTACCAATCAGTCTTATCGGCTGCTTTATCGCACCGTGTATGGGGGCCTTTAGGCTTATTGCCAGCTGTTTGTTTTCATTACAATCCCCTCAATGTACAGCACTAAGTACTATGTTATAAATAAATGATAATAGTACTGGTAATGGCAAATCCACCAACTGTACAGCTTTTGTATGACTTCTGCGATCAGAATTTTATTTTTTTTGAAAGGCGGGGGGCTTCCGCATGCCACATTACACGGTGCCACACAATGTGCAGCACATAAAATGCCTTTTTCTTAAGAAAACGCCAACTGGGGGAATGACCACGCCTACTGGGGGAATGACCACACCTACTGGGGGAATGACCACGCCTACTGGGGGGAATAACCACGCCTACTGGGGGGAATAACCACGCCTACTGGGGGAATGACCACGCCTACTGGGGGAATGGCCATGCCTACTGGGGGAATGGCCACGCCTACTGGAGGTGGTCACAGTTACTGGGGGAATGGCCATGCCTACTAGGGGATGGCCACGCCTACTGGGGGAATGACCACGTCTACTGGGGGGATGCTACACCTACAAGGGGAATGACCACACCTACAGGGGGAATGGCCACACCTACAGGGGGGGTGGCCACACCTACTGGGGGGATGGCCACACCTACTGGGGGGATGGCCACACCTACTGGGGGAATGGTCATGTCTGCAGTTAGTCACACCACACCAATGTTCCGATGAGACCATCGATATTGGGGCTGTGGTACTAGCCTGAATCATCCTGAGTGAAGGGTAGAATAACTTTACAATCATCAGATGCTAGAAAACAATTTGACTTATTTGCAAATCATTTGAGTATACAGCTTTGCTGCAGATGTTCCATCATAGTACGATGTAAGTGCCTGTAATCCTGCACCAGCATACCGTACAGCTCACCCATTACAGCATAATGGCACCTATTACAGACACACAATCTTCTCTCCATTACATGACAAAGACCATTATCTCAGACACATTTGTCATCCTGTACCTGAGCACAAATAGATCCTGAAAAGCTTCTGATCAGACGGTGACTTTGATGCAGTGAATATAGGACAGAGTAGCTGCCAGGCTTTGCCATTACTCACCGCGTGCGGACATGCAGCACTCAGCATTGATCAGCCTATATGACTGCTGTGCTTATACATCCACTCAGGAATTCCTCCATCATAACAACAAGAGGTCACCGGGAATGGGTAATAGGTGACTTATATCTGTGAGTATAACGTAGCGCGGTCATGTATTCTGTATAATGCACCTCCATGACCACCGGCATCTCACTGCAGTGTCTTCTAGTGTTTATAAGACAGCATGGCCACCTGCTATGGGAACTGAGATGTCGGAGCCCGGCCTGTCAATCACACTGCCAGTGACTAGTCACTATGAGCGACTACAGTAACGTATCGTGACGCATGCGCCGTGTGACTTAGACGGATGCGAAGATTGCCGATTACTACTCAACTGCCAGAACATCAGCATATCGTGCACCTCTGTACCAGGGATTAGGGTCACTTCCCCGATGACAACCGACATCCCATAAGCGCACTTGTCTCCACTCTCATCTGTGTCAGTGGTGACGCCTGTTCCTGTCCCACTGACCTGGATTTATCTAGGACCTACAGTGGTTGTCAAACTCGATCCTCAGGACCCCACACAGGTCATGTTTTGCAGGTCACACAGCAGGTGCACAGGTGTACTCATTACTCACTGACACATTTCCCAGGTCACCCAGCAGGAGAACAGGTGTATTCATTACTCACTGACACATTTCCCAGGTCACCCAGCAGGTGCACAGGTGTATTCATCACTCACTGACTCATTTCCCAGGTCACACAGCAGGAGCACAGGTGTATTCATTACTCACTAACACATTTCCCAGGTCACCCAGCAGGAGAACAGGTGTATTCATTACTCACTGACACATTTCCTAGGTCACCCAGCAGGAGAACAGGTGTATTCATTACTCACTGACACATTTCCCAGGTCACCCAGCAGGAGAACAGGTGTATTCATTACACACTGACACATTTCCCAGGTCAACCAGCAGGTGCACAGGTGTATTCATTACTCACTGACACATTTCCCAGGTCACCCAGCAGGAGAACAGGTGTATTCATTACACACTGACACATTTCCCAGGTCACCCAGCAGGAGCACAGGTGTATTCATTACTCACTGACACATTTCCCAGGTCACACAGCAGGAGCACAGGTGTATTCATTACTCACTGACACATTTCCCAGGTCACCCAGCAGGAGCACAGGTGTACTCATTACTCACTGACACATTTCCCAGGTCACCCAGCAGCTGCACAGGTGTATTCATTACTCACTGACACATTTCCCAGGTCACACAGCAGGAGCACAGGTGTATTCATTACTCACTGACACATTTCCCAGGTCACACAGCAGGAGAACAGGTGTATTCATTATTCACTGATACATTTCCCAGGTCACCCAGCAGGTGCACAGGTGTATTCATTACTCACTGACACATTTCCCAGGTCACACAGCAGGTGCACAGGTGTATTCATTAATCACTGACACATTTCCAAGGTCACCCAGCAGGTGCACAGGTGTATTCATTACTCACTGACACATGTCCCAGCTCACCCACCAGGTGCATTCATTACTCACTGACAAATTTCCCAGCTCACCCAGCAGGTGCATTCATTACTCACTGACACATTTCCCAGGTCACCCAGCAGGTGCATTCATTACTCACTGACACATTTCCCAGCTCACCCAGCAGGTGCACATGTGTAATCATTACTCACTGACACATTTCCCAGGTCACCCAGCAGGAGCACAGGTGTATTCATTACTCACTGACACATTTCCCAGGTCACCCAGCAGCACAGGTGTATTCATTACTCACTGACACATTTCCCAGGTCACCCAGCAGGAGCACATGTGTAATCATTACTCACTGACACATTTCCAAGGTCACCCAGCAGGAGCACAGGTGTATTCATTAATCACTGACACATTTCCAAGGTCACCCAGCAGGAGCACAGGTGTAATCATTACTCACTGATACATTTCTCAGGTCACCCAGCAGGTGCACAGGTGTATTCATTACTCACTGACACATGTCCCAGCTCACCCACCAGGTGCATTCATTACTCACTGACAAATTTCCCAGCTCACCCAGCAGGTGCATTCATTACTCACTGACACATTTCCCAGGTCACCCAGCAGGTGCACATGTGTAATCATTACTCACTGACACATTTCCCAGGTCACCTAGCAGGTGCATTCATTACTCACTGACACATTTCCCAGGTCACCCAGCAGGTGCACATGTGTACTCATTACTCACTGACACATTTCCCAGGTCACCCAGCAGGAGCACAGGTGTAATCATTACTCACTGACACATTTCCCAGGTCACCCAGCAGCACAGGTGTATTCATTACTCACTGACACATTTCCCAGGTCACCCAGCAGGAGCACAGGTGTAATCATTACTCACTGACACATTTCCCAGGTCACCCAGCAGCACAGGTGTATTCATTACTCACTGACACATTTCCCAGGTCACCCAGCAGGTGCACAGGTGTAATCATTACTCACTGACACATTTCCAAGGTCACCCAGCAGGAGCACAGGTGTATTCATTACTCACTGACACATTTCCCAGGTCACCCAGCAGGAGCACAGGTGTACTCATTACTCACTGACACATTTCCCAGGTTACACAGCAGGAGCACAGGTGTATTAATTACTCACTGACACATTTCCCAGGTCACCCAGGAGCACAGGTGTAGTCATTACTCACTGACACATTTCCCAGGTCACCCAGCAGGAGCACAGGTGTACTCATTACTCACTGACACATTTCCCAGGTTACACAGCAGGAGCACAGGTGTATTAATTACTCACTGACACATTTCCCAGGTCACCCAGCAGGAGAACAGGTGTATTCATTACACACTGACACATTTCCCAGGTCACCCAGCAGGAGCACAGGTGTATTCATTACTCACTGACACATTTCCCAGGTCACACAGCAGGAGCACAGGTGTATTCATTACTCACTGACACATTTCCCAGGTCACCCAGCAGGAGCACAGGTGTACTCATTACTCACTGACACATTTCCCAGGTCACCCAGCAGCTGCACAGGTGTATTCATTACTCACTGACACATTTCCCAGGTCACACAGCAGGAGCACAGGTGTATTCATTACTCACTGACACATTTCCCAGGTCACACAGCAGGAGAACAGGTGTATTCATTATTCACTGACACATTTCCCAGGTCACCCAGCAGGTGCACAGGTGTATTCATTACTCACTGACACATTTCCCAGGTCACACAGCAGGTGCACAGGTGTATTCATTAATCACTGACACATTTCCAAGGTCACCCAGCAGGTGCACAGGTGTATTCATTACTCACTGACACATGTCCCAGCTCACCCACCAGGTGCATTCATTACTCACTGACAAATTTCCCAGCTCACCCAGCAGGTGCATTCATTACTCACTGACACATTTCCCAGGTCACCCAGCAGGTGCACATGTGTAATCATTACTCACTGACACATTTCCCAGGTCACCTAGCAGGTGCATTCATTACTCACTGACACATTTCCCAGCTCACCCAGCAGGTGCACATGTGTAATCATTACTCACTGACACATTTCCCAGGTCACCCAGCAGGAGCACAGGTGTATTCATTACTCACTGACACATTTCCCAGGTCACCCAGCAGCACAGGTGTATTCATTACTCACTGACACATTTCCCAGGTCACCCAGCAGGAGCACATGTGTAATCATTACTCACTGACACATTTCCAAGGTCACCCAGCAGGAGCACAGGTGTATTCATTAATCACTGACACATTTCCAAGGTCACCCAGCAGGAGCACAGGTGTAATCATTACTCACTGATACATTTCTCAGGTCACCCAGCAGGTGCACAGGTGTATTCATTACTCACTGACACATGTCCCAGCTCACCCACCAGGTGCATTCATTACTCACTGACAAATTTCCCAGCTCACCCAGCAGGTGCATTCATTACTCACTGACACATTTCCCAGGTCACCCAGCAGGTGCACATGTGTAATCATTACTCACTGACACATTTCCCAGGTCACCTAGCAGGTGCATTCATTACTCACTGACACATTTCCCAGCTCACCCAGCAGGTGCACATGTGTACTCATTACTCACTGACACATTTCCCAGGTCACCCAGCAGGAGCACAGGTGTAATCATTACTCACTGACACATTTCCCAGGTCACCCAGCAGGAGAACAGGTGTATTCATTACTCACTGACACATTTCCCAGGTCACCCAGCAGGAGCACAGGTGTAATCATTACTCACTGACACATTTCCCAGGTCACCCAGCAGGTGCACAGGTGTAGTCATTACTCACTGACACATTTCCCAGGTCACCCAGCAGGAGCACAGGTGTATTCATTACTCACTAACACATTTCCCAGGTCACCCAGCAGGAGCACAGGTGTAGTCATTACTCACTGACACATTTCCCAGGTCACACAGCAGGAGCACAGGTGTATTCATTACTCACTGACACATTTCCCAGGTCACACAGCAGGTACACAGGTGTAATCATTACTCACTGACACATTTCCCAGGTCACCCAGCAGGTGCACAGGTGTAATCATTACTCACTGACACATTTCCCAGGTCACCCAGCAGGAGCACAGGTGTAGTCATTACTCACTGACACATTTCCCAGGTCACCCAGCAGGAGCACAAGTGTATTCATTACTCACTGACACATTTCCCAGGTCACACAGCAGGTACACAGGTGTAATCATTACTCACTGACACATTTCCCAGGTCACCCAGCAGGTGCACAGGTGTAGTCATTACTCACTGACACATTTCCCAGGTCACCCAGCAGGAGCACAAGTGTATTCATTACTCACTGACACATTTCCCAGGTCACACAGCAGGTACACATGTGTAATCATTACTCACTGACACATTTCCCAGGTCACCTAGCAGGTGCATTCATTACTCACTGACACATTTCCCAGCTCACCCAGCAGGTGCACATGTGTACTCATTACTCACTGACACATTTCCCAGGTCACCCAGCAGGAGCACAGGTGTAATCATTACTCACTGACACATTTCCCAGGTCACCCAGCAGCACAGGTGTATTCATTACTCACTGACACATTTCCCAGGTCACACAGCAGGTGCACAGGTGTACTCATTACTCACTGACACATTTCCCAGGTCACCCAGCAGGTGCACAGGTGTAGTCATTACTCACTGACACATTTCCCAGGTCACCCAGCAGGAGCACAGGTGTATTCATTACTCACTAACACATTTCCCAGGTCACCCAGCAGGAGCACAGGTGTAGTCATTACTCACTGACACATTTCCCAGGTCACACAGCAGGAGCACAGGTGTATTCATTACTCACTGACACATTTCCCAGGTCACACAGCAGGTACACAGGTGTAATCATTACTCACTGACACATTTCCCAGGTCACCCAGCAGGTGCACAGGTGTAATCATTACTCACTGACACATTTCCCAGGTCACCCAGCAGGAGCACAGGTGTAGTCATTACTCACTGACACATTTCCCAGGTCACCCAGCAGGAGCACAAGTGTATTCATTACTCACTGACACATTTCCCAGGTCACACAGCAGGTACACAGGTGTAATCATTACTCACTGACACATTTCCCAGGTCACCCAGCAGGTGCACAGGTGTAATCATTACTCACTGACACATTTCCCAGGTCACCCAGCAGGAGCACAGGTGTAGTCATTACTCACTGACACATTTCCCAGGTCACCCAGCAGGAGCACAGGTGTATTCATTACTCACTGACACATTTCCCAGGTCACCCAGCAGGTGCACAGGTGTAATCATTACTCACTGACACATTTCCCAGGTCACCCAGCAGGTGCACAGGTGTATTCATTACTCACTGACACATTTCCCAGGTCACCCAGAAGGAGCACAGGTGTATTCATTACTCACTGACACATTTCCCAGGTCACCCAGCAGGGGCACAGGTGTATTCATTACTCACTGACACATTTCCCAGGTCACCCAGCAGGAGCACAGGTGTATTCATTACTCACTGACACATTTCCCAGGTTATACAGCAGGAGCACAGGTGTATTCATTACTCACTGACATTTTAAAAGATCCACAGGTGGAGATAATTATTTAATTTGTGATTCTGTGAGGAGACCTGGAAAACATGCCTTGTTTGGGGTCCTGAGGACCGAGTTTAAGAACCTGGGTTAGGGTTTTCAGATTAACTATTGTGCAAAAATATGTTTAAAGAAAAGTTTAGAATAGGTCACAAAATGTAAGAAAAAACATAATAGAGCTAGTTCCCGATCCCCAGCAGCCGGCACACAGTCTCCTTTTGCACAGCTGCCCTGAGCTGGGGGCGCCGCGAGCTAGGCTTCCGGTCCCCAGCACCACATCACACAGGGAGCCGGCTAACCCGGGCCCCCTTGTACTATCCCAGACACTTGTCCCGGCTGCAGCGGCTCAGGCACATGGTCCCCCATTGCCACAGCCGCCTAACATAGCACACTGGGGGTTAACCCATCACCGCCGCAGCTGCCGTAGAGGGACCTGACCGCGGCAAATAAAACACCCGGCGCCTAGCGCCGCTAATACATTGTAAAAATGGCCTGTAATACATATAAATGTCCCGTAATACATATAAATATGGCGCCTAGCACCCATTGATTATTTAAAAATGGAGCCGCAGCACAAGGTTAACCCCTTCTGTGCCGCGGCCGCCATTACACATGTGGGGCCGGCCTCCGGCCACACACTCATGCTACCGCCATGGCTGAGACTCCCCCACTGGTAATCAGTGCTGGCAGGAAAGTTTTAGCTTTATGTCAGATACAGAAAGTCTAATGCTGAGGAGAAGTGTCCTGTGTGACTTCCCTGCTCTATACCGTCTATTCCATCACTGTACAGTATAGCTCTAGGGCCCTGAGACATCACTGTACAGTATAGCTCTAGGGCCCTGAGACATCACTGTACAGTATAGCTCTAGGGCCCTGAGACATCACTGTACAGTATAGCTCTAGGGCCCTGAGACATCACTGTACAGTATAGCTCTAGGGCCCTGAGACATCACTGTACAGTATAGCTCTAGGGCCCTGAGACATCACTGTACAGTATAGCTCTAGGGCCCTGAGACATCACTGTACAGTATAGCTCTACGGCCCTGAGAAATCACTGTACAGTATAGCTCTAGGGCTCTGAGACATCACTGTACAGTATAGCTCTAGGGCTCTGAGACATCACTGTACAGTATAGCTCTAGGGCCCTGAGACATCACTGTACAGTATAGCTCTAGGGCCCTGAGACATCATTGTACAGTATAGCTCTAGGGCCCTGAGAAATCACTGTACAGTATAGCTCTAGGGCCCTGAGACATCACTGCAGGGGGCAGGAAAAGTAACCACCTGCAGCTCATCTGCCCATCGCTGCTCCACAGAGTCGCCCAGACATTGTGGAGAGCGCACGCAAGAGTCGCCCAGACATTGCGGAGAGCGTACGCAAGAGTCGCCCAGACATTGCGGAGAGCGCTGACAAGAGTCGCCCAGATATTACGGAGAGCGCACACAAGAGTCGCCCAGACATTGCGGAGAGCGCTCACAAGAGTCGCCCAGACATTGCGGAGAGCGCACACAAGAGTCGCCCAGACATTGCGGAGAGCGCACACAAGAGTCGCCCAGACATTGCGGAGAGCGCACACAAGAGTCGCCCAGACATTGCGGAGAGTGCACACAAGAGTCGCCCAGACATTGCGGAGAGCGCTGACAAGAGTCGCCCAGACATAGCGGAGAGCGCACACAAGAGTCGCCCAGACATTGCGGAGAGCGCTGACAAGAGTCGCCCAGATATTGTGGAGAGCGCACCCAAGAGTCGCCCAGATATGGCGGAGAGCTCACACAAGAGTCGCCCAGACATTGCGAAGAGCGCACACAAGAGTCGCCCAGACATTGCGGAGAGCGCACACAAGAGTCGCCCAGATATTGCGGAGAGCGCACACAAGAGTCGCCCAGACACTGCGGGAGAGTGCACACAAGAGTCGCCCAGACATTGCGGAGAGCGCTGACAAGAGTCGCCCAGACATTGCGGAGAGCGCACACAAGAGTCGCCAAGACATTGCGGAGAGCGCTGACAAGAGTCGCCCAGATATTGTGGAGAGCGCACCCAAGAGTCGCCCAGATATGGCGGAGAGCTCACACAAGAGTCGCCCAGACATTGCGAAGAGCGCACACAAGAGTCGCCCAGACATTGCGGAGAGCACACACAAGAGTCGCCCAGATATTGCGGAGAGCGCACACAAGAGTCGCCCAGACACTGCGGGAGAGCGCACACATGAGTCGCCCAGACATTGCGGAGAGCGCACACAAGAGTTGCCCAGACATTGCGGAGAGCGCACACAAGAGTCGCCCAGACATTGCGGAGAGCGCACACAAGAGTCGCCCAGACATTGCGGAGAGCGCACACAAGAGTCGCCCAGACATTGCGGAGAGAGCACACAAGAGTCGCCCAGATATTGCGGAGAGCGCACACAAGAGTCGCCCAGATATTGCGGAGAGCGCACACAAGAGTCGCCCAGACACTGCGGAGAGCGCTGACAAGAGTCGCCCAGACATTGCGGAGAGCATACACAAGAGTCGAATAGACATTGCGGAGAGCGCACACAAGAGTCGCCCAGACATTGCGGAGAGCGCATACAAGAGTCGCCCAGACACTGCGGAGAGCGCACACAAGAGTCGCCCAGACACTGCGGAGAGCGCACACAAGAGTCGCCCAGACATTGCGGAGAGCGCTGACAAGAGTCGCCCAGATATTGCGGAGAGCGCACACAAGAGTCGCCCAGACATTGCGGAGAGCGCTGACAAGAGTCGCCCAGATATTGCGGAGAGCGCACACAAGAGTCGCCCAGACATTGCGGAGAGCGCACACATGAGTCGCCCAGACATTGCGGAGAGCGCACACAAGAGTCGCCCAGACATTGCGGAGAGCGCACACAAGAGTCGCCCAGACATTGCGGAGAGCGCACACAAGAGTCGCCCAGACATTGCGGAGAGCGCACACAAGAGTCGCCCAGACATTGCGGAGAGCACACACAAGAGTCGCCCAGATATTGCGGAGAGCGCACACAAGAGTTGCCCAGATATTGCGGAGAGCGCACACAAGAGTCGCCCAGATATTACGGAGAGCGCACACAAGAGTCGCCCAGATATTACGGAGAGCGCTGACAAGAGTCGCCCAGATATTGTGGAGAGCGCACACAAGAGTCGCCCAGATATTGTGGAGAGCGCACACAAGAGTCGCCCAGATATTGTGGAGAGCGCACACAAGAGTCGCCCAGACACTGCGGGAGAGTCGGCGTGTGTGTACACATTTACTAATGACATATGAAGATAATCCCACTGAACGCGGAGAATCCCCCTTGCACATGGAAGGTGATGAATGTAATAGGCCCTAATAGGATCTAACATGCAGTGTCACCATTATAGTGCTCACTTCTGTTTTGTTAATAATGTTCTGTAACAAAGAAATAACAGTATATGATAGAACCTATGACGAATCATGGTAAATCTTTCCTGTTAGTCATAAATACAGGGCATTGTCCGCTGTAGATTGCTTGTGTATTCGGCATCCTGATGCCCCCGCAGCCCCCGGTAACAGGCATTAAAGTGCTTCTTCAATCAATGCTCATTTAGCAGCACTCAGAGGCTGCATTAGACGGATCCTGGAGCGGTGACTAATTCGGTCCCGTTGTGTAGCTGCTGATTAGGTGTGACGCGGGTCCTACGCAGACATACCTTCTCATGTCCCAGGCTCAGCCATCGCACACTCTTATTTATATACAATTCTCCATCAAACATCAGAACGGCCGGCGACGCGCTCATGATAATAAGCCGCCCAGGGTCCCACCGCTGTATGCACTTTCCCTGTGTATGTCTGAGGGGTCTATTCAGCAAGAGTGACGATGTTACCCAGAGTATTATCGGGCTACAGCGTCATGAGTTTGTATCAGTCATGATAACGTATGGAAGCTATGCAGCAATATGTTCTGCAGGGACAGCGGCTGTGGTAACGCGCTGTCCCTGCGATGTCACAGAAGGGATTATCGAGATTCCAGAAACAATCCATTCTGTTTGTTCCTCTGCCCATGCTCAGTCATTCGCTCGGGAACACTCTCCGTCCCTGCTCGCGGTGACCGCCGACGGGGGTAAGTACAGCTCCAGCCTGCCGAAATTGATTGACATGTGTATACAGGCTTTATACTAGCCTGTATACATGTATATTTATGTGCTTTTATATTTAACATGTTAAATATAAATCACACAGGCTAGTATAAAGCCTGTATACCCATGTCAATCACTTTTGGCAGGTTTAAAAGGCTCTAGTTGGACTGACCTGTTGCCGATCACCGGGAAGCAGGCACGGAGACTGGGCGGGCTTACCTGTCGCCGATCACCGGGAAGCAGGCACGGAGACTGGGCGGGCTTACCTGTCGCCGATCACCGGGAAGCAGGCACGGAGACTGGGCGGGCTTACCTGTCGCCGATCACCGGGAAGCAGGCACGGAGACTGGGCGGGCTTACCTGTCGCCGTTCACCGGGAAGCAGGCACGGAGACTGGGCGGGCTTACCTGTCGCCGATCACCGGGAAGCAGGCACGGAGACTGGGCGGGCTTACCTGTCGCCGATCACCGGGAAGCAGGGACGGAGACTGGGCTGGCTTACCTGTCGCCGATCACCGGGAAGCAGGCACGGAGACTGGTCGGGCTTACCTGTTGCCGATCACCGGGAAGCAGGCACGGAGACTGGGCGGGCTTACCTGTCGCCGATCACCGGGAAGCAGGCACGGAGACTGGGCGGGCTTACCTGTTGCCGATCACCTGGAAGCAGGCACGGAGACTGGGCGGGCTTACCTGTCGCCGATCACCGGGAAGCAGGCACGGAGACTGGGCGGGCTTACCTGTCGCCGATCACCGGGAAGCAGGCACGGAGACTGGGCGGGCTTACCTGTCGCCGATCACCGGGAAGCAGGGACGGAGACTGGGCGGGCTTACCTGTCGCCGATCACCGGGAAGCAGGCACGGAGACTGGGCGGGCTTACCTGTCGCCGATCACCGGGAAGCAGGGACGGAGACTGGGCGGGCTTACCTGTCGCCGATCACCGGGAAGCAGGTACGGAGACTGAGCGGGCTTACCTGTCGCTGATCACCGGGAAGCAGGCACGGAGACTGGGCGGGCTTACCTGTCACCGATCACCGAGAAGCAGGGACAGAGCCTGGGTGGGTTTACCTGTCGCCGATCACCGGGAAGCAGGGACGGAGACTGGGCGGGCTTACCTCTCGCTGATCACCGGGAAGCAGGGACGGAGACTGAGCGGGCTTACCTGTCGCCGATCACCAGGAAGCAGGGACGGAGACTGGGCGGGCTTACTGGTCGCCGATCACCGGGAAGCAGGGACGGAGACTGGGCGGGCTTACCTGTCGCTGATCACCGGGAAGCAGGGACGGAGACTGAGCGGGCTTACCTGTCGCCGATCACCAGGAAGCAGGGACGGAGCCTGGGCGGGCTTACCTGTCGCTGATCACCGGGAAGCAGGGACGGAGACTGAGCGGGCTTACCTGTCGCCGATCACCAGGAAGCAGGGACGGAGCCTGGGTGGGCTTACCTCTCGCTGATCACCGGGAAGCAGGGACGGAGACTGAGCGGGCTTACCTGTCGCCGATCACCAGGAAGCAGGGACGGAGCCTGGGCGGGCTTACCTGTCGCTGATCACCGGGAAGCAGGGACGGAGACTGAGCGGGCTTACCTGTCGCCGATCACCAGGAAGCAGGGACGGAGCCTGGGCGGGCTTACCTCTCGCTGATCACCGGGAAGCAGGGACGGAGACTGAGCGGGCTTACCTGTCGCCGATCACCAGGAAGCAGGGACGGAGCCTGGGCGGGCTTACCTGTCGCCGATCACCGGGAAGCAGGTACGGAGACTGGGCGGGCTTACAAGATGCTGCAGGGACTTATTGGAAAATGTCCCTCTGTCCCTGCAGTTTTCGGGATATTTAAGTATCTTCCTCATATAACGCCATTCTGAGATTCCGTTATATAAAGGAAATATTTTAGGAGTGATTTAACGCTTTTTGCTTTGCTGAATAGCATAAAGCGTTAAAGCGCTGGAGAGATCAATGGCTGATCCCTACAGTGCGGTACTCTGCGAATTAGGAAAATATGGAGACGATAATTACGGTATCTTCTTCATACACACATTGCTGAATAGGGCAAAAGCTTAAATAATGCGGAAACCAGTGTCTCCGCATTACTTACGTCAATGCTATCATGCTGAGTGTGTTACTGTGTATTGTGGGGCTGTGCGGCTCTTACAAGGACATTATACGGAAGGACGATTATTTAGATGCGCTCTCTCATCACCAGAGACAGCCATACAGGGAATAGGGCACAATATTACATGATATCTATTACTAATACGTCTGTCATATAGCCAGCGTGTGGGTTACTGCTATGCTGTTCTCTTACTGTACAGATATGTTATAGAGGCCTATTTATTAAGCCCTCAATTCTGCATTTCTCACATATTATTGGCATATTCATGTTTCTATGCTATTTATCATTTCTATGGGGACTATTCAGCAATGATTGTTTTACATAAAAAATGTGGAAATCATCATGTAGCTCCCCTATTCAGCAATGGGATAATGGGGAGGATAACGCAATTATGTTCTCCATTAATTCCCATCTCGCAGAGTTCCGCACTGTAGGGATCAGCCATTGCTCTCTGCAGTGCTGTATTGCTATTCAGCAAAGCAAAAAGCGTTAAACTACTCGAAAAATCTTTCCTTTATGTAATGGCATCTCAGAATGGCGTTATATGAGGAAATGACATTAAATTCCCCGAAAGCTGCAGGGACAGAGGGAAATTTTCCCATAAGCCCCTGCAGCATCATGTAACACCCCCCCCAGTCTCCGTCTCTGCTCTGCGGTGACCACGGACAGGTAAGTCACTCTAGCGCCTGTTAAACCTGCCGAAAATGATTGACGTGTGTCTATATTAGCCTGTATACATGTATATTTATGTACGATTATATTTAATAATTATATATAAATGTTAAATATAAATGCACATAAATATACATGTATACAGGCTAGTATAAAGCCTGTATACACATGTCAATCACTTTGGACAGGCTGTATTTGGACTTACCCGTCGGCGGTCACCTCAAAGCAGAGACTGTTCCCGAGAGCAAGACTGAGCACGCACAGGAGTAGAAACAGAAGGGAAAGATTCAGAAACCGATAACAATGCCGTCTGTGACATCGCGGGGACAGCGTGTTACGCGACCGCTATCCCTGCTCAAAATAATACTGAACAGCAGCCCATAAATATTTATAATTGATAAAAATCGTGACGATGTTGCCCGATAATATTCTGGGCAACATCGTCACCATTGCTGAATAGACCCCTAAAACTCCAAAGATATCACAGAAATCTCCGGCAATGACATGCTTCTGTAATGGGATGGTCATATTGGGATATTTAACAAGCCCCGAAAAGCATAATGTACCTTTGGGGTAGGGTCTATTTACTAAGCCTTGGATGAAGATAAAGTTGCTAGATATAAAGTACCAACTAATCACCTCCTAACTGCCATGTTACAGGCTGTGTTTGATAAATGACAGTTAGGAGCTGATTGGTTGCATCATCATGGAACCGCCTCCCACTGCGTAATTCGGCAATGCGCAGCATTATGCTGCGGTTGTTGGAAGTCATGATGATGGGATTAGCCAGGAATAAGGTCACAGGAAAGTGGGTGGGATAAAGGAGCGTGCACTGCTCTTCTAGGAGTGAGGGAGGACGTATGAGCTAACCCAATATGTAGCCACCATTAACAATTGCACAGTGTGACGCAGGGATGGCCTTCAGTGTGATTTCCATCGATGGTTACCACTGATGGCCATATAGCAAGTGGCCATTGATGGTTACCAACTATGCAATGGATTACCATCAATGGTTTCACCAACCGATTGCCATCCCTGTTGATTGACTGACTGGTACGTTGGCCAATCAGAACCTGGGGGCAGGGCTTTGCGGGTGTCAGGGGGCGGAGCTATGCTTTGTGCCCCGGCAACATGTAAAAAATTAAAATAAAAACATTTGGTTATGCTTAGCCATCGATGAAGGGAACCCATTTGGTCTGTCCCCATCGATAGTAAAAGCATTCAACATCAGTCATAAGTCGATGACCATCCCTAGTGTGACGGATTGTGGTGTCTCCTATATAACAAAACCTAGTTACAGACACAAGTAATGTGTTATATCAACAGAGCTATGAGGTAGAGCTCAAACCAAGTGGCTCTGTTATCCCTAATAGCCAAGTGGCTCAGTTATTCCTAATATCCAAGTGGCTCAGTTATCAATAATATACAAGGGGCTCAGTTATCAATAATATCCAAGTGGCTCAGTTATCCATAATATCCAAGTGGCTCAGTTATCAATAATATCCAAGTGGCTCAGTTATCCCAATATACAAGTGGCTCAGTTATCCATAATATACAAGTGGCTCAGTTATCCCAATATACAAGTGGCTCAGTTATCAATAATATACAAGTGGCTCAGTTATCCATAATATCCAAGTGGCTCAGTTATCCCAATATACAAGTGGCTCAGTTATCCATAATATCCAAGTGGCTCAGTTATACCCAATAGCCAAGAGGCACCACTTTAATCTAGTAGAGCTAGTACATCTCCCTGCATTGCACAGCGGCAGCATACTGTAGTAAGGGGCATTTTCAATTAGACGCAAAAAGTCCCGTACTTTTCGCATGGTGGACTTTCTGCCAATATCGCTGGTTTTCAATGCAAAAAAGTATCGCGCGCGTCCCCGCTTAACCCTGTATTCAATTAGAAATCAGCCAAAACCGGACCTGGCGAAACTCTAAGATGCGAAAAGTGCTGTCATATTTGGGGAAATCAGCCTGACACCCTCCAAAAGATGCACTGACATTGGGGTTCACTCTAGTTACCCCCAAATAGCTCTGCTGAAGGTATTAGGGGTACTTAAATGCCCTCAATAGCTGCTATTTCACGTCTTTGCATAAGTGGCGAAGAATAGTAATTTGCAGGTTTTTTGGGCTCAAAATAAGTACTCCCAGCAAACTTGTGGTACCTGAAAATGGGTACTAGCATATTTTTAAGTTGCTAAAGTATAGTTTTAAAAATCCACCTGCTGCAAGCACCTGCAAACTTAAAAACACCTGGGGCATACCTGCGGACCATCCTGGAGTCTATTTAGCTAGTTTTTAAGTTTGTCCACCAACTTTGGGCTTTTTCACCCCCCAAAATGAAAGTACTTTTTTGGGGTGATCTAAAGACTTTTTTAAAACTTTTTTTAACGCAGTTTACCTTTGGGGAACTGTCCCAAGGGTGTAGGAGGGTTCCCGCAGCTTTGCACCCCAAAACCCCAACTCTTCACTTTTTTTTTACACCTATTCATAGGCAAAACTTTTTCGCAGGTCCCATTGCATTGAGTTTCCGCACCGGTAATAAGTCTTCAGAATTGAATACGGAGGAAACGCCAATACTTTTCCGCAGAAACGGACTTATTGCGGCTAATTGAATATGGCCCTGAGAAGGATGACAGAGAATTAATGTAAACATAACCGTCAGCAAGTCTCTGGCTAAATGTCATGTGTTACTCAAAGTCGTCCTTCACTGCGACTGGTCCACTGTAATACATCTTAGTAAGAAGTCAAATATGATTTTTACTGCAGAATAAAGAAGTGATAAAATGAAGGGAACAAGCTATCTCTTAAGGAGGGTATCCACTAGACGATTAAGTTGAACAATTGAACGATAACGTTCAATCGTTTGCAAAAGTGGCTAAAACGACCAGCGACGCGCGCATGCCCACTGGTCGTTTAGACATCTATCATCTTTCAAACATGCTGGTCAACCTGACTATATCCCCACCTCCCCTGAGATCCCCGGCTTGGCCTGAACGGCTTGGAATGCGAATGCTTTGGCCATGGAGAGCCAGTAATAGGGTCTCCTGGCTGTGGCATTACACCCGGGTTGGTTTTGGTCCGATGCTGTTTTTAAATCTAGGGGGACCCCTACGCAATATTTTCCCCCTATATTTAAAACCAGCACTGGCCCTGCAGCCAGGTGCTGGTTCCTAAATTATGGTGGAACCCTACTCGTTTTGTTCCCCGTAATTTTCGGAACCAGGACTGGCTAACAAGTCCGGGGCTGGTTATGGCTTTTGTGGGAGGACCCTACGTAATTTAAAAAAAAAAATATACCGTATATATATTTTTAATATTTACAGTCAGAAACATACATAAATCACAATGATCTGTGTATGTTTCTGGCCAACTCGCAGCTCAGGAGGTGTGCTTAAAACTTCAATTAGTTTGCAGTTATCTCACCCGAGATTGTCATCTCGATTCTCTGTAAATTTGCGAGCTGCATCTTTTAGGTGAAAAGTACTTCTGAGTTTGCCAGATGGTGATAAGAGTAGAGTTTGAATATTGTTAATTTGCGAGATGAAAACCAGCCTAAACTCACCTGAGATTGTCATCTCGATCAGACACGATTCTTAGTAAATTTACCCCCTGGTCTCACATATCCGGAATTGGTCATTTGGAGACCTCCTTTCTTTCCTGCACATTGGGCCTCATTCAGAGCCGGACGCTCTGACCAGAGCGCTCGCTCTGAATCAGGGCCCACCTCCATTAATATGGAGCGTCCTCCTGGACGCTCGTATAGCTGTGGGTCACCACCCACAGCATACACGAGCGTGCAGGATGATGGTCGCGATGGTCTTGACCATCGCGACCATCGAAACTGCGAGCAACAGCCTGCGGTTGAGGTTTTCAACCGCAAGGCCAGGAGTGATTTTGGCTCTATCAGAGCCAAAACCACTCCCACTGACATCACTAGTGATGTCAGTGGGCCGGCTTCTGACGGTAGGCGTTCCCTTGGGAACGCCTCCGTCTGGCAGGCACGCCCCCGGCACGCCCACCAAAGGGGGCGTGCTGTCAGTCAACATCGACAGCACGCCCCCTTTGATGAGACACTCCGAGCGAAGGAAAGTCCTTCGCTCGTCGGGTCTCACGCATGCGCACAACGGAGCTCCCTCCGTCGTGCACATGCGCAGTGCGGACCATCGACCCACTTGCGAGCGGACAATACATATGTATTGTTCTTGTGTCGCTGGATGGTAACAATTAGTTTCTCGGACGCAGTTTCTATTATCCCATCACATTATTTCCGGTTCCTTGTAGTGTGTGATTGTTGTCTCGGAAAGGACGTGTAGTTGGAATGAAGTGTGGTGCTGTTTTCCTTGCTTGAATAAGGCTTTGGCTGGAGAGCACTGTGTTAGTTAGGATTGCCATACACTGCCTGAATGCTCCGATGATCACGCTCGTTTAGCTTTCCCTGTACAGAAGTATTACCTTTCACTGGTGCAATCCGTAAGGCGCCCAGTGCCGCCGGCAGAATCCCTTTACAGCCCGTACGCACGCAGCAGGGTCATACGTACCTCTACGCTGACGCCACGTATGCAGAGCAGATGAGCGCATTTCTAGGCATACTTTTACACTTTAAAACATACAAACATCGTGTGTTGTAATTATGTGTGTGTGAGGATATGTTTTATATTAAGGAAATTGAACTGGAATCACAAAATGGATCCCTTTAAAAGTATATGATAGGAAAGGAACATCCATGAAGATAAACCTCTACACCAGAGGTTCCCAAAGTCGGTCCTCAAGGCACCCAAACAGTCCAGGTTTTAAGGATATCCATGCTTGACCACAGGTTACTTAATTAGTACCTCAGTCAATTTTGATTTGACCACCTGTGCTCAACCATGGATATCGCTAAAACTTGAACTGTCGGGGAGCCTTGCGGAGTGCGTTTCGGAACCCCTGCTCTATAGAAAGGGGTGAATGGAGGTATAAATTTGAGGTGCGTTTTTATGAACCATAAAATTGGAAAATGGATGATACAGCCAATAATATAAATAACACCACTTACATACTGTATATATATATATATATATATATATATACATATAATGTAAATGGGAAATATGTGTAATAAAAGCCACAAGTAATGATGATAAACCAACAATGCACAAGGCATTTGCTATTTCCAGTTCTGTTCTTATTTACACTGATCATACAGGAGACCTGTCATTTCCCGATGTCCATGATGATCAGAGAGAAGACGTCTGCAGTTTCCTCCATACTGTATGTAGGAGGATGAGAGAACACAGAATGCGAATCCTTCATTCCTGCGCCTGCAGCCGTCACTCACAGACAGGACACAATCTGTTCTCATAAATAAATACACCTTCCCCGTACCCAGCGCTGTAATTATAGGGAGCCGTCACATTCTCCCACATAGGACACAGCGTCGGATCACATTACACTGCCGTCACCGACTCTAATTACAATTTTATCTTTTGGGTGCAATAACCAGAATTTATCCCCTTAACATAAAAATGGATTTGCCATCGTTTAATAAGGGTCAGTGCTGCGCCAATGTTTCCGGTGCGCCCCCCCATGCAGGCAGGAGATTCGCGTTACCTGCCACTCTCTTCTCGCTCCAGTCAAGATAGCAGTGCATTACGATCTAGGGATGGCCATGATTCGAAAACATCGATGGTTTATGGCCGATGTCAAATAGTTTTACAATCAATGACAGAGAGCCAATGGTTCTTTGCCTTCGATTAGACGAGTAGGAGAAGATTTTTGTCCTGGTCAGGATGGAGCTTATCCCCGGGCAGCCACACAGGAGTCAGCACAGTACAACCGGGTGAGAGCACTACATCTGGACAGCCACACAGGAGTCAGCACAGTACAACCGAATGAGAGCACTACATCAGGGCAGCCACACAGGAGTCAGCACAGTACATCCGGGTGAGAGCACTACATCAGGGGAACCACACAGGAGTCAGCACAGTACAACCGGGTGAGAGCACTACATCTGGACAGCCACACAGGAGTCAGCACAGTACAACCGGGCGAGAGCACTACATCAGGGCAGCCACACAGGAGTCAGCACAGTAGAACCAAATGAGAGCACTACATCAGGGCAGCCACACAGGAGTCAGCACAGTACAACCGGGTGAGAGCACTACATCAGGGCAGCCACACAGGAGTCAGCACAGTACATCCGGGTGAGAGCACTACATCAGGGCAGCCACACAGGAGTCAGCACAGTACAACCGAATGAGAGCACTACATCAGGGCAGCCACACAGGAGTCAGCACAGTACAACCGGGTGAGAGCACTACATCAGGGCAGCCACACAGGAGTCAGCACAGTACAACCGGGTGAGAGCACTACATCAGGGGAACCACACAGGAGTCAGCACAGTACAACCGGGTGAGAGCACTACATCAGGGGAACCACACAGGAGTCAGCACAGTACAACCGAATGAGAGCACTACATCAGGGCACCCACACAGGAGTCAGCACAGTACATCCGGGTGAGAGCACTACATCAGGGCAGCCACACAGGAGTCAGCACAGTACAACCGAATGAGAGCACTACATCAGGGCAGCCACACAGGAGCCAGCACAGTACAACCGGGTGAGAGCACTACATCAGGGCAGCCAAACAGGAGTCAGCACAGTATAACCGGGGGAGAGCACTACATCAGGGCAGCCACACAGGAGTCAGCACAGTACAACCGGGTGAGAGCACTACATCTGGACAGCCACACAGGAGTCAGCACAGTACAACCGGGCGTGAGCACTACATCAGGGCAGCCACACAGGAGTCAGCACAGTACAACCGGGTGAGAGCACTACATCTGGACAGCCACACAGGAGTCAGCACAGTACAACCGAATGAGAGCACTACATCAGGGCAGCCACACAGGAGTCAGCACAGTACAACCGGGCGAGAGCACTACATCAGGGCAGCCACACAGGAGTCAGCACAGTACAACCGGGCGAGAGCACTACATCAGGGGAACCACACAGGAGTCAGCACAGTACAACCGGGTGAGAGCACTACATCAGGGGAATCACACAGGAGTCAGCACAGTACAACCGGGTGAGAGCACTACATCAGGGGAACCACACAGGAGTCAGCACAGTACAACCGGGCGAGAGCACTACATCAGGGCAGCCACACAGGAGTCAGCACAGTACAACCGGGTGAGAGCACTACATCAGGGGAACCACAGAGGAGTCAGCACAGTACAACCGAGTGAGAGCACTACATCAGGGGAACCACACAGGAGTCAGCACAGTACAACCAGGTGAGAGCACTACATCAGGGCAGCCACACAGGAGTCAGCACAGTACAGATGTGTCCTCCTACATTTATCCTCAATACGCCATGCAGCGTGACATGCTGGTGTAAGTGTGACGCCAGGTCCTGTTCAGCGCCGCTACTGCTGGGCATCTTTTTTTTGCTGAAAATGTGTCTAAGTCGCAATGCAACAAACAAGTGATACATATCAAATGAAGCAGATCACTCTCCTGGTGCATCCTTGTCGTATCGCATTGCGCCTTTCAGCAAAAACAGACGAAGAAGATGCCCGGCACTAGCAGAGTCTCATGGGACCTGGAGTGCCGAGAGGGACTGTTTAGCGTGACTGCAGTAAAGATGTAAGGCCCATGTATGTTCGTAGACATCCCATGCGGCCCATGTATGTTCGTAGACATCCCATGCGGCCCATGTATGTTCGTAGACATCCCATGCGGCCCATGTAAGTTCGTAGACATCCCATGCGGCCCATGTATGTTCGTAGACATCCCATGCTGCCCATGTATGTTCGCAGATTTCCCATTCGTCCGCGGTATGGGCCTGATTCAGCAAGGAACGCAACTGCAATTACACACGGTCGGCCGATTGTTGCGTTCTGCTTATGTGTAGGCATCGCAGTGCGCATGCACGAACCAGGCACTGCGATCAGGACTGTGAAGTGACTATGCAGAACCATCGCAGAGTGATTGACAGGAAATACCGATTGGGGTATGTGATGGGTGGGGTTGGTCGGCAAAACACAGACGCACCAATGCATTCACAGGGGCGTGCATAAATTATCTACTGCGATTATATATACAGTTTGGCCTTTCAATGCGTGCGCTGAGGTTAGTAATTCCTGAGTAAGGTCAGAGCTGTGTAAGTGTGTGTGAGGCTGTGATGGTACTCCATGTTACTGATGGTGTCTCAGTCTTGTGTAATCACTGTGTGTGATGAGGAGAGTAATTCCTGAGTAAGGTCAGAGCCTGTGTAAGTGTGTGTGAGGCTGTGATGGTACTCCATGTTACTGATGGTATCTCAGTCTTGTGTAATCACTGCGTGTGATGAGGTTTAGGCATTCCTGACTAAGCACAGAGCCTGTGTAAGTGTGTGTGAGGCTGTGATGGTACTCCATGTTACTGATGGTATCTCAGTCTTGTGTAATCACTGCGTGTGATGAGGTTAGTAATTCCTGAGTAAGGTCAGACCCTGTGTAAGTGTGTGTGAGGCTGTGATGGTACTCCATGTTACTGATGGTATCTCAGTCTTGTGTAATCACTGTGTGTGATGAGGTTAGTAATTCCTGAGTAAGGTCAGAGCCTGTGTAAGTGTGTGTGAGGCTGTGATGGTACTCCATGTTACTGATGGTTTCTCAGTCTTGTGTAATCACTGCGTGTGATGAGGTTAGTAATTCCTGAGTAAGGTCAGAGCCTGTGTAAGTGTGTGTGAGGATGTGATAATACTCCATGTTACTGATGGTTTCTCAGTCTTGTGTAATCACTGTGTGATGAGGTTAGTAATTCCTGAGTAAGGTCAGAGCTGTGTAAGTGTGTGTGATGCTGTGATGGTACTCCATGTTACTGATGGTGTCTCATTCTTGTGTAATCACTGTGTGTGATGAGGTTAGTAATTCCAGAGTAAGGTCAGAGCCTGTGTAAGTGTGTGTGAGGCTGTGATGGTACTCCATGTTACTGATGGTCTCTCAGTCTTGTGTAATCACTGTGTGTGATGAGGTTAGTAATTCCTGAGTAAGGTCAGAGCCTGTGTAAGTGTGTGTGAGGATGTGATGGTACTCCATGTTACTGATGGTTTCTCAGTCTTGTGTAATCACTGTGTGTGATGAGGTTAGTAATTCCTGAGTAAGGTCAGAGCCTGTGTAAGTGTGTGTGAGGCTGTGATGGTACTCCATGTTACTGATGGTCTCTCAGTCTTGTATAGTCACTGCGTGTGATGAGGTTAGTAATTCCTGAGTAAGGTCAGAGCCTGTGTAAGTGTGTGTGAGGATGTGATGGTACTCCATGTTACTGATGGTATCTCAGTCTTGTGTAATCACTGCGTGTGATGAGGTTAGTAATTCCTGAGTAAGGTCAGAGCCTGTGTAAGTGTGTGTGAGGCTGTGATGGTACTCCATGTTACTGATGGTTTCTCAGTCTTGTGTAATCACTGTGTGTGATGAGGTTAGTAATTCCTGAGTAAGGTCAGAGCCTGTGTAAGTGTGTGTGAGGCTGTGATGGTACTCCATGTTACTGATGGTTTCTCAGTCTTGTGTAATCACTGTGAGTGATGAAGTTAGTAATTCCTGAGTAAGGTCAGAGCCTGTGTAAGTGTGTGTGAGGATGTGATGGTACTCCATGTTACTGATGGTTTCTCAGTCTTGTGTAGTCACTGTGTGTGATGAGGTTAGTAATTCCTGAGTAAGGTCAGAGCCTGTGTAAGTGTGTGTGAGGCTGTGATGGTACTCCATGTTACTGATGGTTTCTCAGTCTTGTGTAGTCACTGTGTGTGATGAGGTTAGTAATTCCTGAGTAAGGTCAGAGCTGTGTAAGTGTGTGTGAGGCTGGGATGGTACTCCATGTTACTGATGGTCTCTCAGTCTTGTGTAGTCACTGTGTGTGATGAGGTTAGTAATTCCTGAGTAAGGTCAGAGCCTGTGTAAGTGTGTGTGAGGCTGTGATGGTACTCCATGTTACTGATGGTGTCTCAGTCTTGTGTAATCACTGTGTGTGATGAGGTTAGTAATTCCTGAGTAAGGTCAGAGCCTGTGTAAGTGTGTGTGAGGCTGTGATGGTACTCCATGTTACTGATGGTATCTCAGTCTTGTGTAATCACTGTGTGTGATGAGATTAGTAATTCCTGAGTAAGGTCAGAGCCTGTGTAAGTGTGTGTGAGGCTGTGATGGTACTCCATGTTACTGATGGTGTCTCAGTCTTGTGTAATCACTGTGTGTGATGAGGAGAGTAATTCCTGAGTAAGGTCAGAGCCTGTGTAAGTGTGTGTGAGGGTGTGTTGGTACTCCATGTTACTGATGGTATCTCAGTCTTGTGTAATCACTGTGTGTGATGAGGTTAGTAATTCCTGAGTAAGGTCAGAGCCTGTGTAAGTGTGTGTGAGGCTGTGATGGTACTCCATGTTACTGATGGTCTCTCAGTCTTGTGTAATCACTGTGTGTGATGAGGTTAGTAATTCCTGAGTAAGGTCAGAGCCTGTGTAAGTGTGTGTGAGGATGTGATGGTACTCCATGTTACTGATGGTCTCTCAGTCTTGTGTAATCACTGTGTGTGATGAGGTTAGTAATTCCTGAGTAAGGTCAGAGCCTGTGTAAGTGTGTGTGAGGCTGTGATAGTACTCCATGTTACTGATGGTCTCTCAGTCTTGTGTAATCACTGTGTGTGATGAGGTTAGTAATTCCTGAGTAAGGTCAGAGCATGTGTAAGTGTGTGTGAGGCTGTGATGGTACTCCATGTTACTGATGGTTTCTCAGTCTTGTGTGATCACTGCGTGTGATGAGGTTAGTAATTCCTGAGTAAGGTCAGAGCCTGTGTAAGTGTGTGTGAGGATGTGATGGTACTCCATGTTACTGATGGTCTCTCAGTCTTGTGTAATCACTGCGTGTGATGAGGTTAGTAATTCCTGAGTAAGGTCAGAGCCTGTGTAAGTGTGTGTGAGGATGTGATAATACTCCATGTTACTGATGGTATCTCAGTCTTGTGTAATCACTGCGTGTGATGAGGTTAGTAATTCCTGAGTAAGGTCAGAGCCTGTGTAAGTGTGTGTGAGGATGTGATGGTACTCCATGTTACTGATGGTGTCTCAGTATTGTGTAATCACTGTGTGTGATGAGGTTAGTAATTCCTGAGTAAGGTCAGAGCCTGTGTAAGTGTGTGTGAGGCTGTGATAGTACTCCATGTTACTGATGGTCTCTCAGTCTTGTGTAATCACTGCGTGTGATGAGGTTAGTAATTCCTGAGTAAGGTCAGAGCATGTGTAAGTGTGTGTGAGGCTGTGATGGTACTCCATGTTACTGATGGTGTCTCAGTCTTGTGTAATCACTGCGTGTGATGAGGTTAGTAATTCCTGAGTAAGGTCAGAGCCTGTGTAAGTGTGTGTGAGGCTGTGATAGTACTCCATGTTACTGATGGTCTCTCAGTCTTGTGTAATCACTGCGTGTGATGAGGTTAGTAATTCCTGAGTAAGGTCAGAGCATGTGTAAGTGTGTGTGAGGCTGTGATGGTACTCCATGTTACTGATGGTGTCTCAGTCTTGTGTAATCACTGCGTGTGATGAGGTTAGTAATTCCTGAGTAAGGTCAGAGCCTGTGTAAGTGTGTGTGAGGATGTGATAATACTCCATGTTACTGATGGTATCTCAGTCTTGTGTAATCACTGCGTGTGATGAGGTTAGTAATTCCTGAGTAAGGTCAGAGCATGTGTAAGTGTGTGTGAGGCTGTGATGGTACTCCATATTACTGATGGTGTCTCAGTCTTGTGTAATCACTGTGTGTGATGAGGTTAGTAATTCCTGAGTAAGGTCAGAGCCTGTGTAAGTGTGTGTGAGGATGTGATAATACTCCATGTTACTGATGGTGTCTCAGTCTTGTGTAATCACTGCGTGTGATGAGGTTAGTAATTCCTGAGTAAGGTCAGAGCCTGTGTAAGTGTGTGTGAGGCTGTGATGGTACTCCATATTACTGATGGTGTCTCAGTCTTGTGTAATCACTGTGTGTGATGAGGTTAGTAATTCCTGAGTAAGGTCAGAGCCTGTGTAAGTGTGTGTGAGGATGTGATGGTACTCCATGTTACTGATGGTATCTCAGTCTTGTGCAATCACTGTGTGTGATGAGGTTAGTAATTCCTGAGTAAGGTCAGAGCCTGTGTAAGTGTGTGTGAGGATGTGATGGTACTCCATGTTACTGATGGTATCTCAGTCTTGTGTAATCACTGCGTGTGATGAGGTTAGTAATTCCTGAGTAAGGTCAGAGCCTGTGTAAGTGTGTGTGAGGCTGTGATGGTACTCCATGTTACTGATGGTGTCTCAGTCTTGTGTAATCACTGTGTGTGATGAGGTTAGTAATTCCTGAGTAAGGTCAGAGCCTGTGTAAGTGTGTGTGAGGATGTGATGGTACTCCATGTTACTGATGGTATCTCAGTCTTGTGTAATCACTGTGTGTGATGAGGTTAGTAATTCCGGAGTAAGGTCAGAGCATGTGTAAGTGTGTGTGAGGATGTGATGGTACTCCATGTTACTGATGGTATCTCATTCTTGTGTAATCACTGTGTGATGAGGTTAGTAATTCCTGAGTAAAGTCAGAGCCTGTATAAGTGTGTGTGAGGATGTGATGGTACTCCATGTTACTGATGGTGTCTCAGTCTTGTGTAATCACTGCGTGTGATGAGGTTAGTAATTCCTGAGTAAGGTCAGAGCCTGTGTAAGTGTGTGTGAGGCTGTGATGGTACTCCATGTTACTGATGGTCTCTCAGTCTTACTAAGTATTACAGATGTGTGTAAGGTAAGGGGGGCGTCCTTATGTTATGCTGCGACGGTATAGTGACTGCAGTGTATTAGCATATCATCGCAGTGAAACTGTGCGTAATCACTTTTACAATCGCATCTGCGATCCTTGTTGAATCAGGCCCTATGTTCGCAACCCATGTATGTTCGCAGATTTCTCACGTGTCCCATGTACAGATATCTCCTCTTGCATGTGGCCCATGTATGTTAGCAGTTTTCCCACACGCCTCATGTATGTTCGCAGATTTCCCACACGCCTCATGTATGTTCGCAGATTTCCCACGCGGCCCATGTACATATATCTCCTCTTGCATGTGGCCCATGTATGTTCGCATTTTTCCCACACGCCTCATGTATATTCGCAGATTTCCCACACGCCTCATGTATGTTCGCAGATTTCCCACACACCTCATGTATGTTCGCAGATTTCCCACACGCCCATGTATGTTCGCATAAGTCCCACGTGGCACATGTACAGATATGTCCTCTGGCCCGTTTGCTGCGTACACAGCAAATCGCACCACGCATGGCACGAGGCGTGCGGATACGAGCACTGCGTTCGCACCTGTGACTCTATAGGATTGCATGGTGCGATCTCAGTGTGCGTCATAGCAAAACGTAGTTTATGCTGCTGCGGGTAATCGCATGGTGAGATGCGTGCGCACGTTTGAAGCGCGATTGGCAAGGATGTAAGATTACATATCTGTATTTACGCACATCACTGTGTCCCGTAGCCTGCTATGGGGACTTGGGTAAACAGAAGCCCAATTTAACACTACGCTGGGGGGACCTGCGCCACAGGAAAGCCTAAGCTTGGTCCCCACAGGGTCAGACTACTACGACCTGATGAAAGGTCATGTGACGAGGTCTGCCGTGTAAGAGAATGTTACGCCTCCTGTGACATATGAGTGCGAGCGACACCTTAAGGAGCGTTCATGGGACCCTGCGCCTGAATGAGAAATACAAGTGTCTTCAGTTTTGGCAGAGGGATTCGGAGTGTCAACTTTGAGATATTTTGGAAAGTGCCAACAAATCACAATGAGAAAGCACCAGCTGCATGTGCAACGTCCTGTTACTAAACCTGTGGGTGCAAGGACCCTGTCTGCTGATTCACATAGGCTGGCAGGGGCGAGAGACACTAGAGTCCAGCAGGTGATCCAGATTTCTAAGGGTACAATCAGAGTAACGTACCCTAGCGAGACGCAGGTCCAGAGTTCTCAGAGTACAATCAGAGTAACGTACCCTAGCGAGACGCGGATCCAGAGTTCTCAGAGAACAATCAGAGTAACATACCCTAGCGAGACGCAGATCACAGTTCTCAGGGTACAATCAGAGTAACGTACCCTAGCGAGACGCAGATCAGAGTTCTCAGGGTACAATCAGAGTAACGTACCCTAGCGAGACGCAGATCCAGAGTTCTCAGGGTACAATCAGAGTAACATACCCTAGCAAGACGCAGATCAGAGATCTCAGGGTACAATCAGAGTAACGTACCCTAGCGAGACGCAGATCCAGAGTTCTCAGGGTACAATCAGAGTAACGTACCCTAGCGAGACGCAGATCAGAGTTCTCAGGGTACAATCAGAGTAACATACCCCAGCGAGACGCAGATCAGAGTTCTCAGGGTACAATCAGAGTAACGTACCCTAGCGAGACGCAGATCAGAGTTCTCAGGGTACAATCAGAGTAACGTACCCTAGCGAGACGCAGATCCAGAGTTCTCAGAGAACAACCAGAGTAACGTACCCTAGCGAGACGCAGATCAAGAGTACTCAGAGAACAACCAGAGTAACGTACCCTAGTGAGACGCAGATCCAGAGTTCTCAGGGTACAACCAGAGAAACGTACCCTAGCGAGACGCAGATCAGAATTCTCAGGGTACAATCAGAGTAACGCACCCTAGCGAGACGCAGATCCAGAGTTCTCAGAGAACAACCAGAGTAACGTACCCTAGCGAGACGCAGATCAGAGTTCTCAGGGTACAATCAGAGTAACGTACCCTAGCGAGACGCAGATCAGAGATCTCAGGGTACAATCAGAGTAACGTACCCTAGCGAGACGCAGATCCAGAGTTCTCAGGGTACAATCAGAGTAACGTACCCTAGCGAGACGCAGATCAGAGTTCTCAGGGTACAATCAGAGTAACATACCCCAGCGAGACGCAGATCAGAGTTCTCAGGGTACAATCAGAGTAACGTACCCTAGCGAGACGCAGATCAGAGTTCTCAGGGTACAATCAGAGTAACGCACCCTAGCGAGACGCAGATCCAGAGTACTCAGAGAACAACCAGAGTAACGTACCCTAGCGAGACGCAGATCAAGAGTACTCAGAGAACAACCAGAGTAACGTACCCTAGCGAGACGCAGATCCAGAGTTCTCAGGGTACAACCAGAGTAACGTACCCTAGCGAGACGCAGATCAGAATTCTCAGGGTACAATCAGAGTAACGTACCCTAGCGAGACGCACGTCAAGAGTTCTCAGGGTACAACAAGAGTAATGTACCCTAGCGAGACGCAGTTCAGAGTTCTCAGGGTACAATCAGAGTAACGTACACTAGCGAGACGCAGATCCATAGTTCTCAGGGTACAACAAGAGTAATGTACCCTAGCGAGACACAGATCAGAGTTCTCAGGGTACAATCAGAGTAACATACCCTAGCAAGACGCAGATCAGAGATCTCAGGGTACAATCAGAGTAACGTACCCTAGCGAGACGCAGATCCAGAGTTCTCAGGGTACAATCAGAGTAACGTACCCTAGCGAGACGCAGATCAGAGTTCTCAGGGTACAATCAGAGTAACATACCCCAGCGAGACGCAGATCAGAGTTCTCAGGGTACAATCAGAGTAACGTACCCTAGCGAGACGCAGATCAGAGTTCTCAGGGTACAATCAGAGTAACGTACCCTAGCGAGACGCAGATCCAGAGTTCTCAGAGAACAACCAGAGTAACGTACCCTAGCGAGACGCAGATCAAGAGTACTCAGAGAACAACCAGAGTAACGTACCCTAGCGAGACGCAGATCCAGAGTTCTCAGGGTACAACCAGAGAAACGTACCCTAGCGAGACGCAGATCAGAATTCTCAGGGTACAATCAGAGTAACGCACCCTAGCGAGACGCAGATCCAGAGTTCTCAGAGAACAACCAGAGTAACGTACCCTAGCGAGACGCAGATCCAGAGTTCTCAGAGAACAATCAGAGTAACGCTCCCTAGCGAGACGCAGATCAGAGTTCTCAGGGTACAATCAGAGTAACGTACCCTAGCGAGACGCAGATCAGAGATCTCAGGGTACAATCAGAGTAACGTACCCTAGCGAGACGCAGATCCAGAGTTCTCAGGGTACAATCAGAGTAACGTACCCTAGCGAGACGCAGATCAGAGTTCTCAGGGTACAATCAGAGTAACATACCCCAGCGAGACGCAGATCAGAGTTCTCAGGGTACAATCAGAGTAACGTACCCTAGCGAGACGCAGATCAGAGTTCTCAGGGTACAATCAGAGTAACGCACCCTAGCGAGACGCAGATCCAGAGTACTCAGAGAACAACCAGAGTAACGTACCCTAGCGAGACGCAGATCAAGAGTACTCAGAGAACAACCAGAGTAACGTACCCTAGCGAGACGCAGATCCAGAGTTCTCAGGGTACAACCAGAGTAACGTACCCTAGCGAGACGCAGATCAGAATTCTCAGGGTACAATCAGAGTAACGTACCCTAGCGAGACGCACGTCAAGAGTTCTCAGGGTACAACAAGAGTAATGTACCCTAGCGAGACGCAGTTCAGAGTTCTCAGGGTACAATCAGAGTAACGTACACTAGCGAGACGCAGATCCATAGTTCTCAGGGTACAACAAGAGTAATGTACCCTAGCGAGACACAGATCAGAGTTCTCAGGGTACAATCAGAGTAACGTACCCTAGCGAGACGCAGATCCATAGTTCTCAGGGTACAACAAGAGTAATGTACCCTAGCGAGACGCAGATCAGAGTTCTCAGGGTACAATCAGAGTAACGTAACCTAGCGAGACGCAGATCCAGAGTTCTCAGGGTACAATCAGAGTAACGTACCCTAGCGAGACGCAGATCAGAGTTCTCAGGGTACAATCAGAGTAACATACCCCAGCGAGACGCAGATCAGAGTTCTCAGGGTACAATCAGAGTAACGTACCCTAGCGAGACGCAGATCAGAGTTCTCAGGGTACAATCAGAGTAACGTACCCTAGCGAGACGCAGATCCAGAGTTCTCAGAGAACAACCAGAGTAACGTACCCTAGCGAGACGCAGATCAAGAGTACTCAGAGAACAACCAGAGTAACGTACCCTAGCGAGACGCAGATCCAGAGTTCTCAGGGTACAACCAGAGTAACGTACCCTAGCGAGACGCAGATCAGAATTCTCAGGGTACAATCAGAGTAACGCACCCTAGCGAGACGCAGATCCAGAGTTCTCAGAGAACAACCAGAGTAACGTACCCTAGCGAGACGCAGATCCAGAGTTCTCAGAGAACAATCAGAGTAACGCTCCCTAGCGAGACGCAGATCAGAGTTCTCAGGGTACAAACAGAGTAACGTACCCTAGCGAGACGCAGATCAGAGATCTCAGGGTACAATCAGAGTAACGTACCCTAGCGAGACGCAGATCCAGAGTTCTCAGGGTACAATCAGAGTAACGTACCCTAGCGAGACGCAGATCAGAGTTCTCAGGGTACAATCAGAGTAACATACCCCAGCGAGACGCAGATCAGAGTTCTCAGGGTACAATCAGAGTAACGTACCCTAGCGAGACGCAGATCAGAGTTCTCAGGGTACAATCAGAGTAACGCACCCTAGCGAGACGCAAATCCAGAGTACTCAGAGAACAACCAGAGTAACGTACCCTAGCGAGACGCAGATCCAGAGTTCTCAGGGTACAACCAGAGTAACGTACCCTAGCGAGACGCAGATCAGAATTCTCAGGGTACAATCAGAGTAACGTACCCTAGCGAGACGCAGATCCAGAGTACTCAGAGAACAATCAGAGCAACATACCCTAGCGAGACGCAGATCCAGAGTACTCAGAGAACAACCAGAGTAACGTACCCTAGCGAGACGCAGATCAGAATTCTCAGGGTACAATCAGAGTAACGTACCCTAGCGAGACGCACGTCAAGAGTTCTCAGGGTACAACAAGAGTAATGTACCCTAGCGAGACGCAGTTCAGAGTTCTCAGGGTACAATCAGAGTAACGTACCCTAGTGAGACGCAGATCCATAGTTCTCAGGGTACAACAAGAGTAATGTACCCTAGCGAGACACAGATCAGAGTTCTCAGGGTACAATCAGAGTAACGTACCCTAGCGAGACGCAGATCCATAGTTCTCAGGGTACAACAAGAGTAACGTACCCTAGCGAGACGCAGATCCAGAGTTCTCAGGGTACAATCAGAGTAACGTACCCTAGCGAGACGCAGATCCAGAGTACTCAGAGAACAATCAGAGTAACGTACCCTAGCGAGACGCAGATCCAGAGTTCTCAGGGTACAATCAGAGTAACGCACCCTAGCGAGACGCAGATCCAGAGTTCTCAGAGAACAATCAGAGTAATGTACCCTAGCGAGACGCAGATCTAGAGTTCTCAGGGTACAATCAGAGTAACGTACCCTAGCGAGACGCAGATCCGTAGTTCCCAGGGTACAATAAGAGTAACGTACCCTAGCGAGACGCAGATCCAGAGTACTCAGAGAACAATCAGAGCAACATACCCTAGCGAGACGCAGATCCAGAGTACTCAGAGAACAACCAGAGTAACGTACCCTAGCGAGACGCAGATCCAGAGTTCTCAGAGAACAATCAGAGTAATGTACCCTAGCGAGACGCAGATCCAGAGTTCTCAGAGAACAATCAGAGTAACGTACCCTAGCGAGACGCAGATCCAGAGTTCTCAGAGAACAATCAGAGTAATGTACCCTAGCGAGACGCAGATCTAGAGTTCTCAGAGAACAATCAGAGTAATGTACCCTAGCGAGACGCAGATCCAGAGTTCTCAGAGTAGAACAAGAGTAACGTACCCTAGCGAGAAGCAGATCAGATTTCTCAGGGTACAATCAGAGTAATGTACCCTAGCGAGACGCAGATCAGAGTTCTCAGGGTACAATAAGAGTAACGTACCCTAGCGAGACGCAGATCCAGAGTTCTCAGAGAACAATCAGAGTAACGTACCCTAGCGAGACGCAGATCCAGAGTTCTCAGAGAACAATCAGAGTAACGTACCCTAGCGAGACGCAGATCCAGAGTACTCAGAGAACAACCAGAGTAACGTACCCTAGCGAGACGCAGATCCAGAGTTCTCAGAGAACAACCAGTGTAACATACCCTAGCGAGACGCAGATCCAGAGTTCTCAGAGAACAACCAGAGTAACATACCCTAGCGAGACGCAGATCCAGAGTTCTCAGAGAACAATCAGAGTAACGTACCCTAGCGAGACGCAGATCTAGAGTTCTCAGAGAAAAATCAGAGTAACGTACCCTAGCGAGACGCAGATCCATAGTTCCCAGGGTACAATAAAAGTAACGTACCCTAGCGAGACGCAGATCAGAGTTCTCAGGGTACAATCAGAGTAACGCACCCCAGCGAGACGCAGATCAGAGTTCTCAGGGTACAATAAGAGTAACGTACCCTAGCGAGACGCAGATCCAGAGTTCTCAGGGTACAATCAGAGTAACGTACCCTAGCGAGACGCAGATCCAGAGTACTCAGAGAACAATCAGAGTAACGTACCCTAGCGAGACGCATGTCCAGAGTTTTCAGGGTAGAACAAGCGTAACGTACCCTAGCGAGAAGCAGATCAGATTTCTCAGGGTACAATCAGAGTAACGTACCCTAGCGAGACGCAGATCAGAGTTCTCAGGGTACAATCAGAGTAACGTACCCTAGCGAGACGCATATCCATAGTTCCCAGGGTACAATAAGAGTAACGTACCCTAGCGAGACGCAGATCCAGAGTTCTCAGAGAACAATCAGAGTAACGTACCCTAGCGAGACGCAGATCCAGAGTTCTCAGAGAACAATCAGAGTAACGTACCCTAGCGAGACGCAGATCCAGAGTACTCAGAGAACAACCAGAGTAACGTACCCTAGCGAGACGCAGATCCAGAGTTCTCAGAGAACAACCAGTGTAACATACCCTAGCGAGACGCAGATCCAGAGTTCTCAGAGAACAACCAGTGTAAGGTACCCTAGCGAGACGCAGATCCAGAGTTCTCAGAGAACAACCAGAGTAACATACCCTAGCGAGACGCAGATCCAGAGTTCTCAGAGAACAATCAGAGTAACGTACCCTAGCGAGACGCAGATCTAGAGTTCTCAGAGAACAATCAGAGTAACGTACCCTAGCGAGACGCAGATCCTATAGTTCCCAGGGTACAATAAGAGTAACGTATCCTAGCGAGACGCAGATCAGAGTTCTCAGGGTACAATCAGAGTAACGTACCCTAGCGAGACGCAGATCAGAGTTCTCAGGGTACAATCAGAGTAACGTACCCTAGCGAGACGCAGATCCAGAGTACTCAGAGAACAATCAGAGTAACGTACCCTAGCGAGACGCAGATCCAGAGTTCTCAGAGAACAACCAGAGTAACATACCCTAGCGAGACGCAGATCCAGAGTTCTAAGAGAACAATCAGAGTAACGTACCCTAGCGAGACGCAGATCTAGAGTTCTCAGAGAACAATCAGGGTAACGTACCCTAGCGAGACGCAGATCCATAGTTCCCAGGGTACAATAAGAGTAACGTACCCTAGCGAGACGCAGATCCAGAGTTCTCAGGGTACAATCAGAGTAACGTACCCCAGCGAGACGCAGATCAGAGTTCTCAGGGTACAATAAGAGTAACGTACCCTAGCGAGACGCAGATCCAGAGTTCTCAGGGTACAATCAGAGTAACGTACCCTAGCGAGACGCAGATCCAGAGTACTCAGAGAACAATCAGAGTAACATACCCTAGCGAGACGCAGATCCAGAGTTCTCAGGGTACAATCAGAGTAACGCACCCTAGCGAGACGCAGATCCAGAGTTCTCAGAGAACAATCAGAGTAATGTACCCTAGCGAGACGCAGATCTAGAGTTCTCAGGGTACAATCAGAGTAACGTACCCTAGCGAGACGCAGATCCGTAGTTCCCAGGGTACAATAAGAGTAACGTACCCTAGCGAGACGCAGATCCAGAGTACTCAGAGAACAATCAGAGCAACATACCCTAGCGAGACGCAGATCCAGAGTTCTCAGAGAACAATCAGAGTAACGTACCCTAGCGAGACGCAGATCCAGAGTACTAAGAGAACAACCAGAGTAACGTACCCTAGCGAGACGCAGATCCAGAGTTCTCAGAGAACAATCAGAGTAATGTACCCTAGCGAGACGCAGATCCAGAGTTCTCAGAGAACAATCAGAGTAATGTACCCTAGCGAGACGCAGATCTAGAGTTCTCAGAGAACAATCAGAGTAATGTACCCTAGCGAGACGCAGATCCAGAGTTCTCAGAGTACAATCAGAGTAACGCACCCTAGCAAGACGCAGATCGAGTTCTCAGAGAACAATCAGAGTAACGTACCCTAGCGAGACGCAGATCCAGAGTTCTCAGAGAACAATCAGAGTAATGTACCCTAGCGAGACGCAGATCCAGAGTACTCAGAGTACAATCAGAGTAACGCACCCTAGCGAGACGCAGATCCAGAGTTCTCAGGGTACAATCAGAGTAACGCACCCTAGCGAGACGCAGATCCAGAGTTCTCAGGGTACAATCAGAGTAACGTACCCTAGCGAGATGCAGATCCAGAGTTCTCAGAGAACAATCAGAGTAACGTAACTTGGTGTATAGATAGAGATGTGATAGTGACCATCAGCCACATTACTTAGCTGCTGCTGATTGGCTGTAGGCACAATGACCTCCGATAGTATCACTAGCACTGCGGATACAATATGTCACCACGCATGTCATGGTTACTTCATTGACATTTCTATTTGGACACATTCAGGAAAGCAGATCTCCCAGATTTATTATCAGCCTTGCCGCGATGCTCGTCACTCTGTTGTATGACACCTCATGTATCGCACTGTATGACTGTCATTTCCATTTGGACCATGTATCGCACTGTATGAATGGCAAACAACAGATGTGGGGGAGTTTATGTTCCATTAGAATTAGAAGTGCCAAGTTGCTGTAGAGACGTGTGCAACCGGCAGGAAATCTGGGCATCCAGGGCTGTGTCTGGGCTACGTGACCTCCAGTGACTCTATGGTCCTGATTCAGCGTTCCGTTCTGCACATGTGTATATATCGCAGTGCGTGAACTAGCTATTGCAATCAGTACTGCGATCGCAGAGGCTACGCAGACCCCCTGCAGAGTGATTGACAGGAAGCACCGTTTGTGGGTGGTGACGGGGGGTGGTGGTCGGGAAAACGCAGGTGTGCCAGTGCGTTCGCACACTGTTACAGGGGCATGCATAAATTACCCATTGGGATGCCCTACGCAGCCTGAGTACTCATACTGTGCGATGAGGAAGCAATTTCTGAGTAAGGTCAGAGCTTGTGCCAGTGTGTGCGTGAGGCTGCGATGGTACCGATGTTACCGAAGGTTTCACTATTCTGCTAAACATTACGGATATGTGTAAGGTAGAGAGGGCATCATTACATTGTTGCGCTCCAATGGCTTGGCGTAGTATCGCAGTTGAACGGCGTGCGGACACAATATTGCGATCTGTAGTGAATCAGACCCTATATTGGAACATTCCAGTCTTTTTACCTTTATTACTGCTAAAATCCTCTCCTAGAACAAATATTTTAAAGTCTTCATTATTTTTCTTTAAACCAGGTAAGAAACATGAGCTCTGCGATGTCTGTGTATCGCAGTCTGTATATAACGCTTGCTGAGTCGGTGCACGCAGTAACAATACCGCTGGTAAAGTGCAGACCCAGCTGTGCGCTGCTCAGGGAGCGCACAATACAGAGGTACTAGAACAGCGACAGATATAGAAACTGTCAGTGCACTACTTACAGATGTCCCAGACTAATGCCACATGGTTATTACACCCCTGCCGATTTCTGCTGCAAGGCTCAGGGTGGCGTAGTGAGCTGTGATGCCCTGTGCAGAAACGTGGCTGGTGCAGAGTCGGCTGCAATACGACATAGTAATAGCTTATTTCCACCCAGATACAGAGCGCGAGATGACTTCTGGTCGGCAACAGTCGTATTTCAGCAGGCACAGGTCACAGAGAGATTTATGTTAATGCAAACGCAGCCGGGTTCTCTCACAGATCTATGCTAATGCCTTCCAAAGCACAGCCGGCCATAGGGACGCCCACTGCTGCCTTCTCCTATCCATCCAACAACGTGCAACAGCATAAACATCGGTACCATCGATGTACATCGGGCAGCCATGCAGCAAGTCTGACCAGCCGCAAACGGTATGTAGTCAGGTTCCCGACTGTGAAATCACGGCATGGGATAGTCGTCTAAATACCAACGCCTTTCATCATTCCCTCTCCGAAATACAGACGCCTGGCATACCAATCATAAGGTAAGCCGGGCATCGGAAGCTCTTAGCCGTGTGTGTGTGGGGGGGGTGTTTAGGTACTTAGGGTTAGGCACCCTTCCCCCAGGAGGGTTAGGATTAGGCTAGGGGAGGGGGATTATGGTCAGGCACTGCTGGGGGGGAGGTTAGGGATAGGCAGCCCCCGGGAGGGTTAGGAATAGGTTAGGGGAAGGGACGGCTAGGGTCAGGCACTGCCGGGGGGAAGTTAGGGTACGGAAGCGGGGATTAGGGTTAGGCACCCTGGGGGGGGGTTGGGGATAGGCACCCACCCGGGAGGGTTAGGTTTAGGAAGCAGGGATTAGGGTTAGGCACTAGGAGGGGAGGGTTAGGCACAAGGAGGGAGGTTAGGGTTAGGCACCAGGAGGGGAGGGTTATACACTAGCAGGGGAGGTTAGGATTAGGCAGTAGGAGGGGAGGTTAGGGTTAGGCACTAGCAGGGGAGGTTAGGGTTAGGCACTAGGAGGGAAGGTTAGGGTTAGGCACTAGCAGGGGAGGTTAGGATTAGGCAGTAGGAGGGGAGGTTGGGATTAGGCAGTAGGAGGGGAGGTTAGGGTTAGGCACTAGGAGGGGAGGTTCAGGTTAGGCACTAAGAGGGGAGGTTAAGATTAGGCACTAGGAGGGGAGGGTTAGGCACTAGGAGGGGAGGTTAGGGTTAGGCACTAGGCAGGGTGGTTAGGGTTAGGTACTAGGAGGGGAGGTCAGGGTTAGGCACTAGGAGGGTTAGGATTAGGCAGTAGGAGGGGAGGTTAGGGTTAGGCAGTAGGAGGGAGGGTTAGGGTTAGGCACTAGGAGGGAGGTTAGGGTTAGGCACTAGGAGGGGAGGTTAGGGTTAGGCACTAGGAGGGGAGGTAAAGGTAAGGCACTAAGAGGGGAGGTTAAGGTTAGGCACTAGGAGGGGAGGGTTAGGGTTAGGCACTAGGCAGGGTGGTTAGGGTTAGGTACTAGTAGGGGAGGTTAGGGTTAGGCACTAGGAGGGGAGGTTAGGGTTGGGCACTAGGAGGGGAGGTTAGGGTTAGGCACTTGGAGGGGAGGGTTAGGCACTAGGAGGGGAGGGTTAGGGTTAGGCACTAGGCAGGGTGGTTAGGGTTAGGTACTAGGAGGGGAGGTTAGGGTTAGGCACTTGGAGGGGAGGGTTAGGCACTAGGAGGGGAGGTTAGGGTTAGGCACTAGGAGGGGAGGTTAGGGTTAAGCACTTGGAGGGGAGGGTTAGGCACTAGGAGGGGAGGTTAGGGTTAGGCACTAGGAGGGGAGGTTAGAGTTAGGCACTTGGAGGGGAGGGTTAGGCAGTAGGAGGGGAGGTTAGGGTTGGGCACTAGGAGGGGAGGTTAGGGTTAGGCACTTGGAGGGGAGGGTTAGGCACTAGGAGGGGAGGTTAGGGTTAGGCACTTGGAGGGGAGGGTTAGGCACTAGGAGGGGAGGTTAGGGTTAGGCACTTGGAGGGGAGGTTAGGGTTAGGCACTTGGAGGGGAGGGTTAGGTACTAGGAGGGGAGGTTAGGGTTAGGCACTAGGAGGGGAGGTTAGGGTTAGGCACTTGGAGGGGAGGGTTAGGCAGTAGGAGGGGAGGTTAGGGTTGGGCACTAGGAGGGGAGGTTAGGGTTAGGCACTTGGAGGGGAGGGTTAGGCACTAGGAGGGGAGGTTAGGGTTAGGCACTTGGAGGGGAGGGTTAGGCACTAGGAGGGGAGGTTAGGCAGTAGGAGGGGAGGTTAGGGTTGGGCACTAGGAGGGGAGGTTAGGGTTAGGCACTTGGAGGGGAGGGTTAGGCACTAGGAGGGGAGGTTAGGGTTAGGCACTTGGAGGGGAGGGTTAGGCACTAGGAGGGGAGGTTAGGGTTAGGCACTTGGAGGGGAGGGTTAGGCAGTAGGAGGGGAGGTTAGGGTTAGGCACTTGGAGGGGAGGGTTAGGCACTAGGAGGGGAGGTTAGGGTTAGGCACTAGGAGGGGAGGTTAGGGTTACGCACTTGGAGGGGAGGGTTAGGCACTAGGAGGGGAGGTTAGGGTTAGGCACTAGGAGGGGAGGTTAGGGTTAGGCACTTGGAGGGGAGGGTTAGGCAGTAGGAGGGGAGGTTAGGGTTGGGCACTAGGAGGGGAGGTTAGGGTTAGGCACTTGGAGGGGAGGGTTAGGCACTAGGAGGGGAGGTTAGGGTTAGGCACTTGGAGGGGAGGGTTAGGCACTAGGAGGGGAGGTTAGGGTTAGGCACTTGGAGGGGAGGTTAGGGTTAGGCACTTGGAGGGGAGGGTTAGGCACTAGGAGGGGAGGTTAGGGTTAGGCACTTGGAGGGGAGGGTTAGGCAGTAGGAGGGGAGGTTAGGGTTGGGCACTAGGAGGGGAGGTTAGGGTTAGGCACTTGGAGGGGAGGGTTAGGCACTAGGAGGGGTGGTTAGGGTTAGGCACTTGGAGGGGAGGGTTAGGCACTAGGAGGGGAGGTTAGGGTTGGGCACTAGGAGGGGAGGTTAGGGTTAGGCACTTGGAGGGGAGGGTTAGGCACTAGGAGGGGAGGGTTAGGGTTAGGCACTAGGCAGGGTGGTTAGGGTTAGGCACTAGGAGGGGAGGGTTAGGCACTAGGAGGGGAGGTTAGGGTTAGGCACTAGGAGGGGAGGGTAGGGTTAGGCACTTGGAGGGGAGGGTTAGGCAGTAGGAGGGGAGGTTAGGGTTGGGCACTAGGAGGGGAGGTTAGGGTTAGGCACTTGGAGGGGAGGGTTAGGCACTAGGAGGGGAGGTTAGGGTTGGGCACTAGGAGGGGAGGTTAGGGTTAGGCACTAGGAGGGGAGGGTTAGGCACTAGGAGGGGAGGTTAGGGTTAGGCACTAGGAGGGGAGGTAAAGGTAAGGCACTAAGAGGGGAGGTTAAGGTTAGGCACTAGGAGGGGAGGGTTAGGGTTAGGCACTAGGAGGGGAGGGTTAGGGTTAGGCACTAGGAGGGGAGGTTAGGGTTAGGCACTAGGAGGGGACGTTAGGGTTGGGCACTAGGAGGGGAGGTTAGGGTTAGGCACTTGGAGGGGAGGGTTAGGCACTAGGAGGGGAGGGTTAGGGTTAGGCACTAGGCAGGGTGGTTAGGGTTAGGTACTAGGAGGGGAGGTTAGGGTTAGGCACTTGGAGGGGAGGGTTAGGCAGTAGGAGGGGAGGTTAGGGTTAGGCACTTGGAGGGGAGGGTTAGGCACTAGGAGGGGAGGTTAGGGTTAGGCACTAGGAGGGGAGGTTAGGGTTAGGCACTTGGAGGGGAGGGTTAGGCACTAGGAGGGGAGGTTAGGGTTAGGCACTAGGAGGGGAGGTTAGGGTTAGGCACTTGGAGGGGAGGGTTAGGCAGTAGGAGGGGAGGTTAGGGTTGGGCACTAGGAGGGGAGGTTAGGGTTAGGCACTTGGAGGGGAGGGTTAGGCACTAGGAGGGGAGGTTAGGGTTAGGCACTTGGAGGGGAGGGTTAGGCACTAGGAGGGGAGGTTAGGGTTAGGCACTTGGAGGGGAGGTTAGGGTTAGGCACTTGGAGGGGAGGGTTAGGCACTAGGAGGGGAGGTTAGGGTTAGGCACTAGGAGGGGAGGTTAGGGTTAGGCACTTGGAGGGGAGGGTTAGGCAGTAGGAGGGGAGGTTAGGGTTGGGCACTAGGAGGGGAGGTTAGGGTTAGGCACTTGGAGGGGAGGGTTAGGTACTAGGAGGGGAGGTTAGGGTTAGGCACTTGGAGGGGAGGGTTAGGCACTAGGAGGGGAGGTTAGGCAGTAGGAGGGGAGGTTAGGGTTGGGCACTAGGAGGGGAGGTTAGGGTTAGGCACTTGGAGGGGAGGGTTAGGCACTAGGAGGGGAGGTTAGGGTTAGGCACTTGGAGGGGAGGGTTAGGCAGTAGGAGGGGAGGTTAGGGTTAGGCACTTGGAGGGGAGGGTTAGGCACTAGGAGGGGAGGTTAGGGTTAGGCACTAGGAGGGGAGGTTAGGGTTAGGCACTAGGAGGGGAGTGTTAGGCAGTAGGAGGGGAGGTTAGGGTTAGGCACTTGGAGGGGAGGGTTAGGCACTTGGAGGGGAGGGTTAGGCACTAGGAGGGGAGGTTAGGGTTAGGCACTTGGAGGGGAGGGTTAGGCACTAGGAGGGGAGGGTTAGGCACTAGGAGGGGAGGGTTAGGCACTAGGAGGGGAGGTTAGGCACTAGGAGGGGAGGTTAGGCACTAACACACATACATGTACACACACAATTTTGCTCATAAAAGCGTAATCTATTCCTGTGCAGCAAAGTAAGCACCAGCGGAGGCTCACAGAGGGCCAATCATCTGGTAAAGGCACCTGCCCCCGCCCAGGTGCATCTATGCCTGGATCCCATCCTGCATTATCCGATACCGTCTCTGCCTGTGAATGAGGTCACTGTCTTCCAGCTGCCACCTGAGGGTGTGACCTCTCTGTTCAGGGAAATGCAGCCAAATAAAACCAAATAAATCAGCAGCAGCCGGTAAGAAAACCAGGTTTCTAGATTCAGCGTAATTTAGCTCATTTCACAGCAGCCTCATGTTACTGCAGCACAGAAGGGAGAGTCTCAGGGAAACCATGTCTCCTCCGTACCGGCTATTGTGTCTCCTCCGTACCGGCTATTGTGTGACCTCCGTACCGGCTATTGTGTGACCTCCGTACCGGCTATTGTGTGACCTCCGTACCGGCTATTGTGTGACCTCCGTACCGGCTATTGTGTGACCTCCGTACCGGCTATTGTGTGACCTCCGTACCGGCTATTGTGTGACCTCCGTACCGGCTATTGTGTGACCTCCTTACCGGCTATTGTGTGACCTCCTTACCGGCTATTGTGTGACCTCCGTACCGGCTATTGTGTGACCTCCGTACCGGCTATTGTGTGACCTCCGTACCGGCTATTGTGTGACCTCCTTACCGGCTATTGTGTGACCTCCGTACCGGCTATTGTGTGACCTCCGTACCGGCTATTGTGTGACCTCCGTACCGGCTATTGTGTGACCTCCGTACCGGCTATTGTGTGACCTCCTTACCGGCTATTGTGTGACCTCCGTACCGGCTATTGTGTGACCTCCGTACCGGCTATTGTGTGACCTCCGTACCGGCTATTGTGTGACCTCCTTACCGGCTATTGTGTGACCTCCGTACCGGCTATTGTGTGACCTCCGTACCGGCTATTGTGTGACCTCCGTACCGGCTATTGTGTGACCTCCTTACCGGCTATTGTGTGACCTCCTTACCGGCTATTGTGTGACCTCCTTACCGGCTATTGTGTGACCTCCGTACCGGCTATTGTGTGACCTCCGTACCGGCTATTGTGTGACCTCCGTACCGGCTATTGTGTGACCTCCGTACCGGCTATTGTGTGACCTCCGTACCGGCTATTGTGTGACCTCCGTACCGGCTATTGTGTGACCTCCGTACCGGCTATTGTGTGACCTCCGTACCGGCTATTGTGTGACCTCCTTACCGGCTATTGTGTGACCTCCGTACCGGCTATTGTGTGACCTCCGTACCGGCTATTGTGTGACCTCCGTACCGGCTATTGTGTGACCTCCGTACCGGCTATTGTGTGACCTCCGTACCGGCTATTGTGTGACCTCCTTACCGGCTATTGTGTGACCTCCTTACCGGCTATTGTGTGACCTCCGTACCGGCTATTGTGTGACCTCCGTACCGGCTATTGTGTGACCTCCGTACCGGCTATTGTGTGACCTCCGTACCGGCTATTGTGTGACCTCCTTACCGGCTATTGTGTGACCTCCGTACCGGCTATTGTGTGACCTCCTTACCGGCTATTGTGTGACCTCCGTACCGGCTATTGTGTGACCTCCTTACCGGCTATTGTGTGACCTCCGTACCGGCTATTGTGTGACCTCCGTACCGGCTATTGTGTGACCTCCGTACCGGCTATTGTGTGACCTCCTTACGGGCTATTGTGTGACCTCCGTACCGGCTATTGTGTGACCTCCGTACCGGCTATTGTGTGACCTCCGTACCGGCTATTGTGTGACCTCCGTACCGGCTATTGTGTGACCTCCGTACCGGCTATTGTGTGACCTCCGTACCGGCTATTGTGTGACCTCCTTACCGGCTATTGTGTGACCTCCTTACCGGCTATTGTGTGACCTCCGTACCGGCTATTGTGTGACCTCCGTACCGGCTATTGTGTGACCTCCGTACCGGCTATTGTGTGACCTCCGTACCGGCTATTGTGTGACCTCCGTACCGGCTATTGTGTGACCTCCGTACCGGCTATTGTGTGACCTCCGTACCGGCTATTGTGTGACCTCCGTACCGGCTATTGTGTGACCTCCGTACCGGCTATTGTGTGACCTCCTTACCGGCTATTGTGTGACCTCCGTACCGGCTATTGTGTGACCTCCGTACCGGCTATTGTGTGACCTCCGTACCGGCTATTGTGTGACCTCCTTACCGGCTATTGTGTGACCTCCTTACCGGCTATTGTGTGACCTCCTTACCAGCTATTGTGTGACCTCCGTACCGGCTATTGTGTGACTATGGGACAAGTCTGCTTCTCCAAGGACCAGATCAAAGTGTTCATTTACCTGTTCATTCTGGAGGAGATGCTACAAGGCTCTGTGCCATGGATCGGCCATCGCCCCATTACACAGCAGCTGTAAGTGACTATACTCTATCACCGAGCCAATAATGAGCATTTCCAGCAGGTCCAAATTATGCTCAGCCAAGTGCAAAGCAGCCGACACTTACTACAGAGATAGGACTAATAATACCAGACACTTACTACAGAGATAGGACTAATAATACCCGACACTTACTACAGAGATAGGACTAATAATACCAGACACTTACTACAGAGATAGGACTAATAATACCCGACACTTACTACAGTGATAGGACTAATAATACCAGACACTTACTACAGAGATAGGACTAATAATACCCGACACTTACTACAGAGATAGGACTAATAATACCAGACACTTACTACAGAGATAGGACTAATAATACCCGACACTTACTACAGAGATAGGACTAATAGTACCAGACACTTACTACAGAGATAGGACTAATAATACCAGACACTTACTACAGAGATAGGACTAATAGTACCAGACACTTACTACAGTGATAAGACTAATAATACCAGACACTTACTACAGAGATAGGACTAATAATACCAGACACTTACTACAGAGATAGGACTAATAATACCCGACACTTACTACAGAGATAGGACTAATAGTACCAGACACTTACTACAGAGATAGGACTAATAATACCCGACACTTACTACAGAGATAGGACTAATAATACCCGACACTTACTACAGAGATAGGACTAATAATACCAGACACATACTACAGAGATAGGACTAATAATACCAGACACTTACTACAGAGATAGGACTAATAATACCCGACACTTACTACAGAGATAGGACTAATAGTACCCGACACTTACTACAGAGATAGGACTAATAGTACCAGACACTTACTACAGAGATAGGACTAGTAATACCAGACACTTACTACAGAGAAAGGACTAATAGTACCCGACACTTACTACAGAGAGAGGACTAATAATACCAGACACTTACTACAGAGATAGGACTAATAGTACCCGACACTTACTACAGAGATAGGACTAATAATACCAGACACTTACTACAGAGATAGGACTAATAGTACCAGACACTTACTACAGAGATAGGACTAGTAATACCAGACACTTACTACAGAGAAAGGACTAATAGTACCAGACACTTACTACAGAGATAGGACTAGTAATACCAGACACTTACTACAGAGAAAGGACTAATAGTACACGACACTTACTACAGAGAGAGGACTATTAATACCAGATACTTACTACAGAGATAGGACTAATAGTACCCGACACTTACTACAGAGATAGGACTAATAGTACCAGACACTTACTACAGAGATAGGACTAATAATACCAGACACTTACTACAGAGAAAGGACTAATAGTACCCGACACTTACTACAGAGAGAGGACTAATAATACCAGACACTTACTACAGAGATAGGACTAATAATACCAGACACTTACTACAGAGATAGGACTAATAATACCAGACACTTACTACAGAGATAGGACTAATAATACCAGACACTTACTACAGAGATAGGACTAATAATACCAGACACTTACTACAGAGATAGGACTAATAGTACCAGACACTTACTACAGAGATAGGACTAATAATACCAGACACTTACTACAGAGATAGGACTAATAATACCAGACACTTACTACAGAGATAGGACTAATAATACCAGACACTTACTACAGAGATAGGACTAATAATACCAGACACTTACTACAGAGATAGGACTAATAATACCAGACACTTACTACAGAGATAGGACTAATAATACCAGACACTTACTACAGAGATAGGACTAATAATACCAGACACTTACTACAGAGATAGGACTAATAATACCAGACACTTACTACAGAGATAGGACTAATAATACCAGACACTTACTACAGAGATAGGACTAATAATACCAGACACTTACTACAGAGATAGGACTAATAATACCAGACATTTACTACAGAGATAGGACTCATAATACCAGACACTTACTACAGAGATAGGACTAATAATACCAGACACTTACTACAGAGATAGGACTAATAATACCAGACACTTACTACAGAGATAGGACTAATAATACCAGACACTTACTACAGAGATAGGACTAATAATACCAGACACTTACTACAGAGATAGGACTAATAATACCAGACACTTACTACAGAGATAGGACTAATAATACCAGACACTTACTACAGAGATAGGACTAATAATACCAGACACTTACTACAGAGAGAGGACTAATAGTACTCGACACTTACTACAGAGAGAAGACTACTAATACCCGACACTTACTACAGAGAGAGGACTACTAATACCCGACACTTACTACAGAGATAGGACTAATAATACCCGACACTTACTACAGAGATAGGACTAATAATACCAGACACTTACTACAGATATAGGACTAATAATACCAGACACTTACTACAGAGATAGGACTAATAATACCAGACACTTACTACAGAGATAGGACTAATAATACCAGACACTTACTACAGAGATAGGACTAATAATACCAGACACTTACTACAGAGATAGGACTAATAATACCAGACACTTACTACAGAGATAGGACTAATAATACCAGACACTTACTACAGAGATAGGACTAATAATACCCGACACTTACTACAGAGATAGGACTAATAATACCCGACACTTACTACAGAGATAGGACTAATAGTACCAGACACTTACTACAGAGATAGGACTAATAATACCAGACACTTACTACAGAGATACTTACTACTCAATGACGCAGCTTCTAGGCTATAACATGTATATCAGTTATCACAATGACACTGGATCTAGGCTATAACATGTATATCAGTTATCACAATGACACAGGATCTAGGCTATAACATGTATATCAGGTATCACAATGACACTGGATCTAGGCTATAACATGTATATCAGTTATCACAATGACACAGGATCTAGGCTATAACATGTATATCAGTTATCACAATGACACTGGATCTAGGCTATAACATGTATATCAGTTATCACAATGACACTGGATCTAGGCTATAACATGTATATCAGTTATCACAATGACACTGGATCTAGGCTATAACATGTATATCAGTTATCACAATGACACTGGATCTAGGCTATAACATGTATATCAGTTATCACAATGACACAGGATCTAGGCTATAACATGTATATCAGTTATCACAATGACACAGGATCTAGGCTATAACATGTATATCAGTTATCACAATGACACTGCAGACATTATATAAGTCAGTATAATACCGTCTGATTTAAGCACATAACTGTAATCGGTAAATCCACCAATAATCACTGTCTGCTCAATTTACACTACATCAATTTCTTTAGAGACGTGCAAATATACAAGATGTGTCCATACCTAGGTCTCTGCCTATGTAAGACTTGTGCCCATGAAAGCCTGGAAAGGGGCATAGGGGTGGGCAAACATGAGTGATAGATGTAACCCATCCCCAGGTAACCTTCTTAGGAGGATTATCCTTTATGAGTAGCGCAGGCCTGGGGTGAAGATACGTAATAATGTGAGGATATATATATATATATATATATATATATATATATATATATCTCCCCCTGACTGGCTGTCTGTGCACTGACCCTACAGCTTCATTCATTAGCAGATATATGATTTAGGGGTATATTTACTAAGGTGCAGGTTTTTAGAAGTAGTTTTGTTGCCCATAGCAACCAATCAGATTCTAGCTATTACCTTCTAGAAGGTGTAGATAAATGTTAAGCAGAATCTGATTGGTTGCTATTGACAACATCTCCACTTCTAAAAACCCGCACCTTAGTAAATATACCCCTTAGTCTCTGCACCTAGTGATTACCAGCTACACGCTCACTGGCACTGATCCTTCCTGGTACCCCTGACGGGTGGGTATCAGGGTCACACGGTTAGAAACATTGGGTCTGATTCATAGATAGACGCTAATGCAATTTTCACACAAATCGAGTGATTATTTGCCATCGCGCATGCGTATAAGCCGCACTGTGATTACGGACGCACAGAGGATTCCATCACAAAGTGAGTGACAGGTTGTCAGTATTTAGGGCTGGTAACGGGCAGTGGTCTGAGAAACGCAGGTGTGCCTGTCCGTATAAACGCCGTTACGTGGACGTGCATAAATTAGCCCCTGTGAGTGCATACGCGGCTCTTGCTGAATCAGGCCCGCTGTCTCTACAAGGATGGAGGAGACGTTACCTGTGTGAGGTGAGGGTTGGGGTTGAAGCCGCACTGGTTGCACACCTCCTTGTGACACTGCGTACAGGTGTTGAAGTTTGGCTGATTCGGAGAGGAGGTGAGGTCAGTGGTGTTGCATATAGGACAGAGTGTGCTGCTGGGCAGGGGGGCTATTTGCGGCACTGAATAGGGTGAGGTGGGTGTGGTCCCTCTGTCCGGCGATGCTAACGGTGACCTTCCTGTCCGGTGACCTTTGCTTTCCACTTGCAGGGTCCTCCTGGAGACGTCGGGGGCTTGGTGCGCAGGAGAGACATGGCTTTTCATTTCTTTTGTGCTGTCAGCGTTTGGAGGAATCTGTCTAAACGTCTGCGGGGCAGAACTTTGTCCGGCCAGTCGCCCGGAGTTCTCCAGCCGCCCAGGAGCACTGAAAGAGACATGGAAATATAAGTACATACAATGACCTGGCTGACGTGCTGCAGGTATTCTGGATAATCATTACAGACAGGCAGCCAATGAAGGAACGGGCATTATTATAGCTGTTATTAGTTACAGGATTTTCCTACTCGTTATAAACTATATAAACAATGTCCAGGATTTGATAATTAGGATGGTGACCCCAGCACGAGTTCTTCTCCATCACAGCCCCAATTCTGCTAGATATACGCTCAGACCCACGAGCTGGGGGGCAGGGGTCTCTGCACGTCTTCTTACATTACATTTATTTCTATAGAATGTTTTATTATTACACTGACAAACATATAACACAAAACATACATATTAAAGAGGTCACAAAGGTGTTGGGCGTGTGATACACATGGATATGGGTAGGAACCCGACAAGCGAGATGCCGCCTGCCAGAACCCCAGCATCGGAATCCCGAACGGCGAGACAACACCGGCGCCGAAATCCCGACATGACTCAGGATCCCGACAGACGGCATCCCAATCGTAAGGATACTGAAGAAAGGTGGGTGTCAGCCGTGGTGGGGTGGGGTAACTTAGGTTCAGGCACCACCGAGGGGGGTTACAGATAGGCACTAAGAGGGGAGGGTTAGGTTTAGGCACTTACAGGGAGGGTTAGGGTGTGGGGTAGGGAGGGTTAGTATTATGGTACAGGAAAGGAGGATTAGGGGGTAAATAGGACAGGGGAACATTACATACTATTCCCCTGTCGGGATTTGAAACATTGGGATGTCGCTATCAGTGTACTGACAGCCGGAAACCCGTCCATCAGTGTTTCATACCGATTCCGTTACGCAGCTTCTCATTCACAATACAGGATATAACTTGTGGATATTATGGAAGATACAATGTGGCAACTGCAGTTGTTCAATGAAATATGGCAGCAGGTATCAGGCTTTCATTGCATTCTTGTAAAAGCAGCCCCATTACCAGACAAAGAGTTTGGTACGATAATACCAAATACAGATGTGTCCTTATACATCATTACTGCAGTCACAGGTCCCCCGAGACTCTGCTACTGCCGGACGTCTTTTCTCTAACTTTTTTTTTACGAAAATGCATCTAATGAGATGCGACCCGGACTCACCAGTAGTCTGCGCTGATTGATATGATATGCAACACTCGTATATCTGTATGATACCGAGCCTCTGATAGCGGCCGCAGCTTTTTTATTCCAAATTTCATTGTGCTTCATGTACAGACTCAGGAGCACACAGATATACAGGTGTCACATATCACATTACTCAGCACAGTCTCCCATATACAGACTCAGGAGCACACAGATATACAGGTGTCACATATCACATTACTCAGCACAGTCTCCCATATACAGACTCAGGAGCACACAGATATACAGGTGTCACATATCACATTACTCAGCGCAGTCTCCTATATACAGACTCAGGAGCACACAGATATACAGGTGTCACATATCACATTACTCAGCGCAGTCTCCCATATACAGACTCAGGAGCACACAGATATACAGGTGTCACATATCACATTACTCAGCGCAGTCTCCTATATACAGACTCAGGAGCACACAGATATACAGGTGTCACATATCACATTACTCAGCGCAGTCTCCTATATACAGACTCAGGAGCACACAGATATACAGGTGTCACATATCACATTACTCAGCGCAGTCTCCTATATACAGACTCAGGAGCACACAGATATACAGGTGTCATATCACATTACTCAGCACAGTCTCCTATATACAGACTCAGGAGCACACAGATATACAGGTGTCACATATCACATTACTCAGCGCAGTCTCCCATATACAGACTCAGGAGCACACAGATATACAGGTGTCACATATCACATTACTCAGCGCAGTCTCCTATATACAGACTCAGGAGCACACATATATACAGGTGTTACATATCACATTACTCAGCACAGTCTCCCATATACAGACTCAGGAGCACACAGATATACAGTTGTCACATATCACATTACTCAGCGCAGTCTCCCATATACAGATTCAGGAGCACACAGATATACAGGTGTCACCTATCACATTACTCAGCGCAGTCTCCCATATACAGACTCAGGAGCACACAGATATACAGGTGTCACATATCACATTACTCAGCGCAGTCTCCTATATACAGAGTCAGGAGCACACAGATATACAGGTGTCACATATCACATTACTCAGCACAGTCTCCCATATACAGAGTCAGGAGCACACAGATATACAGGTGTCACATATCACATTACTCAGCGCAGTCTCCTATATACAGACTCAGGAGCACACAGATATACAGGTGTCACATATCACATTACTCAGCGCAGTCTCCTATATACAGACTCAGGAGCACACATATATACAGGTGTCACATATCACATTACTCAGCACAGTCTCCCATATACAGACTCAGGAGCACACAGATATACAGGTGTCACATATCACATTACTCAGCGCAGTCTGCCATATACAGACTCAGGAGCACACAGATATACATGTGTCACATATCACATTACTCAGCGCAGTCTCCCATATACAGACTCAGGAGCACACAGATATACAGGTGTCACATATCACATTACTCAGCGCAGTCTCCTATATACAGACTCAGGAGCACACATATATACAGGTGTCACATATCACATTACTCAGCACAGTCTCCCATATACAGACTCAGGAGCACACAGATATACAGGTGTCACATATCACATTACTCAGCGCAGTCTCCCATATACAGACTCAGGAGCACACAGATATACAGGTGTCACATATCACATTACTCAGCACAGTCTCCCATATACAGACTCAGGAGCACACAGATATACAGGTGTCACATATCACATTACTCAGCGCAGTCTCCCATATACAGACTCAGGAGCACACAGATATACAGCTGTCACATATCACATTACTCAGCGCAGTCTCCATATACAGACTCAGGAGCACACAGATATACAGGTGTCACATATCACATTACTCAGCGCAGTATACTATATACAGACTCAGGAGAACACAGATATACAGGTGTCGCATATCACATTACTCAGCACAGTCTCCTATATACAGACTCAGGAGCACACAGATATACAGGTGTCACATATCACATTACTCAGCGCAGTCTCCCATATACAGACTCAGGAGCACACAGATATACAGGTGTCACATATCACATTACTCAGCGCAGTCTCCCATATACAGATTCAGGAGCACACAGATATACAGGTGTCACATATCACATTACTCAGCGCAGTCTCCCATATACAGTCTCAGGAGCACACAGATATACAGGTGTCACATATCACATTACTCAGCACAGTCTCCTATATACAGACTCAGGAGCACACATATATACAGGTGTCACATATCACATTACTCAGCACAGTCTCCCATATACAGACTCAGGAGCACACAGATATACAGGTGTCACATATCACATTACTCAGCGCAGTCTCCCATATACAGACTCAGGAGCACACAGATATACAGCTGTCACATATCACATTACTCAGCGCAGTCTCCATATACAGACTCAGGAGCACACAGATATACAGGTGTCACATATCACATTACTCAGCGCAGTCTCCATATACAGACTCAGGAGCACACAGATATACAGGTGTCACATATCACATTACTCAGCGCAGTCTCCATATACAGACTCAGGAGCACACAGATATACAGGTGTCACATATCACATTACTCAGCGCAGTCTCCATATACAGACTCAGGAGCACACAGATATACAGATGTCACATATCACATTACTCAGCGCAGTATACTATATACAGACTCAGGAGAACACAGATATACAGGTGTCGCATATCACATTACTCAGCGCAGTCTACTATATACAGACTCAGGAGCACACAGATATACAGGTGTCACATATCACATTACTCAGCGCAGTCTCCATATAAAGCCTCAGGAGCACACAGATATACAGGTGTCACATATCACATTACTCAGCGCAGTCTCCCATATACAGACTCAGGAGCACACAGATATATACAGGTGTCACATATCACATTACTCAGCGCTGTCTCCCATATACAGACTCAGGAGCACACAGATATACAGGTGTCACATATCACATTTCTCAGCACAGTCTCCCATATACAGACTCAGGAGCACACAGATATACAGGTGTCACATATCACATTACTCAGCGCAGTCTCCTATATACAGACTCAGGAGCACACAGATATACAGGTGTCAGATATCACATTACTCAGTGCAGTCTCCCATATACAGACTCAGGAACACACAGATATACAGGTGTCACATATCACATTACTCAGCGCAGTATACTATATACAGACTCAGGAGAACACAGATATACAGGTGTCGCATATCACATTACTCAGCACAGTCTCCATATACAGACTCAGGAGCACACAGATATACAGGTGTCACATATCACATTACTCAGCGCAGTCTCCATATACAGACTCAGGAGCACACAGATATACAGATGTCACATATCACATTACTCAGCGCAGTATACTATATACAGACTCAGGAGAACACAGATATACAGGTGTCGCATATCACATTACTCAGCGCAGTCTACTATATACAGACTCAGGAGCACACAGATATACAGGTGTCACATATCACATTACTCAGCGCAGTCTCCATATACAGCCTCAGGAGCACACAGATATACAGGTGTCACATATCACATTACTCAGCGCAGTCTCCCATGTACAGACTCAGGAGCACACAGATATATACAGGTGTCACATATCACATTACTCAGCGCTGTCTCCCATATACAGACTCAGGAGCACACAGATATACAGGTGTCACATATCACATTTCTCAGCACAGTCTCCCATATACAGACTCAGGAGAATACAGATATACAGGTGTCACATTACTCAGCGCAGTCTCCTATATACACACTCAGGAGCACACAGATATACAGGTGTCACATATCACATTACTCAGCGCAGTCTCCTATATACAGACTCAGGAGCACACAGATATACAGGTGTCAGATATCACATTACTCAGTGCAGTCTCCCATATACAGACTCAGGAACACACAGATATACAGGTGTCACATATCACATTACTCAGCACAGTCTCCTATATACAGACTCAGGAGCACACAGATATACAGGTGTCACATATCACATTACTCAGCGCAGTCTCCTATATACAGACTAAGGAGCACACAGATATACAGGTGTCATATCACATTACTCAGCGCAGTCTCCTATATACAGACTCAGGAGCACACAGATATACAGGTGTCACCTATCACATTACTCAGCACAGTCTCCTATATACAGACTCAGGAGCACACAGATATACAGGTGTCACCTATCACATTGCTCAGCGCAGTCTCCCATATACAGACTCAGGAGCACACAGATATACAGGTGTCACATATCACATTGCTCAGCGAAGTCTCCTATATGCAGACTCAGGAGCACACAGATATACAGGTGTCACATATCACATTACTCAGCACAGTCTCCCATATACAGACTCAGGAGCACACAGATATACAGGTGTCACATATCACATTACTCAGCGCAGTCTCCCATATAAAGACTCAGGAGCACACAGATATACAGGTGTCACATATCACATTACTCAGCGCAGTCTCCCATATAAAGACTCAGGAGCACACAGATATACAGGTGTCACACATCACATTACTCGGTGTAGTCTCCCATATACAGACTCAGGAGTACACAGATAAACAGGTGTCACCTATCACATTACTCAGCGCAGTCTCCCATATACAGACTCAGGAGCACACAGATATACAGGTGTCACCTATCACATTACTCAGCGCAGTCTCCCATATACAGACTCAGGAGCACACAGATATACAGGTGTCACCTATCACATTACTCAGCGCAGTCTCCCATATACAGATTCAGGAGCACACAGATATACAGGTGTCACACATCACATTACTCAGCGCAGTCTCCCATATACAGACTCAGGAGCACACAGATATACAGGTGTCACATATCACATTACTCAGCGCAGTCTCCCATATACAGACTCAGGAGCACACAGATATACAGGTGTCACATATCACATTACTCAGCACAGTCTCCTATATACAGACTCAGGAGCACACAGATATACAGGTGTCACATATCACATTACTCAGCGCAGTCTCCTATATACAGACTCAGGAGCACACAGATATACAGGTGTCACATATCACATTACTCAGCACAGTCTCCTATATACAGACTCAGGAACACACAGATATACAGGTGTCACATATCACATTACTCAGCACAGTCTCCCATATACAGACTCAGGTGCATCCAGATATACAGGTGTCACATATCACATTACTCAGCGCAGTCTCCTATATACAGGTGTCACATATCACATTACTCAGCGCAGTCTCCCATATACAGGTGTCACATATCACATTACTCAGCGCAGTCTCCCAAATACAGACTCAAGAGCACACAGATATACAGGTTTCACATATCAAATTACTCAGCGCAGTCTCCCATTTACAGACTCAGGAGCACACAGATATACAGGTGTCACATATCACATTACTCAGCGCAGTCTCCCATATACAGACTCAGGAGCACACAGATATACATATGTCACACATCACATTACTCAGCGCAGTCTCCTATATACAGACTCAGGAGCACACAGATATACAGGTGTCACATATCACATTCCTCAGCACAATCTCCCATATAAAGACTCAGGAGCACACAGATATACAGGTGTCACATATCACATTACTCAGCACAGTCTCCCATATACAGACTCAGGAGCACACAGATATACAGGTGTCACATATCACATTACTCAGCGCAGTCTCCTATATACAGACTCGGGAGCACACAGATATACAGGTGTCACATATCACATTACTCAGCGCAGTCTCCCATATACAGACTCAGGAGCACACAGATATACAGGTGTCACATATCACATTACTCAGCGCAGTCTCCTATATACAGACTCAGGAGCACACAGATATACAGGTGTCACATATCACATTACTCAGCGCAGTCTCCTATATACAGACTCAGGAGCACACAGATATACAGGTGTCACATATCACATTACTCAGCGCAGTCTCCCATATACAGACTCAGGAGCCCACAGATATACAGGTGTCACATATCACATTACTCAGCGCAGTCTCCTATATACAGACTCAGGAGCACACAGATATACAGGTGTCACATATCACATTACTCAGCGCAGTCTCCCATATACAGACTGAGGAGCACACAGATATACAGGTGTCACATATCACATTACTCAGCGCAGTCTCCCATATACAGACTCAGGAGCACACAGATATACAGGTGTCACATAGCACATCAGTCAGCACAGTCTCCCATATACAGACTCAGGAGCACACAGATATACAGGTGTCACATATCACAATACTCAGCGCAGTCTCCCATATACAGACTCAGGAGCACACAGATATAAAGGTGTCACATATCACATTACTCAGCGCAGTCTCCCATATACAGACTCAGGAGCACACAGATATACAGGTATACAGGTGTCACATATCACATTACTCAGCACAGTCTCCCATATACAGACTCAGGAGCACACAGATATACAGGTGTCACATATCACATTACTCAGCGCAGTCTCCCATATAAAGACTCAGGAGCACACAGATATACAGGTGTCACATATCACATTACTCAGCGCAGTCTCCCATATAAAGACTCAGGAGCACACAGATATACAGGTGTCACACATCACATTACTCGGTGTAGTCTCCCATATACAGACTCAGGAGTACACAGATAAACAGGTGTCACCTATCACATTACTCAGCGCAGTCTCCCATATACAGACTCAGGAGCACACAGATATACAGGTGTCACCTATCACATTACTCAGCGCAGTCTCCCATATACAGACTCAGGAGCACACAGATATACAGGTGTCACCTATCACATTACTCAGCGCAGTCTCCCATATACAGATTCAGGAGCACACAGATATACAGGTGTCACACATCACATTACTCAGCGCAGTCTCCCATATACAGACTCAGGAGCACACAGATATACAGGTGTCACATATCACATTACTCAGCGCAGTCTCCCATATACAGACTCAGGAGCACACAGATATACAGGTGTCACATATCACATTACTCAGCACAGTCTCCTATATACAGACTCAGGAGCACACAGATATACAGGTGTCACATATCACATTACTCAGCGCAGTCTCCTATATACAGACTCAGGAGCACACAGATATACAGGTGTCACATATCACATTACTCAGCACAGTCTCCTATATACAGACTCAGGAACACACAGATATACAGGTGTCACATATCACATTACTCAGCACAGTCTCCCATATACAGACTCAGGTGCATCCAGATATACAGGTGTCACATATCACATTACTCAGCGCAGTCTCCTATATACAGGTGTCACATATCACATTACTCAGCGCAGTCTCCCATATACAGGTGTCACATATCACATTACTCAGCGCAGTCTCCCAAATACAGACTCAAGAGCACACAGATATACAGGTTTCACATATCAAATTACTCAGCGCAGTCTCCCATTTACAGACTCAGGAGCACACAGATATACAGGTGTCACATATCACATTACTCAGCGCAGTCTCCCATATACAGACTCAGGAGCACACAGATATACATATGTCACACATCACATTACTCAGCGCAGTCTCCTATATACAGACTCAGGAGCACACAGATATACAGGTGTCACATATCACATTCCTCAGCACAGTCTCCCATATAAAGACTCAGGAGCACACAGATATACAGGTGTCACATATCACATTACTCAGCACAGTCTCCCATATACAGACTCAGGAGCACACAGATATACAGGTGTCACATATCACATTACTCAGCGCAGTCTCCTATATACAGACTCGGGAGCACACAGATATACAGGTGTCACATATCACATTACTCAGCGCAGTCTCCCATATACAGACTCAGGAGCACACAGATATACAGGTGTCACATATCACATTACTCAGCGCAGTCTCCTATATACAGACTCAGGAGCACACAGATATACAGGTGTCACATATCACATTACTCAGCGCAGTCTCCTATATACAGACTCAGGAGCACACAGATATACAGGTGTCACATATCACATTACTCAGCGCAGTCTCCCATATACAGACTCAGGAGCCCACAGATATACAGGTGTCACATATCACATTACTCAGCGCAGTCTCCTATATACAGACTCAGGAGCACACAGATATACAGGTGTCACATATCACATTACTCAGCGCAGTCTCCCATATACAGACTGAGGAGCACACAGATATACAGGTGTCACATATCACATTACTCAGCGCAGTCTCCCATATACAGACTCAGGAGCACACAGATATACAGGTGTCACATAGCACATCAGTCAGCACAGTCTCCCATATACAGACTCAGGAGCACACAGATATACAGGTGTCACATATCACAATACTCAGCGCAGTCTCCCATATACAGACTCAGGAGCACACAGATATAAAGGTGTCACATATCACATTACTCAGCGCAGTCTCCCATATACAGACTCAGGAGCACACAGATATACAGGTATACAGGTGTCACATATCACATTACTCAGCACAGTCTCCTATATACAGACTCAGGAGCACACAGATATACAGGTGTCACCTATCACATTACTCAGCGCAGTCTCCTATATACAGACTCAGGAGCACACAGATATACAGGTGTCACATATCACATTACTCAGCGCAGTCTCCCATATACAGGCTCAGGAGCACACAGATATACAGGTGTCACATATCACATTACTCAGCGCAGTCTCCCATATACAGACTCAGGAGCACACAGATATACAGGTGTCACATATCACATTACTCAGCGCAGTCTCCCATATACAGACTCAGGAGCACACAGATATACAGGTGTCACACATCACATTACTCAGCGCAGTCTCCCATATACAGACTCAGGAGCACACAGATATACAGGTGTCACCTATCACATTACTCAGCGCAGTCTCCCATATACAGACTCAGGAGCACACAGCTATACAGGTGTCACATATCACATTACTCAGCACAGTCTCCTATATACAGACTCAGGAGCACACAGATATACAGGTGTCACATATCACATTGCTCAGCGCAGTCTCCCATATACAGACTCAGGAGCACACAGATATACAGGTGTCACCTATCACATTACTCAGCACAGTCTCCCATATACAGACTCAGGAGCACACAGATATACAGGTGTCACATATCACATTACTCAGTACAGTCTCCTATATACAGACTCAGGAGCACACAGATATACAGGTGTCACACATCACATTACTCAGCGCAGTCTCCTATATACAGACTCAGGAGCACACAGATATACAGGTGTCACATATCACATTACTCAGCGCAGTCTCCCATATACAGACTCATTCAGCGCAGTCTCCTATATACAGACTCAGGAGCACACAGATATACAGGTGTCACCTATCACATTACTCAGCACAGTCTCCTATATACAGACTCAGGAGCACACAGATATACAGGTGTCACCTATCACATTACTCAGCACAGTCTCCCATATACAGACTCAGGAGCACACAGATACACAGGTGTCACCTATCACATTACTCAGCACAGTCTCCCATATACAGACTCAGGAACACACAGATATACAGGTGTCACATATCACATTACTCAGCGCAGCCTCCCATATACAGACTCAGGAACACACAGATATACAGGTGTCACATATCACATTACTCAGCACAGTCTCCTATATACAGACTCAGGAGCACACAGATATACAGGTGTCACATATCACATTACTCAGCGCAGTCTCCCATATACAGACTCAGGAGCACACAGATATACAGGTGTCACATATCACATTACTCAGCGCAGTCTCCTATATACATACTCAGGAGCACACAGATATACAGGTGTCACATATCACATTACTCAGCACAGTCTCCCATATACAGACTCAGGAGCACACAGATATACAGGTGTCACATGTCACATTACTCAGCACAGTCTCTATATACAGACTCAGGAGCACACAGATATACTGGTGTCACATATCACATTACTCAGCTCAGTCTCCCATATACAGACTCAGGAGCACACAGATATACAGGTGTCACATATCACATTACTCAGCACAGTCTCCATATACAGACTCAGGAGCACACAGATATACAGGTGTCACATATCACATTACTCAGCACAGTCTCTATATACAGACTCAGGAGCACACAAATATACAGGTGTCACATATCACATTACTCAGCGCAGTCTCCTATATACAGACTCAGGAGCACACAGATATACAGGTGTCACATATCACATTACTCAGCGCAGTCTCTATATACAGACTCAGGAGCACACAGATATACTGGTGTCACATATCACATTACTCAGCTCAGTCTCCCATATACAGACTCAGGAGCACACAGATATACAGGTGTCACATATCACATTACTCAGCGCAGTCTCCTATATACAGACTCAGGAGCACACAGATATACAGGTGTCACATATCACATTACTCAGCGCAGTCTCTATATACAGACTCAGGAGCACACAGATATACTGGTGTCACATATCACATTACTCAGCGCAGTCTCCCATATACAGACTCAGGAGCACACAGATATACAGGTGTCACATATCACATTACTCAGCGCAGTCTCCTATATACAGACTCAGGAGCACACAGATACACAGGTGTTACATATCACATTACTCAGCACAGTCTCCTATATACAGACTCAGGAGCACACAGATATACAGGTGTCACATATCACATTACTCAGCGCAGTCTCCTATATACAGACTCAGGAGCACACAGATATACAGGTGTCACATATCACATTACTCAGCGCAGTCTCCTATATACAGACTCAGGAGTACACAGATATACAGGTGTCACATATCACATTACTCAGCACAGTCTCTATATACAGACTCAGGAGCACACAGATATACAGGTGTCACATATCACATTACTCAGCGCAGTCTCCCATATACAGACTCAGGAGCACACAGATATACAGGTGTCACATATCACATTACTCAGCTCAGTCTCCCATATACAGACTCAGGAGCACACAGATATACAGGTGTCACATATCACATTTCTCAGCACAGTCTCCCATATACAGACTCAGGAGCACACAGATATACAGGTGTCACATATCACATTACTCAGCGCAGTCTCCATATACAGACTCAGGAGCACACAGATATACAGGTGTCACATATCACATTACTCAGCGCAGTCTCCTATATACAGACTCAGGAACACACAGATATACAGGTGTCACATATCACATTACTCAGCGCAGTCTCCCATATACAGACTCAGCAGCACAGATATACTTTTGTCACATATCACATTACTCAGCGCAGTCTCCATATACAGACTCAGGAGCACACAGATATACAGGTGTCACATATCACATCACTCAGCGCAGTCTCCTATATACAGACTCAGGAGCACACAGATATACAGGTGTCACATATCACATTACTCAGCGCAGTCTCCCATATACAGACTCAGGAGCACACAGATATACAGGTGTCACATATCACATTACTCAGCGCAGTCTCCTATATACATACTCAGGAGCACACAGATATACAGGTGTCACATATCACATTACTCAGCACAGTCTCCCATATACAGACTCAGGAGCACACAGATATACAGGTGTCACATGTCACATTACTCAGCACAGTCTCTATATACAGACTCAGGAGCACACAGATATACTGGTGTCACATATCACATTACTCAGCTCAGTCTCCCATATACAGACTCAGGAGCACACAGATATACAGGTGTCACATATCACATTACTCAGCACAGTCTCCATATACAGACTCAGGAGCACACAGATATACAGGTGTCACATATCACATTACTCAGCACAGTCTCTATATACAGACTCAGGAGCACACAAATATACAGGTGTCACATATCACATTACTCAGCGCAGTCTCCTATATACAGACTCAGGAGCACACAGATATACAGGTGTCACATATCACATTACTCAGCGCAGTCTCTATATACAGACTCAGGAGCACACAGATATACTGGTGTCACATATCACATTACTCAGCTCAGTCTCCCATATACAGACTCAGGAGCACACAGATATACAGGTGTCACATATCACATTACTCAGCGCAGTCTCCTATATACAGACTCAGGAGCACACAGATATACAGGTGTCACATATCACATTACTCAGCGCAGTCTCTATATACAGACTCAGGAGCACACAGATATACTGGTGTCACATATCACATTACTCAGCGCAGTCTCCCATATACAGACTCAGGAGCACACAGATATACAGGTGTCACATATCACATTACTCAGCGCAGTCTCCTATATACAGACTCAGGAGCACACAGATACACAGGTGTTACATATCACATTACTCAGCACAGTCTCCTATATACAGACTCAGGAGCACACAGATATACAGGTGTCACATATCACATTACTCAGCGCAGTCTCCTATATACAGACTCAGGAGCACACAGATATACAGGTGTCACATATCACATTACTCAGCGCAGTCTCCTATATACAGACTCAGGAGTACACAGATATACAGGTGTCACATATCACATTACTCAGCACAGTCTCTATATACAGACTCAGGAGCACACAGATATACAGGTGTCACATATCACATTACTCAGCGCAGTCTCCCATATACAGACTCAGGAGCACACAGATATACAGGTGTCACATATCACATTACTCAGCTCAGTCTCCCATATACAGACTCAGGAGCACACAGATATACAGGTGTCACATATCACATTTCTCAGCACAGTCTCCCATATACAGACTCAGGAGCACACAGATATACAGGTGTCACATATCACATTACTCAGCGCAGTCTCCATATACAGACTCAGGAGCACACAGATATACAGGTGTCACATATCACATTACTCAGCGCAGTCTCCTATATACAGACTCAGGAACACACAGATATACAGGTGTCACATATCACATTACTCAGCGCAGTCTCCCATATACAGACTCAGCAGCACAGATATACTTTTGTCACATATCACATTACTCAGCGCAGTCTCCATATACAGACTCAGGAGCACACAGATATACAGGTGTCACATATCACATCACTCAGCGCAGTCTCCTATATACAGACTCAGGAGCACACAGATATACAGGTGTCACATATCACATTACTCAGCGCAGTCTCCATATACAGACTCAGGAGCACACAGATATACAGGTGTCACATATCACATCACTCAGCGCAGTCTCCTATATACAGACTCAGGAGTACACAGATATACAGGTGTCACATATCACATTACTCAGCGCAGTCTCCTATATACAGACTCAGGAGTACACAGATATACAGGTGTCACATATCACATTACTCAGCGCAGTCTCCTATATACAGACTCAGGAGTACACAGATATACATGTGTCACATATCGCATTACTCAGCACAGTCTCCTATATACAGACTCAGGAGCACACAGATATACAGGTGTCACATATCACATTACTCAGCGCAGTCTCCTATATACAGACTCAGGAGCACACAGATATACAGGTGTCACATATCACATTACTCGCGCAGTCTCCTATATACAGACTCAGGAGTACACAGATATACAGGTGTCACATATCACATTACGCAGCGCAGTCTCCTATATACAGACTCAGGAGTACACATATATACAGATATACAGGTGTCATATTCACACACTGTGATAATCACTACACTGTCCTATGTATACATGGGGTCTCATTAAATGTTCGTATCTCAGTGGTACACAGGTCAGACATAGATGTAGCATGTCCTGTACATTATACACTAGTATCTCAGTGGTACACAGGTCAGACACATATGTAGCATGTCCTGTACATTATACACTAGTATCTCAGTGGTACACAGGTCAGATATAGATGTAGCATGTCCTGTACATTATACGCTAGTATCTCAGTGGTACACAGGTCAGATATAGATATAGCATGTCCTGTACATTATACGCTAGTATCTCAGTGGTACACAGGTCAGATATAGATGTAGCATGTCCTGTACATTATACGCTAGTATCTCAGTGGTACACAGGTCAGATATAGATGTAGCATGTCCTGTACATTATACGCTAGTATCTCAGTGGTACACAGGTCAGACACATATGTAGCATGTCCTGTACATTATACACTAGTATCTCAGTGGTACACAGGTCAGACACATATGTAGCGTGTCCTGTACATTATACGCTAGTATTTCAGTGGTACACAGGTCAGATATAGATGTAGCATGTCCTGTACATTATACGCTAGTATCTCAGTGGTACAAAGGTCAGATATAGATGTAGCATGTCCTGTACATTATACGCTAGTATCTCAGTGGTACACAGGTCAGATATAGATGTAGCATGTCCTGCACATTATACGCTAGTATCTCAGTGGTACACAGGTCAGATATAGATGTAGCATGTCCTGTACATTATACGCTAGTATCTCAGTGGTATAGAGGTCAGATATAGATGTAGCATGTCCTGTACATTATACGCTAGTATCTCAGTGGTACACAGGTCAGATATAGATGTAGCATGTCCTGTACATTATACACTAGTATCTCAGTGGTACACAGGTCAGATATAGATGTAGCATGTCCTGTACATTATACACTAGTATCTCAGTGGTACACAGGTCAGATATAGATGTAGCGTGTCCTGTACATTATACACTAGTATCTCAGTGGTACACAGGTCAGATATAGATGTAGCATGTCCTGTACATTATACACTAGTATCTCAGTGGTACACAGGTCAGATATAGAGTCCTGTACATTATGCGCTAGTATCTCAGTGGTACACAGGTCAGATATAGATGTAGCATGTCCTGTACATTATACGCTAGTATCTCAGTGGTACACAGGTCAGACACATATGTAGCATGTCCTGTACATTATACGCTAGTATCTCAGTGGTACACAGGTCAGATATAGATGTAGCATGTCCTGTACATTATACGCTAGTATCTCAGTGGTACACAGGTCAGATATAGATGTAGCATGTCCTGTACATTATACGCTAGTATCTCAGTGGTACACAGGTCAGATATAGATGTAGCATGTCCTGTACATTATATGCTAGTATCTCAGTGGTACACAGGTCAGATATAGATGTAGCATGTCCTGTACATTATATGCTAGTATCTCAGTGGTACACAGGTCAGATATAGATGTAGCATGTCCTGTACATTATACGCTAGTATCTCAGTGGTACACAGGTCAGATATAGATGTAGCATGTCCTGTACATTATACGCTTGTATCTCAGTGGTACACAGGTCAGACACATATGTAGCATGTCGTGTCCATTATACACTAGTATCTCAGTGGTACACAGGTCAGATATAGATGTAGCATGTCCTGTACATTATACACTAGTATCTCAGTGGTACACAGGTCAGATATAGATGTAGCATGTCCTGTACATTATACACTAGTATCTCAGTGGTACACAGGTCAGATATAGATGTAGCGTGTCCTGTACATTATACACTAGTATCTCAGTGGTACACAGGTCAGATATAGATGTAGCATGTCCTGTACATTATACGCTAGTATCTCAGTGGTACACAGGTCAGATATAGATGTAGCATGTCCTGTACATTATATGCTAGTATCTCAGTGGTACACAGGTCAGATATAGATGTAGCATGTCCTGTACATTATACGCTAGTATCTCAGTGGTACACAGGTCAGATATAGATGTAGCATGTCCTGTACATTATACGCTAGTATCTCAGTGGTACACAGGTCAGATATAGATGTAGCATGTCCTGTACATTATACGCTAGTATCTCAGTGGTACACAGGTCAGATATAGATGTAGCATGTCCTGTATATTATACGCTAGTATCTCAGTGGTACACAGGTCTGCTACGGATATTTGGAAATGTTCACAGAAATAAAAACAGGTTTAGAGACGTTCCCTTCATAGATAACAGGAGGGATTACTAGGGAACAGAGCAGCATTTCAATGAAGATGTTATTTCTCTTATCTGCACTGTCCAGACTACATAGTAACATTGGCTTTATTGTAGGATATTGTGTCAATGTTGGATGACTCTATACTGCTATCAGCTCAGAATTACTATCACCGTCCACCTCGGGGATAACAAGATCTATGTCCATGTGACTGGGTGACATCGCCATCGCAGATAACAAGATGTATGTCCATGTGACTGGGTGACATCTCCATCGCAGATAACAAGATGTACGTCCATGTGACTGGGTGACATCGCCATCGCAGATAACAAGATGTACGTCCATGTGACTGGGTGACATCGCCATCGCAGATAACAAGATGTATGTCCATGTGACTGGGTGACATCACCATCGCAGATAACAAGATGTATGTCCATGTGACTGGGTGACATCACCATCGCAGATAACAAGGTGTATGTCCATGTGACTGGGTGACATCACCATCGCAGATAACAAGATGTATGTCCATGTGACTGGGTGACATCACCATCGCAGATAACAAGGTGTATGTCCGTGTGACTGGGTGACATCACCATCGCAGATAACAAGATCTATGTCCATGTGACTGGGTGACATCACCATCGCAGATAACAAGATCTATTTCCATGTGACTGGGTGACATCACCATCACAGATAACAAGATCTATGTCCATGTGACTGGGTGACATCGCCATCGCAGATAACAAGATCTATGTCCATGTGACTGGGTGACATCGCCATCGCAGATAACAAGATGTATGTCCATGTGACTGGGTGACATCACCATCGCAGATAACAAGATCTATGTCCATGTGACTGGGTGACATCACCATCGCAGATAACAAGATCAATGTCCATGTGACTGGGTGACATCACCATCGCAGATAACAAGATCTATGTCCATGTGACTGGGTGACATCGCCATCGCAGATAACAAGGTGACATGTCCATGTGACTGGGTGACATCACCATCGCAGATAACAAGATGTATGTCCATGTGACTGGGTGACATCACCATCGCAGATAACAAGATGTGTCCATGTGACTGGGTGACATCACCATCGCAGATAACAAGATGTGTCCATGTGACTGGGTGACATCACCATCGCAGATAACATGATGTATGTCCATGTGACTTCACCCAGCCATCGCAGATAACAAGATGTATGTCCATGTGACTGGGTGACATCACCATCGCAGATAACAAGATGTATGTCCATGTGACTGGGTGACATCGCCATCGCAGATAACAAGATCTATGTCCGTGTGACTGGGTGACATCGCCATCGCAGATAACAAGATGTACGTCCATGTGACTGGGTGACATCGCCATGAGATCACAGATTATTTTTCATCCCACACGATTGTGGGATATTAGCACCAGTAACCAACTGTTACTGACCCCGCACACAGCGCAGTGGGCGTGTGACTTTGCTGTCACCACCAAGTTCCTGCTTCTAGCCTTTGGAACCGCTTATTTCTTCCTGGATAGTGTTGGGTAACTTCCCCTGGTTCCTCGCCATGGACCAGTCTCTGCAGGCTATCTGGCAGAGGGCTTCAGCTTGGAGACACTGGGCTCAATCCAGAACAGCCGGAGGACGGAACAGCAGTTTGCGCTATTCTGAAGGTCACATGATACAAGTAGTTTAGCTGTCTCAGAAGCAAGATGTTTATTGCTCAAAAGTCTTTGAAAAAGAGCAAGTCCTGTTGCTAAAGGTGCTAGGGACCATCTCACAGCACACAGGTGTTAGAGAGATATTCTCCTCTCCAGTCAGAGGATATCTTCCCCTTTTGTGATCGCCGGCCCCTTTTTAAGCTGCTCTTACGGGATATAGATGTGTCCTCATACATTTAGCCTCCTTGTGCGTTAAACAGCCTTTCTAATCACGCCATGCCGTCGCGTGACTCGGTAGCACTTCATGAGACTTTTTACCTTCAAATGCGTCTTATTCACACAGGGATGTGAATAGATGGCACACACAGCTTCTGCGGATTACAATGATATACAGGATGCCTATGTTCTGTGTGCGTCTGCATGTGGAATGCTACGTTCTGTGTTACAGCCGCTGACGTAGCGTTACAGTATAGGGTTAGGCACTAAGGGGGGAGGGTTACAGTGTAGGATTAGGCACTAAGGGGGGAGGGTTACAGTGTAGCGTTAGGCACTAGGGGGGAGGGTTACAGTGCAGGGTCAGACACTAAGGGGGGAGGGTTACAGTGTAGGGTCAGGCACTAAGGAGGGAGGGTTACAGTGTAGGGTCAGGCACTAAGGAGGGAGGGTTACAGTGTAGGGTCAGGCACTAAGGAGGGAGGGTTACAGTGTAGGGTCAGGTACTAAGGAGGGAGGGTTACAGTGTAGGTTCAGGCACTAAGGGGGGAGGGTTACAGTGTAGGGTCAGACACTAAGGGGGGAGGGTTACAGTGTAGGGTTAGGCACTAAGGGGGGAGGGTTACAGTGTAGGGTCAGGCACTAAGGGGGGAGGGTTACAGTGCAGGGTCAGACACTAAGGGGGGAGGGTTACAGTGTAGGGTCAGGCACTAAGGGGGTAGGGTTACAGTGCAGGGTCAGGCACTAAGAGGGGAGGGTTACAGTGCAGGGTCAGACACTAAGGGGGGAGGGTTACAGTGTAGGGTTAGGCACTAAGGGGGGAGAGTTACAGTGCAGGGTCAGACACTAAGGGGGGAGCATTACAGTATAGGGTCAGGCACTAAGGGGGGAGGGTTACAGTGTAGGGTCAGGCACTAAGGGGGGAGGGTTACAGTGTAGGGTCAGGTACTAAGGGGGGAGGGTTACAGTGTAGGGTCAGGCACTAAGGGGGGAGGGTTACAGTGTAGGGTCAGGCACTAAGGGGGGAGGGTTACAGTGTAGGGTCAGGCACTAAGGGGGGAGGGTTACAGTGTAGGGTCAGGCACTAAGGGGGGAGGGTTACAGTATAGGGTTAGGCACTAAGGGGGGAGGGTTACAGTGCAGGGTCAGACACTAAGGAGGGAGTTATAGTGTAGGGTCAGGCACTAAGGGGGGAGGGTTACAGTGTAGGGTCAGGCACTAAGGGGGGAGGGTTACGCGTAGGGTCAGGCACTAAGGGGGGAGGGTTACAGTGCAGGGTCAGACACTAAGGGGGGAGGGTTACAGTGTAGGGTCAGGCACTAAGGGGGGAGGGTTACAGTGTAGGGTCAGGCACTAAGGGGGGAGGGTTACAGTATAGGGTTAGGCACTAAGGGGGGGGGTTACAGTGCAGGGTCAGACACTAAGGGGGGAGGGTTACAGTGTAGGGTCAGGCACTAAGGGGGGAGGGTTACAGCGTAGGGTCAGGCACTAAGGGGGGAGGGTTACAGTGTAGGGTTAGGCACTAAGGGGGGAGGGTTACAGTGTAGGGTCAGGCACTAAGGGGAGAGGGTTACAGTGTAGGGTCAGGCACTAAGGGGGGAGGGTTACAGTGTAGGGTCAGGCACTAAGAGGGGAGGGTTACAGTGTAGGGTCAGGCACTAAGGGGGGAGGGTTACAGTGTAGGGTTAGGCACTAAGGGGGGAGGGTTACAGTGTAGGGTCAGGCACTAAGGGGGGAGGGTTACAGTGTAGGGTCAGGCACTAAGGGGGGAGGGTTACAGCGTAGGGTCAGGCACTAAGGGGGGAGGGTTACAGTGTAGGGTTAGGCACTAAGGGGGGAGGGTTACAGTGTAGGGTCAGGTACTAAGGAGGGAGGGTTACAGTGTAGGTTCAGGCACTAAGGGGGGAGGGTTACAGTGTAGGGTCAGACACTAAGGGGGGAGGGTTACAGTGTAGGGTTAGGCACTAAGGGGGGAGGGTTACAGTGTAGGGTCAGGCACTAAGGGGGGAGGGTTACAGTGCAGGGTCAGACACTAAGGGGGGAGGGTTACAGTGTAGGGTCAGGCACTAAGGGGGTAGGGTTACAGTGCAGGGTCAGGCACTAAGAGGGGAGGGTTACAGTGCAGGGTCAGACACTAAGGGGGGAGGGTTACAGTGTAGGGTTAGGCACTAAGGGGGGAGAGTTACAGTGCAGGGTCAGACACTAAGGGGGGAGCATTACAGTATAGGGTCAGGCACTAAGGGGGGAGGGTTACAGTGTAGGGTCAGGCACTAAGGGGGGAGGGTTACAGTGTAGGGTCAGGTACTAAGGGGGGAGGGTTACAGTGTAGGGTCAGGCACTAAGGGGGGAGGGTTACAGTGTAGGGTCAGGCACTAAGGGGGGAGGGTTACAGTGTAGGGTCAGGCACTAAGGGGGGAGGGTTACAGTGTAGGGTCAGGCACTAAGGGGGGGGTTACAGTGTAGGGTCAGGCACTAAGGGGGGAGGGTTACGTGTAGGTTTACGTGTCACACCAGTTTTCTTAATCACAATCTCAACACCTTCTAAGGCACAGGAAGTTCCTCACTAAAGGAAATTCAGAGAGGGGGGGAGGAGCAGGTATTAATTATCCAGGCCCTGGCCAGTTGGAGGGGCCCGAAGAGGTCCCCCCCCCACTCCCTCTTACCGGTCAGCAGACTAGCAGGGTCTGCAGTGGGAGACTGATCCTCTACACGTTAGTGTTACAGCCGATGACACTGTAACGTAGCATACTGTATACTGTATATTACAGCATTTCATACCATACATTTCATCATAAATGTAAATGCAGAAGTTACGTGTCCTGAAATGTTTTTAAAATAGGCCACAAATAATCTCGGGTGACTTGAAAGTGACGTTTTCGGCATCCAGAAATAATTCTGCAATTGTATTAAATAAGCGATATTCTGTGGGCTAATCCTGGCACACGATGGGATTAATCAGAATGACATTAAGAAGCCCCTTGGCTAAATGAGAGGTACATGATTCTGTGACACTTTGCTCCCGGCCCACCTGCAGGGGCTGCCCCTATACCGCGCTCACAGTGTAATATTGTAGCATTTCTCTGTGCAGTGACCTGGTAACGCTGCGCCACTTGTGCACACCGGGTGCCAGCAGGATGGCAATTGCATTTAGTCTTCCTGTAACGACCCACCGCCTCTATAACACGCACGGCTGCTGTATATTACACACATAATAAAAATATCACCGCCTGATATATTATACGTTAATGCGTTTACATGATCATACGAGACTCTAACATTGTTATAATGCTGGACAATATCCCCAATAACAACAGCTGGACAATCCGTCATCTGACTCTGCCTTCTACTGGGTGTAATACAGGGGTGTACACGGCTTATGACGCCCAGTCTGTATTAGGCGTGCACGCTATTGGTGATGATGGGGCCTCATAGCTAAACCTGCGCGGATTTCGGCAGAATGACAGGACGGCTTTTCCCTTTCATCACACTGATATTAAACATGTGAAGTCTCTTTAACCTTCTCGCTGTAACATTGGCCTCAATTCCCACAGACAAAGTACACAGCTCCCGTCAGCTGGGACGTTATATCTGACTATATATTTCCTACAGAAAGTACAGAGAATAATTTGGTTCTAACGGTTCATATTTTACCTTTTCTATCAAAATGATCGTATTTTTCTACTGAACTGAAATCCTTTTATCTATATGAAATCCTATAACATATTGATTCTATCTCCCGAAGGACAAGAAGACTGTATTAGGCTGCTAAATAATGAATTAATCACTCTGCAGAGACGGCATACGCAGCTCCGGTACTCTGCAGAGACGGCATACGCGGCTCCGGTACTCTGCAGAGACGGCATACGCGGCTCCGGTACTCTGCAGAGACGGCATACGCGGCTCCGGTACTCTGCAGAGACGGCATACGCGGCTCCGGTACTCTGCAGAGACGGCATTCGCGGCTCCGGTACTCTGCAGAGAGGGCATACGCAGCCCCGGTACTCTGCAGAGAGGGCATACGCAGCCCCGGTACTCTGCAGAGACGGCATACGCAGCTCTGGTACTCTGCAGAGAGGGCATACGCAGCTCCGGTACTCTGCAGAGAGGGCATACGCAGCTCCGGTACTCTGCAGAGACGGCATACGCAGCTCCGGTACTCTGCAGAGAGGGCATACGCAGCTCCGGTACTCTGCAGAGAGGGCATACGCAGCCCCGGTACTCTGAAGAGAGGGCATACGCAGCCCCGGTACTCTGCAGAGAGGGCATACGCAGCCCCGGTACTCTGCAGAGAGGGCATACGCAGCTCCGGTACTCTGCAGAGAGGGCATACGCAGCTCCGGTACTCTGCAGAGAGGGCATACGCAGCTCCGGTACTCTGCAGAGAGGGCATACGCAGCTCCGGTACTCTGCAGAGACGGCATTCGCAGCTCCGGTACTCTGCAGAGACGGCATTCGCAGCTCCGGTACTCTGCAGAGACGGCATACGCAGCTCCGGTACTCTGCAGAGAGGGCATACGCAGCCCCGGTACTCTGCAGAGAGGGCATACGCAGCCCCGGTACTCTGCAGAGAGGGCATACGCAGCCCCGGTACTCTGCAGAGAGGGCATACGCAGCCCCGGTACTCTGCAGAGAGGGCATACGCAGCTCCGGTACTCTGCAGAGACGGCATACGCAGCTCCGGTACTCTGCAGAGATGGCATACGCAGCTCCGGTACTCTGCAGGAATTAAATAGACCTTTAAATGAGCTTAATGTTTGTGTGCTGTGGGCGGCCGGCATTCATCAACTCATTTCCAGGTATCCCAAGAACCCCGAGATTTTAAAAAATAATGTGGGATGGGCCTCCCTAGCTATGGGCAACGCCAACACTTGTCTGTTTTACAAGCTTTAGTAAATCTACCCCTTACAATTTTGAAAGTAACAAAACAATCAATCAATGGGACATTGGTTAGAAAAATAGGACATACACAGAGACTGGGGGGTATAGACAGGTTATATCGCAGCTGGGTCATTATCTGCCCCCTGTCATGGCGTTGGTATAACCCAAGCGGCGTAATAAGCGAAGCGGCCTGATCGTTCCCGGACACATGTGAGCTCAGCCCTATGACAGCCTATATTCACATGTGAGCTCTGCCCTATGACAGCCTATATTCACATGTGAGCTCTGCCCTATGACAGCCTATATTCACATGTGAGCTCTGCCCTATGACAGCCTATACTCACATGTGAGCTCTGCCCTATGACAGCCTATATTCACAGGTGAGCTCTGCCCTATGACAGCCTATATTCACATGTGAGCTCTGCCCTATGACAGCCTATATTCACATGTGAGCTCTGCCCTATGACAGCCTATATTCACATGTGAGCTCTGCCCTATGACAGCCTATATTCACATGTGAGCTCTGCCCTATGACAGCCTATATTCACAGGTGTGCTCTGCCCTATGACAGCCTATATTCACAGGTGAGCTCTGCCCTATGACAGCCTATATTCACATGTGAACTCTGCCCTATGACAGCCTATATTCACAGGTGAGCTCTGCCCTATGACAGCCTATATTCACATGTGAGCTCTGCCCTATGACAGCCTATATTCACAGGTGAGCTCTGCCCTATCACAGCCTATATTCACAGGTGAGCTCTGCCCTATGACAGCCTATATTCACATGTGAGCTCTGCCCTATGACAGCCTATATTCACAGGTGAGCTCTGCCCTATGACAGCCTATATTCACAGGTGAGCTCTGCCCTATGACAGCCTATATTCACAGGTGAGCTCTGCCCTATGACGGCCTATATTCACAGGTGAGCTCTGCCCTATGACGGCCTATATTGACATGTGAGCTCTGCCCTATGACGGCCTATATTCACATGTGAGCTCTGCCCTATGACAGCCTATATTCACTGGTGAGCTCTGCCCTATAACAGCCTATATTCACAGGTGAGCTCTGCCCTATGACAGCCTATATTCACATGTGAGCTCAGCCCTATGACAGCCTATATTCACATGTGAGCTCTGCCCTATGACAGCCTATATTCACAGGTGAGCTCTGCCCTATCACAGCCTATATTCACAGGTGAGCTCTGCCCTATGACAGCCTATATTCACATGTGAGCTCTGCCCTATGACAGCCTATATTCACAGGTGAGCTCTGCCCTATGACAGCCTATATTCACAGGTGAGCTCTGCCCTATGACAGCCTATATTCACAGATGAGCTCTGCCCTATGACAGCCTATATTGACATGTGAGCTCTGCCCTATGACAGCCTATATTCACAGGTGAGCTCTGCCCTATCACAGCCTATATTCACATGTGAGCTCTGCCCTATGACAGCCTATATTGACATGTGAGCTCTGCCCTATGACAGCCTATATTCACTGGTGAGCTCTGCCCTACGACAGCCTATATTCACATGTGAGCTCTGCCCTATGACAGCCTATATTCACAGGTGAGCTCTGCCCTATGACAGCCTATATTCACAGGTGAGCTCTGCCCTATGACAGCCTATATTCACAGGTGAGCTCTGCCCTATGACAGCCTATATTCACAGGTGAGCTCTGCCCTATGACAGCCTATATTCACTGGTGAGCTCTGCCCTATAACAGCCTATATTCACAGGTGAGCTCTGCCCTATGACAGCCTATATTCACAGGTGAGCTCTGCCCTATGACAGCCTATATTCACAGGTGAGCTCTGCCCTATGACAGCCTATATTCACATGTGAGCTCAGCCCTATGACAGCCTATATTCACATGTGAGCTCTGCCCTATGACAGCCTATATTCACATGTGAGCTCTGCCCTATGACAGCCTATATTCACAGGTGAGCTCTGCCCTATCACAGCCTATATTCACATGTGAGCTCTGCCCTATGACAGCCTATATTCACATGTGAGCTCTGCCCTATGACAGCCTATATTCACAGGTGAGCTCTGCCCTATGACAGCTTATATTCACAGGTGAGCTCTGCCCTATGACAGCCTATATTCACATGTGAGCTCTGCCCTATGACAGCCTATATTCACAGGTGAGCTCTGCCCTATCACAGCCTATATTCACATGTGAGCTCTGCCCTATGACAGCCTATATTCACATGTGAGCTCTGCCCTATGACAGCCTATATTCACATGTGAGCTCTGCCCTATGACAGCCTATATTCACAGGTGAGCTCTGCCCTATGACAGCCTATATTCACAGGTGAGCTCTGCCCTATGACAGCCTATATTCACAGGTGAGCTCTGCCCTATGACAGCCTATAACATGTGTCATTACTAGAAAACCCAGAATGGAAATGTTTCCTTATAGAGACACCTGCCAACCTGGGGAACTCTTTGCCATAGTATGACAAAGCTGTGCCCATGGAAACCACAAATGACACAATATGCCTTCTTCCAGTGCCAGCCTATGTGTGTTTATATGACAAGAAGCATAGAAGCTAAGCCTCACATTAATGAGCTGTGTACAAAGTCAGCAATATAAAAATAACGACTATTAGTGATTACGGTTATTGTTGTTGAGGTCATGCAAAATAGTAACCGATCAGGAGTATATACTGTATGTTATCACATGTACTGTATATTATCACATAAACTGTAGCTTATACTATCCATGTACTGTATGTTATCATATACTGTAGCTTATACTATCCATATACTGTATGTTATCACATGTACTGTATGTTATCACATATACTGTAGCTTATACTATCCATATACTGTACCGTATTATGTTATCACATATACTGTAGATTATGATACTATCCATATACTGTATGTTATCACATATAGTGTAGCTGATACTATCCATATACTGTACCGTATTATGTTATCACATATACTGTAGATTATGATACTATCCATATACTGTATGTTATCACATATAGTGTAGCTGATACTATCCATATACTGTATGTTATCACATATACTGTAGCTTATGATACTACCCATATACTGTATGTTATCACATATACTGTATGTTATCACATGTACTGTATGTTATCACATATACTGTAGCTGATGATACTATCCATATACTGTATGTTATCACATATACTGTAGCTGATGATACTATCCATATACTGTATGTTATCACATATACTGTAGCTGATGATACTATCCATATACTGTATGTTATCACATATACTGTAGCTTATGATACTATCCATATACTGTATGTTATCACATATACTGTAGATTATGATACTATCCATATAGTGTATGTTATCACATATACTGTAGCTTATGATACTACCCATATACTGTATGTTATCACATATACTGTAGCTTAAGATACTATCCATAGACTGTATGTTATCACATATACTGTAGCTTATGATACTATCCATATACTGTATGTTATCACATATACTGTAGGTTAAGATACTATCCATATACTGTGTTATCACATATACTTTAGCTTATGATACTATCCATAGACTGTATGTTATCACATATACTGTGTTATAACTTATCACATATACTGTAGCTTATGATACTATCCATAGACTGTATGTTATCACATATACTGTAGCTTATGATAGTATCCATATACTGTATGTTATCACATATACTGTAGCTGATGATACTACCCATATACTGTATGTTATCACATATACTGTAGTGTAAGATACTATCCATAGACTGTATGTTATCACATATACTGTAGCTTATGATACTATCCATAGACTGTATGTTATCACATATACTATAGCTTATGATACTACTCATATACTTTATGTTATCACATATACTGTAGCTTAAGATACTATCCATAGACTGTATGTTATCACATATACTGTAGCTTATGATACTATCCATAGACTGTATGTTATCACATATACTGTAGCTTATACTACCCATATACTGTATGTTATCACATATACTGTATGTTATCACATGTACCGTATGTTATCACATATACTGTAGCTGATGATACTATCCATATACTGTATGTTATCACATATACTGTAGCTTATGATACTACCCTTATACTGTATGTTATCACATATACTATAGATTATGATACTATCCATATAGTGTATGTTATCACATATACTGTAGCTTATGATACTACCCATATACTGTATGTTATCACATATACTGTAGCTTATACTAACCATATACTTTATGTTATCACATATACTGTAGCTTATGATACTATCCATAGACTGTATGTTATCACTTATACTGTAGCTTATGATAGTATCCATATACTGTGTTATCACATATACCGTAGCTTATGATAGTATCCATATACTGTATGTTATCACATATACTGTAGCTTATGATACTATCCATATACTGTATGTTATCACATATACTGTAGCTTATGATACTATCCATATACTGGATGTTATCACATATACCGTAGCTTATGATACTATCCATATAATGTATGTTATCACATATACCGTAGCTTATGATAGTATCCATATACTATATGTTATCACATATACTGTAGCTTATGATACTATCCATAGACTGTATGTTATCACATATACTGTAGCTTATGATACTATCCATATACTGTATGTTATCACATATACCGTAGCTTATGATACTATCCATATAATGTATGTTATCACATATACCGTAGCTTATGATAGTATCCATATACTGTATGTTATCACATATACTGTAGCTTATGATACTATCCATAGACTGTATGTTATCACATATACTGTAGCTTATGATACTATCCATAGACTGTATGTTATCACATATACTGTAGCTTATGATACTATCCATATACTGTATGTTATCACATATACCGTAGCTTATGATACAATCCATATAATGTATGTTATCACATATACCGTAGCTTATGATAGTATCCATATACTGTATGTTATCACATATACTGTAGCTTATGATACTATCCATAGACTGTATGTTATCACATATACTGTAGCTTATGATAGTATCCATATACTGTGTTATCACATATACTGTAGCTTATGATACTATCCATATACTGGATGTTATCACATATACTGTAGCTTAGGATACTATCCACAGACTGTATGTTATCACATATACTGTAGGTTACACTATCCATAGACTGTATGTTATCACATATACTGTAGATTATGATACTATCCATAGACTGTATGTTATCACATATACTGTACAGATGTGCGCACATACATCTGTACTCCGTGCTGTACAAGTCGCGCCACACAACACGGGTGCTCTGTATGACTCGGTAGCGCCAAGCCTCTTTATGTGCGTCTTTTTACCTTCAAATGCGTCTTATTCGCACAACGATATGACTAGATAGCACAAATAGCTTCTTCTGATTAAAATGATATGCTGCATGCCTAAAAAAATAATAAAAACAGCTAAAATCACATGATTTGGGGCAGATTTTGTTCCTACAGTATTATTAACCTCAATAACATCTATTTTCAGTCAATTTTGACCACCTCACAGCTCATATTATTGATTTAATCTAGTTTTAGGCCAAAAGGTTACATCCAGCTAGCTGGCTGACTAAGCTAAGCTAGTGGACGGCACTAACATGTGGCAGTTCAGCTTCCGACATGGCACAGAGTGGCATTGCAGTGGTATAGACAGGATGGCAATTTAATAACTATATGACCCCTAGGAAGTTTAAAAACCAAGAAAGTTTTCCTTAACTAGGTCAGAGGTCTGACGGAGTTGGAATATGTTTATGGACTGAAGACAGGGAAAGGACGGAAGGATTGATTAGTTTTTAATTTATTTATTTTGACGTTTTGAATCTTACAAAAATTTATGAGGGAAGATCAATCTAAGATCAAGTTCTTCAATTCCTAAAATACATCTTTGACCTGGAGGAGGTTTTTTAACTTTTCTACATCTAATAGAAATGAGGTGGCCTTGCTTGTGGAGGTGCTGCCAGAACATACTGTAAACAGACGTTTTCTTTGTACTCAGGGAGGTTGTTAGGGATAATGAGACCAAGACTTGCTGTATACATCAGAGGAAAGCGGCCTGTAGTTCTCCGGCTGAACTAGAACTCCCAGCATCTGTGATGTTTGCTGGGCCTACTGGAAGTTATTTGTCAACAACAGGTGGCGTGCTTCAGGTTACCTCAGTCTACTTTACGCACTATATGTACCATGTACAGTGCCTTGTAAAAGTATTCAACCCCCTTTGCATTTTTCATGTTTTTTTGCCTCACAACCTGGAATTACAATGGATTGTGTGCAGGTGTGCATCATTTCATTCACTGAACATGCCTACAACTGTGACGTTGTGTTTTTTTATATATTGTGAATCAAACAACATTTAGGACAACATAACAGAAAACTTTGGCGTGCATAACTATTCACCCCCCTAAAGTCAGTACTTTGTTGAGCCACCTTTTGCGGCAATTACAATTGCAAGTCGCTTTGGATAAGTCTTTATGAGCTTGCCACATCTTGCCCCTGGGATTTTTGCCCATTCCTCAAGGCAAAACTGCTCCAGCTCCTTCATGTTGGATGGTTTCCGCTTGTGAACATCAATCTTCAAGTCTGACCACAGATTCTCAATTGGATTGAGATCTGGGCTGTGACTTGGCCATTCCAACACATTTAAATGTTTCCCCTTAAACCACCCGAGTGTTACTTTAGCAGTATGCTTCTGGTCATTGTCCTGCTGGAAGGTGAACCTCCGTCCCAGTCTCAAATCACAGGCAGACTGAAACAGGTTTTGCTCAAGAATATCCCTGTACTTAGCACCATCCATTTTTCCCTCAACTCGAATCAGTTTCCCAGTCCCTGTTGCTGAATACATCCCCCCAGCATGATGCTGCCACCACCATGTGTCACTGAGGGGATGGTGTTCTTGGGGTGATGGAATGTGTTGGGTTTGCGCCAAATATAGCGTTTTCCTTGGTGGACGAATTGTTCAATTTTAGTCTCATCTGACCAGAGCACCTTCCTCCATACATTTGGGGAGTCGCCTACATGCCTTTTGGCAAACTCAAATCGTGTCTTCTTATTTTTATCACTAAGTAATGGCTTTTTTCTGGCCACTCTTCCATAAAGCCCAGTTCTATGGAGTGTACGGCTTATTGTGGTCACATGCACAGATACACCAGTCTCTGCTGTGGAACTCTGCAACTCCTTCAGGGTTACCTTTGGTCTCTGTGCTGCCTCTCTGATTAATGCCCTCCTTGCCCGGGCTGTGAGTTTTGGTGTGCGGCCCTCTCTTGGTAGGTTTGTTGTGGTACCATGTTCTTTCCATTTGATGATCATGGATTTGATGGTGCTCCGGGGGATCATCAAAGATTTGGATATTTTTTTACAACCCAACCCAGAATTGTACTTCTCAGCAACTTTGTCCCTGACTTGTTTGAAGAGCTCCTTGGTCCTCATGGTGTGATACCTCTTGCTTAGTGTTGTTGCAGTCTCTGGGGCCTCTCAGAAAAGGTGAGTTTATACTGACAGATCATGTGACACTTAGATGTCACACAGGTGGCCTTCATTTCACTAATTATGTGACTTCTGAAGGTAATTGGTTGCACCAGAACTTTTGAGGGGCTTCATAGCAAAAGGGGGAGATTACATATGCACATGCCAATTTTCAGAATTTTATTTATAAAGATTCTTTTTTATATAAATTTTTCTCATTTCACTTCACCAAATTAGACTATTTTGTGCAGATCCATCACATAAAATTCAGATTAAAAAAAATATAAATTACAGGTTGTAATGTAACAAAAAAGGTAAAGAGCCAAGGGGGTGAATACTTTTGCAAGGCACTGTAAATATGTATGTATGTGACCAACATACACAACTGTTTGTATTAAACGTATTAGCACTTTATTGCACACATCCTGGCAGGAAGATGCTCTGTGCTGCTGCTGCTCATATTTGCCCACCCCATCAGCTTGGTGGTTCAGAATTATTTTTTTTTAATTGAAAGGAGAATGCAGGAGACGCTGTCTGTGGCCATTACAATTTCTGCACATTCATAAACCATAAAATTAAATGTCAGGCAGCAATGTCCCAACCAGCACATAATGCAAAGAAAAGAGGTGCAAGATGGAATTGTCCTTTGGCTCTCCCACCCACCCTTACGTTGTATATATGAAACAGGACATTCACAGTGTAACAAACCAATCACTTCAGCAACAGAGACTGCCACTTGTGGCTGAAATGATTGGTTTGTTTGGGCCCCCACAAAACAAGCTGCCAATGTGCAGTGGACATTGGTGGCAATGATCCCACACACAATCTGACCTTACAATACATTAGATGTCATCATCGTCATCCTCATCACTTTGTATATCCTCTTCTTCACACAATATGAATTTCTCCCCGCTGGAATCCACCATTACAGGCGCCTTTGTAATTTTTTTACTTAATTGCTGGTAAAGGTCTTTCTCATGGAATTTGTAATTCATTTTGATCATCTTTTTCACATTTTGGTGACGTAACCTCCTACGCCGATCACTGACAAGGTTGCCAGCTGTGCTAAAAACTCTTACACACTGGAGGGTGGGCAACTTAAGTAAAGCAGAGCCAGTTTGTGTAAGGGACTCCAAATTGCCTCTTTTTCCAGCCAGTAGTGAAAGGGACTGTCTGACTTGCCTATTTAGATGCTATCCCTAAAATAAACATCCACCATTCTCTGAATGGTGACCGTATCAGAAAGTCACGGTAGACATGTCACTAATTGTAGGTAGTTCTTTCAGACCCGACCAGATGTCATAAGGTTTTGCTGACTCATATGCATCACCAGCAGCAGTGGGTCTCTTAGGAAAATTTTGTTTTTTTTCCTGGCAGCCACAGAAACTGAAGGAGGAGATGCTGCCATGTCACATGCATCTTGAGCTGCCAATTTTTTCACCAACAGCTCTTTGCATCTCTTTAGATTTGTGTCTGTCGGAAAGAAAGACACAACGTATAACTTAAACCTAGGATCAAGTATGGTCGCCAAAATATAGTGATCCGATTTCCAGACATTGACTACCCTTGGATCCTGGCGAAGCGGATGAAGGGCTTGATCTACAAGACCGACATACTTAGTGGAATCACTCCGTTTCAGCTCCTCCTTCAGTTTCTCCAGCTGCTTTTGCAAAAGTTTGATTAGGGGACTGACCTGACTCAAGCTGGCAGTGTCTGAACTAACTTCACATGTGGCAATGTCAAAGGGTTTGAGAACCTTGCACAACACGGAAATTATTGTCCACTGCACTTGACTAAGGTGCATTCCTGCTCCTTTCCCTATGTCATAGGCCATTGTGTAGCCTTGGATGGCCTTTTGCTGCTCCTCCATCCGCTGAAGCATATAGAGGGTAGAATTCCACCTAGTTACTGCCTCTTGCTTCAGCTGATGGCAGGACAAACAGTCCTTGCTGGTGCTGCAATCTTCGACATGAAGTTGCTAAATGTCGAAAATATCCCAAAATCTTTTCGGCCACCGAGAGCATCTCCTGCACTCCCCTGTAATTTCTTAAAAAATGTTGCACCACCAAATTGTGTGAGCAAAACATGGGTTGTGTTCGAATTCACCCAGATGTAATGCTCTCACAATATCGGTGGCATTGTCAGAATCTCAAATCCTGAGGAGAGTCCAAGGGGGGGGTATTTTTGTCTTTTGCCCCGGCATGACAATGTGCTTTTTCATACTGTACTATGGGCAACAACTGTTGCCTGATTTACACAAACAACATCTTCGGCATCAACATCCTCATCATCCTTGATAGCGCCAACTACAGAAATATCCTCCTCATCCTCCTGGTGCAATTCCACAGAAGCATCCTCGATTTCTACGTCAGCATGTTGACTTGTGCTGCTCATCCCCACATTTGCAGAGGGTACACAAATGGTGGAAGGAGGATCCTCTTCAAGTACAGTATTAGAAAGGTCAGGCTCACACATGGCAACCGCGAACACACTTGGACTCTCCTCGGGAATCTGTGACTTTTTCTAAGCACACATTTGGTTCATGTGCCTTAGCGATTTTCAATTTTTTGACACTTCCACAGGGAGAAGGGTTTACATCATTATAAGATGCAGAACCACCAGTCATAAATAAAGGCCAATGTCTTATCCTTTTCTTGCCACTTTGTGCAGTAAATGGCATATTGTCAATTTTTTGTTTCTTTGCAGCTAACTTAGATTTTCATTTTTTTTTCTTTAACACTGTAAAACATTGCTTGTTTGATTTTAAATGCCCTGACTTAACCCTTGGGCATTGGCCTTCGTAGATGACGTTGACTGCCTTGTAGCGTCATCATGACTGCTGGCAGCAGCTGCAAGACTGGTATGTGGTTCCTGCTCTCCTTTCATTTGATTGCCCTGCATATCAACAAACTTATACTGCGGTCTGACCGACAGTGTCACCAAACAATATTTTTTTTAACACTGGGGAAGAGCACCCCTGAACGAGGCAGCAGCCCCTTGATGAACAACACAGAAAGCATCCCTTCTTTATGGACAGCAAAGCACCCCTGCCGAGTGCAGACAGGCAACCTGCAGTGCACAAATACGTGGATGACAAACTGCGGTCTGGCTGGCAGTGTCACCAAACAATAATAGCGCAGCTAAGTTGCTAACGCGCACACAGAAATTATTTTTTTTTTTAAAGCGTTTTTATTTTCTTTTACACTGAGGAACAGGAAGGGCATTACTAATGAGGCATTAACATTGGGGCACAACTAATGAGGGCACTACTAAAGAGGGCATTGCATAGGGGGCTCTGTATAAGGGGCACCACTACTGGGGACACTGAATAAGGGGCACCACTGCTGTGGGCATTACGTGTCAGGGGTACTACTGCTGTGGGCATTATGTGTATTAGGGGCACTACTGCTGTGGGCATTGTATAAGGGACACTAATGTGGGCATTGTGTAAAAGGGGCACTACTGTATGTCCTAACATGAATAAAGGGCACTACTACTGTATGTGGTGTAATACGAATTTGGGGCACAATGGGCCTGAGTCACTATTGCCATTGCAGCTGCCATTACACATGCAGGTCTGCTCCGAAATTATGCTAATGACTGCAGCCACATAGCTATTATAGAGACGCCCAAAGCTGGCACAGAGATGCCCAAAGTCGGCACAGAGACGCCCAAAGCCAGTATAGAGACGCCCACTACCGCTATCACACATCTGTAATTCCTTGCAGTCCTGCGTATACATCAGGTATATAGGAGAAAAGGTGCGCTGTATAACCTAATGCTATCCTATATATAGAACCTAGCTGCTGACAACCGAGGGGTTCTGTCAAAAACCCTCAAAAAACATAAAATATGTGAATAGTGTCTGCACTAGTATCTATATAAATTCCCAAGGCTGTTAAAATAACAATAAAATGTATTCAACATACATACTGTATATACTGCAGCTCACCTTAATAAAACAAATAAACAGTAAATACTATTGCCATATCTCCTAATTTGAAGTAAAGGTGCCCACACACATACCGATCTGCCCACGATCAGCCGATGTGTACGATTTGTGTACGATTTCCCTTGAAACTCTCCCCGGCAGCACTGCACATGATCGGCACACGATCTCCACACAATTTAGTGTCCAATCTTCAAACAATATCTCCTGCATCCAGACTGTCACAGTGCATCGCGTCCTAGATTGTCAGATCTGCCCTACTGCACGGCAGATCTGAAGATGCGATGTGCGACCAGCGGGGACACGCATAGTGATTGTCAGTGGGGGACTCACGATTTCCTCATCATTTGGCCATATTTTACACAATCTGTCTTCGTGTAAAATATCGCTATGTGTGTGGGCACCTTTAGAGTGTTACAATGTAACTGAAGCACAAGATAGATACATTGGGGGGAATTCAATTGTTTTAGATTTTTTTTCCCTTGATAAACTTGTGTTTAGGTGTGATAAAATTTAGTTGCTATTCAATTGTACATTTTTTGGTGGTGGTAATTGTGATTTATCACGCCTAAATTCAGCCTGTAACATGGCCAGGGCTATTCAATTGTTGCAAATTAGGCATGATTAAAAAAATCTTTGACGACCTATTTTTTACTTTATCACCTGTAATTTCTCACCAGACCTAGGGGATGTGAGTATGTAACAAAAAGTATTTAAATATTTGAATTTTATTAATGTTTAACTGGCATGTAATTGTTAGGTGTTATTATCAATTATTCATCAAATATTTAAATAAAATTGATTTTTTTTACTGTAATAACCTGCCTATCAGACAGGCGGTCCTGGTATGACTGTTATAACCTGCCTATCAGACAGGCGGTCCTGGTATGACTGTTATAACGTGCCTATCAGACAGGCGGTCCTGGTATGACTGTAATAACCTGCCTATCAGACAGGCGGTCCTGGTATGACTGTAATAACCTGCCTATCAGACAGGCGGTCCTGGTATGACTGTAGTAACCTGCCTATCAGACAGGCGGTCCTGGTATGACTGTTATAACCTGCCTATCAGATAGGCGGTCCTGGTATGACTGTTATAACCTGCCTATCAGACAGGCGGTCCTGGTATAACTGTAATAACCTGCCTATCAGACCGGGCGGTCCTGGTATGACTGTTATAACCTGCCTATCAGATAGGCAGTCCTGGTATGACTGTTATAACCTGCCTATCAGACAGGCGGTCCTGGTATGACTGTTATAACCTGCCTATCAGATAGGCAGTCCTGGTATGACTGTAATAACCTGCCTATCAGACAGGCGGTCCTGGTATGACTGTTATAACCTGCCTATCAGATAGGAGGTCCTGGTATGACTGTTATAACCTGCCTATCAGACAGGCAGTCCTGGTATGACTGTAATAACCTGCCTATCAGACAGGCGGTCCTGGTATGACTGTAATAACCTGCCTATCAGACCGGACGGTCCTGGTATGACTGTAATAACCTGCCTATCAGACAGGCGGTCCTGGTATGACTGTAATAACCTGCCTATCAGATAGGCGGTCCTGGTATGACTAATAACCTGCCTATCAGACAGGCGGTCCTGGTATGACTGTAATAACCTACCTATCACACAGGCGGTCCTGTTATGACTGTAATAGGCTGCCTATCAGACAGGCGGTCCTGGTATGACTGTAATAACCTGCCTATCAGACAGGCAGTCCTGGTATGACTGTAGTAACCTGCCTATCAGACAGGCGGTCCTGGCATGACTGTAATAACCTGCCTATCAGACAGGCGGCCCTGGTATGACTGTAGTAACCTGCCTATCAGACAGGTGGTCCTGGTATGACTGTAATAACCTGCCTATCAGACAGGCGGTCCTGGTATGACTGTAATAACCTACCTATCACACAGGCGGTCCTGGTATGACTGTAATAACCTGCCTATCAGACAGGCGGTCCTGGTATAACTGTAATAACCTGCCTATCAGACCGGGCGGTCCTGGTATGACTGTAGTAACCTGCCTATCAGACAGGCGGTCCTGGTATGACTGTTATAACCTGCCTATCAGATAGGCAGTCCTGGTATGACTGTTATAACCTGCCTATCAGACAGGCGGTCCTGGTATGACTGTTATAACCTGCCTATCAGATAGGCAGTCCTGGTATGACTGTAATAACCTGCCTATCAGACAGGCGGTCCTGGTATGACTGTTATAACCTGCCTATCAGACAGGCGGTCCTGGTATGACTGTTATAACCTGCCTATCAGATAGGCAGTCCTGGTATGACTGTTATAACCTGCCTATCAGACAGGCAGTCCTGGTATGACTGTAATAACCTGCCTATCAGACAGGCGGTCCTGGTATGACTGTAATAACCTGCCTATCAGACCGGACGGTCCTGGTATGACTGTAATAACCTGCCTATCAGACAGGCGGTCCTGGTATGACTGTAATAACTTGCCTATCAGATAGGCGGTCCTGGTATGACTGTAATAACCTGCCTATCATATAGGCGGTCCTTGTATGACTATAATAACCTGCCTATCAGACAGGCGGTCCTGGTATGACTGTAATAACCTACCTATCACACAGGCGGTCCTGTTATGACTGTAATAGGCTGCCTATCAGACAGGCGGTCCTGGTATGACTGTAATAACCTGCCTATCAGACAGGCAGTCCTGGTATGACTGTAGTAACCTGCCTATCAGACAGGCGGTCCTGGCATGACTGTAATAACCTGCCTATCAGACAGGCGGCCCTGGTATGACTGTAGTAACCTGCCTATCAGACAGGCGGTCCTGGTATGACTGTAATAACCTGCCTATCAGACAGGCGGTCCTGGTATGACTGTAATAACCTACCTATCACACAGGCGGTCCTGGTATGACTGTAATAACCTGCCTATCAGACAGGCGGTCCTGGTATAACTGTAATAACCTGCCTATCAGACCGGACGGTCCTGGTATGACTGTAATAACCTGCCTATCAGACAGGCGGTCCTGGTATGACTGTAATAACCTGCCTATCAGACAGGCGGTCCTGGTATGACTGTAATAACCTGCCTATCAGACAGGCGGTCCTGGTATGACTGTAATAACCTGCCTATCAGACAGGCGGTCCTGGTATGACTGTAATAACCTGCCTATCAGATAGGCGGTCCTGGTATGACTAATAACCTGCCTATCAGACAGGCGGTCCTGGTATGACTGTAATAACCTACCTATCACACAGGCGGTCCTGTTATGACTGTATAAGGCTGCCTATCAGACAGGCGGTCCTGGTATGACTGTAATAACCTGCCTATCAGACAGGCAGTCCTGGTATGACTGTAGTAACCTGCCTATCAGACAGGCGGTCCTGGCATGACTGTAATAACCTGCCTATCAGACAGGCGGCCCTGGTATGACTGTAGTAACCTGCCTATCAGACAGGTGGTCCTGGTATGACTGTAATAACCTGCCTATCAGACAGGCGGTCCTGGTATGACTGTAATAACCTACCTATCACACAGGCGGTCCTGGTATGACTGTAATAACCTGCCTATCAGACAGGCGGTCCTGGTATAACTGTAATAACCTGCCTATCAGACCGGGCGGTCCTGGTATGACTGTAGTAACCTGCCTATCAGACAGGCGGTCCTGGTATGACTGTTATAACCTGCCTATCAGATAGGCAGTCCTGGTATGACTGTTATAACCTGCCTATCAGACAGGCGGTCCTGGTATGACTGTTATAACCTGCCTATCAGATAGGCAGTCCTGGTATGACTGTAATAACCTGCCTATCAGACAGGCGGTCCTGGTATGACTGTTATAACCTGCCTATCAGATAGGCAGTCCTGGTATGACTGTTATAACCTGCCTATCAGACAGGCAGTCCTGGTATGACTGTAATAACCTGCCTATCAGACAGGCGGTCCTGGTATGACTGTAATAACCTGCCTATCAGACCGGACGGTCCTGGTATGACTGTAATAACCTGCCTATCAGACAGGCGGTCCTGGTATGACTGTAATAACCTGCCTATCAGATAGGCGGTCCTGGTATGACTGTAATAACCTGCCTATCATATAGGCGGTCCTTGTATGACTATAATAACCTGCCTATCAGACAGGCGGTCCTGGTATGACTGTAATAACCTACCTATCACACAGGCGGTCCTGTTATGACTGTAATAGGCTGCCTATCAGACAGGCGGTCCTGGTATGACTGTAATAACCTGCCTATCAGACAGGCAGTCCTGGTATGACTGTAGTAACCTGCCTATCAGACAGGCGGTCCTGGCATGACTGTAATAACCTGCCTATCAGACAGGCGGCCCTGGTATGACTGTAGTAACCTGCCTATCAGACAGGCGGTCCTGGTATGACTGTAATAACCTGCCTATCAGACAGGCGGTCCTGGTATGACTGTAATAACCTACCTATCAGACAGGCGGTCCTGGTATGACTGTAATAACCTGCCTATCAGACAGGCGGTCCTGGTATAACTGTAATAACCTGCCTATCAGACAGGCAGTCCTGGTATGACTGTAGTAACCTGCCTATCAGACAGGCGGTCCTGGCATGACTGTAATAACCTGCCTATCAGACAGGCGGCCCTGGTATGACTGTAGTAACCTGCCTATCAGACAGGCGGTCCTGGTATGACTGTAATAACCTGCCTATCAGACAGGCGGTCCTGGTATGACTGTAATAACCTACCTATCACACAGGCGGTCCTGGTATGACTGTAATAACCTGCCTATCAGACAGGCGGTCCTGGTATAACTGTAATAACCTGCCTATCAGACCGGACGGTCCTGGTATGACTGTAATAACCTGCCTATCAGACAGGCGGTCCTGGTATGACTGTAATAACCTGCCTATCAGACAGGCGGTCCTGGTATGACTGTAATAACCTGCCTATCAGACAGGCGGTCCTGGTATGACTGTAATAACCTGCCTATCAGACAGGCGATCCTGGTATGACTGTAATAACCTGCCTATCAGATAGGCGGCCCTGGTATGACTGTAATAACCTGCCTATCAGACAGGCGGTCCTGGTATGACTGTAATAACCTGCCTATCAGACAGGCGGCCCTGGTATGACTGTAATAACCTGCCTATCAGACAGGCGGCCCTGGTATGACTGTAATAACCTGCCTATCAGACAGGCGGTCCTGGTATGACTGTAATAACCTGCCTATCAGACAGGCGGCCCGGGTATGACTGTAATAACCTGCCTATCAGATAGGCGGCCCTGGTATGACTGTAATAACCTGCCTATCAGACAGGCGGTCCTGGTATGACTGTAATAACCTGCCTATCAGACAGGCGGTCCTGGTATGACTGTAATAACCTGCCTATCAGATAGGCGGCCCTGGTATGACTGTAATAACCTGCCTATCAGACAGGCGGCTCGGGTATGACTGTAATAACCTGCCTATCAGATAGGCGGCCCTGGTATGACTGTAATAACCTGCCTATCAGACAGGCGGCCCGGGTATGACTGTAATAACCTGCCTATTATATAGGCGGTCCTGGTATGACTGTAATAACCTGCCTATCAGATAGGCGGTCCTGGTATGACTGTAATAACCTGCCTATCAGATAGGCGGCCCTGGTATGACTGTAATAACCTGCCTATCAGACAGGCGGTCCTGGTATGACTGTAATAACCTGCCTATCAGACCGGACGGTCCTGGTATGACTGTAATAACCTGCCTATCAGACAGGCGGTCCTGGTATGACTGTAATAACCTGCCTATCAGACAGGCGGCCCTGGTATGACTGTAATAACCTGCCTATCAGATAGGCGGTCCTGGTATGACTGTAATAACCTGCCTATCAGACAGGCGGCCCTGGTATGACTGTAATAACCTGCCTATCAGACAGGCGGTCCTGGTATGACTGTAATAACCTGCCTCGTTTATTCATTTACAAATAGTGGTGATAACAGATGTTAATTAACAGGGCAAACATGTGAGCAGTAAAAACGAGGCCCCCAAGTAGAACAGCTGTTACTTATTGAGACCATAGAGATTTTCTGTGCTGGAGCTGCTGATACAGAAGAGAATGAAGCAGTAACCTGCAGACGTGTCTGTGATGTACAATGCTCAGGGTTTATGTACATGGCGTTTACTGCAGATTGGCCCAATGCGTCATTTGCTCTGTATTACAGCTCAGCTTTCTTGCTGCAGTCGGTGTAAATGGAGGACAGAGAACATGAGCTGTCACAGCTGAGAGGAGAAGCTGCAGTTACGGGTCAGCATCGATCGGGTACATGTGTGTGAACTGGGGAAACATGAAACCACTAAGAAGCATTTTGCTGAGAGAGGGGAAATGTGAGGAGGTTATGACACCAGCGTTATGAGGTTTGATCCATGCTCTACTGCATTTTTAATTAAAGGGACTTTACAATGAGTTGACCCTCTTTATTGAATGAAGGTACTTGCTAGGAGCGGTGACTGTAATAATGAAAATGGAGGGTAGCAGCAGGCGTCACGGTGGCACAGTGATTACCACCCAGTGATAGGGCCTTGGCTGCTATCCAACCAGAGCAATAATATACAGTATGTGTGGAGTTTGTATGTTCTCTACGTGTTTGTGTGAATCTCCTCCAGGTCAGAACTATACTGACATGATAACTGGCTTGCTATGACACTGTGTGGATGTGTAATCTGTTATTGTCATGTGCTAAAAGAAAATACTAGGCCTCAGTACTGAGTGGCATGGCTGCAGCGTGAGGGGGGTGTGTCACTAGAGGGGGCACAGTACCAGGGGTGCCCACACCACCGCCTCTCAGCACCCCCGGTTATAGAGGTGCTAGGTAAATGGGACAATTGTAAACTGAAGTCGACAATAATTTATTCTAAACCTTTATGTCTGTGAACAGCAGCAGGGGTCCCCACCGAGCTCCACAGAATGTGGGTCACCTACACAACAGAAGCAGCACAGCCTGAGCACAGCTATATGGCAACATATCCGTGTACACCTGTGCAACTGACGTGTTCTAAAAGATCATCACTGAGGACATCCTACTGTCACATTGGCCTGTGGTGAACCTGAGTTCCAGTGTCTGTAAGGATCGGTCTATTTTAGAGAGGCACCACAGGTAGGGTTACCAATCCAGCCCTATACATCTGGATCCGTGTCACATTTTCTGCATTTACATAACAATTCATGTTGTACGTCTACGGAACAACAAACACATGAACTAGGGCCCTGATTCAGAGCCGGACGCTCTGACCAGAGCGCTCGCTCTGAATCAGGGCCCACCTCCATAATTATGGAGCGTCCTCCTGGACGCTCGTATAGCTGTGGGTCACCACCCACAGCCTATACGAGCGTGCAGGTTGATGGTCGCGATGGTCTTGACCATCGCCACTGCGAGCTGGAGCCTGCGGTTGAGTTTCTCAACCGCAAGGCCCGAAGTGATTTTGGCTCTATCAGAGCCAAAATCACTCCCACTGACATCACTAGTGATGTCAGTGGGCCGGCTTCTGACGGTAGGCGTCTAGGAGGCACGCCCCCGGCACGCCCACCAAAGGGGGCGTGCTGTCAATCAACATCGACAACACGCCCTCTTTGATCAGACACAATGAGCGAAGGAAAGCCCTTCGCTCGTCGCGTCTCGCGCATGCGCACGACGGAGCTCCCTCCGTCGTGCGCATGCGCAGTGCACACCATCGACCCACTTGCGAGCGGTCAGCCGCTCGCGAGTGGGTCTGAATCAGGCCCTAAGTGCAGCACATTGCATGGGTATTTCATTTATCTGGATTTACACGGATGACCTGGCTATCATTACATGCAACATGCTCACCCATTGTGTCACAGCTGAAGCAGTGACATTGTGTCAGTAAGACGGCGCAGGGAATGTGCATCAGCTGAAGCAGTGACATTGTGTAAGTAAAACGGCGCAGGGAATGTGTATCAGCTGAAGCAGTGACATTGTGTCAGTAAGAGGGCGCAGGGACTGTGTATCAGCTGAAGCAGTGACATTGTGTCAGTAAGACGGCGCAGGGAATGTGTATCAGCTGAAGCAGTGACATTGTGTCAGTAAAACGGTGCAGGGACTGTGTATCAGGTGAAGCAGTGACATTGTGTCAGTAAGACGGCGCAGGGAATGTGTATCAGCTGAAGCAGTGACATTGTGTCAGTAAGACGGCACAGGGAATGTGTATCAGCTGAAGCAGTGACATTGTGTCAGTAAGATGGCGCAGGGAATGTGTATCACCTGAAGCAGTGACATTGTGTCAGTAAGACGGCGCAGGGAATGTGTATCAGCTGAAGCAGTGACATTGTGTCAGTAAGACGGCGCAGGGAATGTGCATCAGCTGAAGCAGTGACATTGTGTAAGTAAAACGGCGCAGGGAATGTGTATCAGCTGAAGCAGTGACATTGTGTCAGTAAGACGGCGCAGGGACTGTATCAGCTGAAGCAGTGACATTGTGTCAGTAAGACGGCGCAGGGAATGTGTATCAGCTGAAGCAGTGACATTGTGTCAGTAAAACGGCGCAGGGACTGTGTATCAGCTGAAGCAGTGACATTGTGTCAGTAAGACGGCGCAGGGAATGTGTATCAGCTGAAGCAGTGACATTGTGTCAGTAAGACGGCACAGGGAATGTGTATCAGCTGAAGCAGTGACATTGTGTCAGTAAGACGGCGCAAGGAATGTGTATCAGCTGAAGCAGTGATATTGTGACAGTGAGACGGCGCAGGGAATGTGTATCAGCTGAAGCAGTGACATTGTGTCTATAAGACGGCGCAGGGAATGTGTAACAGCTGAAGCAGTGATATTGTGTCAGTAAGATGGCGCAGGGACTGTGTATCAGCTGAAGCAGTGACATTGTGTCAGTAAGACGGCGCAGGGAATGTGTATCAGCTGAAGCAGTGACATTGTGTCAGTAAGACGGCGCAGGGAATGTGTATCAGCTGAAGCAGTGACATTGTGTCAGTAAGACGGCGCAGGGACTGTGTATCAGCTGAAGCAGTGATATTGTGTCAGTAAGGCGGCGCAGGGAATGTATATCAGCTGAAGCAGTGATATTGTGTCTATAAGACGGTGCAGGGAATGTGTATCAGCTGAAGCAGTGACATTGTGTCATTAAGACGGCGCAGGGAATGTGTATCAGCTGAAGCAGTGACATTGTGTCATTAAGACGGCGCAGGGAATGTGTATCAGCTGAAGCAGTGACATTGTGTCAGTAAGACGGCGCAGGGAATGTGTATCAGCTGAAGCAGTGACATTGTGTCAGTAAGACGGCGCAGGGAATGTGTATCAGCTGAAGCAGTGACATTGTGTCAGTAAGATGGCGCAGGGAATGTACAGTATATCACCTGAAGCAGTGACATTGTGTCAGTAAGACAGCGCAGGGAATGTGTATCAGCTGAAGCAGTGACATTGTGTCAGTAAGACGGTGCAGGGAATGTGTATCAGCTGAAGTAGTGACATTGTGTCAGTAAGACGGCGCAGGGAATGTGTATCAGCTGAAGCAGTGACATTGTGTCATTAAGACGGCGCAGGGAATGTGTATCAGCTGAAGCAGTGACATTGTGTCAGTAAGACAGCGCAGGGAATGTGTATCAGCTGAAGCAGTGACATTGTGTCATTAAGACGGCGCAGGGAATGTGTATCAGCTGAAGCAGTGACATTGTGTCAGTAAGACGGCACAGGGAATGTGTATCAGCTGAAGCAGTGACATTGTGTCAGTAAGACGGCGCAGGGAATGTGTATCAGCTGAAGCAGTGACATTGTATCAGTAAGACGGCACAGGGAATGTGTATCAGCTGAAGCAGTGACATTGTGTCGATAAGACGGCGCAGGGAATGTGTATCAGCTGAAGCAGTGACATTGTGTCGATAAGACGGCGCAGGGAATGTGTATCAGCTGAAGCAGTGACATTGTGTCAGTAAGACGGCGCAGGGAATGTGTATCAGCTGAAGCAGTGACATTGTGTCATTAAGACGGCGCAGGGAATGTGTATCAGCTGAAGCAGTGACATTGTGTCAGTAAGACGGCGCAGGGAATGTATATCAGCTGAAGCAGTGATATTGTGTCAGTAAGACGGCGCAGGGAATGTGTATCAGCTGAAGCAGTGACATTGTGTCAGTAAGACGGCGCAGGGAATGTGTATCAGCTGAAGCAGTGACATTGTGTCAGTAAGACGGCATAGGGAATGTGTATCAGCTGAAGCAGTGACATTGTGTCGATAAGACGGCGCAGGGAATGTGTATCAGCTGAAGCAGTGACATTGTGTCGATAAGACGGCGCAGGGAATGTGTATCAGCTGAAGCAGTGACATTGTGTCAGTAAAACGGTGCAGGGAATGTATATCAGCTGAAGCAGTGACATTGTGTCAGTAAGACGGCGCAGGGAATGTATATCAGCTGAAGCAGTGACATTGTGTCAGTAAGACGGCGCAGGGAATATGTATCAGCTGAAGCAGTGACATTGTGTCATTAAGACGGCGCAGGGAATGTGTATCAGCTGAAGCAGTGACATTGTGTCAGTAAGACGGCACAGGGAATGTGTATCACCTGAAGCAGTGACATTGTGTCGATAAGACGGCGCAGGGAATGTATATCAGCTGAAGCAGTGACATTGTGTCAGTAAGACGGCGCAGGGAATATGTATCAGCTGAAGCAGTGATATTGTGTCAGTAAGACGGCGCAGGGAATGTATATCAGCTGAAGCAGTGACATTGTGTCTATAAGACGGCGCAGGGAATGTGTATCAGCTGAAGCACTGACATTGTGTCAGTAAGACGGCGCAGGGAATGTGTATCAGCTGAAGCACTGACATTGTGTCAGTAAGACCGCGCAGGGAATGTGTATCAGCTGAAGCAGTGACATTGTGTCAGTAAGACCGCGCAGGGAATGTATATCAGCTGAAGCAGTGATATTGTGTCTATAAGACGGTGCAGGGAATGTGTATCAGCTGAAGCAGTGACATTGTGTCAGTAAGACGGCGCAGGGAATATGTATCAGCTGAAGCAGTGATATTGTGTCAGTAAGACGGCGCAGGGAATGTATATCAGCTGAAGCAGTGACATTGTGTCTATAAGACGGCGCAGGGAATGTATATCAGCTGAAGCAGTGACATTGTGTCATTAAGACGGCGCAGGGAATGTGTATCAGCTGAAGCAGTGGCATTGTGTCAGTAAGACGGCGCAGGGACTGTGTATCAGCTGAAGCAGTGACATTGTGTCTATAAGACGGCGCAGGGAATGTGTATCAGCTGAAGCAGTGACATTGTGTCAGTAAGACGGCGCAGGGAATGTGTATCAGCTGAAGCAGTGACATTGTGTCGATAAGACGGCGCAGGGAATGTGTATCAGCTGAAGCAGTGACATTGTGTCGATAAGATGGCGCAGGGACTGTGTATCAGCTGAAGCAGTGACATTGTGTCTATAAGACGGCGCAGGGAATGTGTATCAGCTGAAGCAGTGACATTGTGTCAGTAAGATGGTGCAGGGAATGTGTATCAGCTGAAGCAATGACATTGTGTCGATAAGACGGTGCAGGGAATGTGTATCAGCTGAAGCAGTGACATTGTGTCAGTAAGACGGTGCAGGGAATGTGTATCAGCTGAAGCAGTGATATTGTGTCAGTAAGGCGGCGCGCAGGGAATGTATATCAGCTGAAGCAGTGATATTGTGTCTATAAGACGGTGCAGGGAATGTGCATCACCTGAAGCAGTGACATTGTGTCGATAAGACGGCGCAGGGAATGTATATCAGCTGAAGCAGTGACATTGTGTCAGTAAGACGGCGCAGGGAATGTGTATCAGCTGAAGCAGTGACATTGTGTCAGTAAGACGGTGCAGGGAATGTGTATCACCTGAAGCAGTGACATTGTTTCAGTAAGACGGCGCAGGGAATGTATATCAGCTGAAGCAGTGACATTGTGTCAGTAAGACGGCGCAGGGAATGTGTATCAGCTGAAGCAGTGATATTGTGTCAGTAAGACGGCGCAGGGAATGTATATCAGCTGAAGCAGTGACATTGTGTCTATAAGACGGCGCAGGGAATGTGTATCAGCTGAAGCAGTGACATTGTGTCAGTAAGACGGCGCAGGGACCTTGTATCAGCTGAAGCAGTGACATTGTGTCAGTAAGATGGCACAGGGAATGTGTATCAGCTGAAGCAGTGACATTGTGTCAGTAAGACGGCGCAGGGAATGTGTATCAGCTGAAGCAGTGACATTGTGTCGATAAGACGGCGCAGGGAATGTGTATCAGCTGAAGCAGTGACATTGTGTCAGTAAGACGGCGCAGGGAATGTGTATCAGCTGAAGCAGTGACATTGTGTCAGTAAGCCGGCGCAGGGAATGTACAGTATATCAGCTGAAGCAGTGATATTGTGTCTATACGACGGCGCAGGGAATGTGTATCAGCTGAAGCAGTGACATTGTGTCAGTAAGACGGCGTAGGGAAAGTACAGTATATCAGCTGAAGCAGTGACATTGTGTCAGTAAGACGATGCAGGGACTGTGTATCAGCTGAAGCAGTGACATTGTGTCAGTAAGACGGCGCAGGGACTGTGTATCAGCTGAAGCAGTGATATTGTGTCAGTAAGACGGCGCAGGGAATGTGTATCAGCTGAAGCAGTGACATTGTGTCTACAAGACGGTGCAGGGAATGTGTATCAGCTGAAGCAGTGACATTGTGTCAGTAAGACGGCGCAGGGAATGTGTATCAGCTGAAGCAGTGACATTGTGTCAGTAAGACGGCGCAGGGAATGTGTATCAGCTGAAGCAGTGATATTGTGTCAGTAAGACGGCGCAGGGAATGTATATCAGCTGAAGCAGTGACATTGTGTCTATAAGACAGCGCAGGGAATGTGTATCAGCTGAAGCAGTGACATTGTGTCAGTAAGACGGCGCAGGGAATGTGTATCAGCTGAAGCAGTGATATTGTGTCAGTAAGACGGCACAGGGAATGTGTATCAGCTGAAGCAGTGACATTGTGTCTATAAGACGGCGCAGGGAATGTGTATCAGCTGAAGCAGTGACATTGTGTCAGTAAGACGGCGTAGGGAAAGTACAGTATATCAGCTGAAGCAGTGACATTGTGTCAGTAAGACGGCGCAGGGAATGTGTATCAGCTGAAGCAGTGACATTGTGTCTATAAGACGGCGCAGGGAATGTGTATCAGCTGAAGCAGTGACATTGTGTCAGTAAGATGGTGCAGGGAATGTGTATCAGCTGAAGCAGTGATATTGTGTCTATAAGACGGTGAAGGGAATGTGTATCAGCTGAAGCAGTGACATTGTGTCAGTAAGACGGCGCAGGGAATGTGTATCAGCTGAAGCAGTGACATTGTGTCAGTAAGACGGCGCAGGGAATGTGTATCAGCTGAAGCAGTGACATTGTGTCAGTAAGGCGGCGCAGGGAATGTGTATCAGCTGAAGCAGTGATATTGTGTCAGTAAGACAGCACAGGGAATGTGTATCAGCTGAAGCAGTGACACTGTGTCAGTAAGACGGCGCAGGGAATGTGTATCAGCTGAAGCAGTGACATTGTGTCAGTAAGACGGCGCAGGGAATGTGTATCAGCTGAAGCAGTGACATTGTGTCAGTAAGACAGCACAGGGAATGTGTATCAGCTGAAGCAGTGACATTGTGTCAGTAAGACGGCGCAGGGAATGTGTATCAGCTGAAGCAGTGACATTGTGTCAGTAAGACGGCGCAGGGAATGTGTATCAGCTGAAGCAGTGACAGTGTGTCAGTAAGACGGCACAGGGAATGTGTATCAGCTGAAGCAGTGACATTGTGTCAGTAAGACGGCGCAGGGAATGTGTATCAGCTGAAGCAGTGACAGTGTGTCAGTAAGACGGCACAGGGAATGTGTATCAGCTGAAGCAGTGACAGTGTGTCAGTAAGACGGCACAGGGAATGTGTATCAGCTGAAGCAGTGACATTGTGTCAGTAAGACGGCGCAGGGAATGTGTATCAGCTGAAGCAGTGACATTGTGTCTATAAGACGGCGCAGGGAATGTGTATCAGCTGAAGCAGTGACATTGTGTCAGTAAGACGGCGCAGGGACCTTGTATCAGCTGAAGCAGTGACATTGTGTCAGTAAGATGGCACAGGGAATGTGTATCAGCTGAAGCAGTGACATTGTGTCAGTAAGACGGCGCAGGGAATGTGTATCAGCTGAAGCAGTGACATTGTGTCGATAAGACGGCGCAGGGAATGTGTATCAGCTGAAGCAGTGACATTGTGTCAGTAAGACGGCGCAGGGAATGTGTATCAGCTGAAGCAGTGACATTGTGTCAGTAAGCCGGCGCAGGGAATGTACAGTATATCAGCTGAAGCAGTGATATTGTGTCTATACGACGGCGCAGGGAATGTGTATCAGCTGAAGCAGTGACATTGTGTCAGTAAGACGGCGTAGGGAAAGTACAGTATATCAGCTGAAGCAGTGACATTGTGTCAGTAAGACGATGCAGGGACTGTGTATCAGCTGAAGCAGTGACATTGTGTCAGTAAGACGGCGCAGGGACTGTGTATCAGCTGAAGCAGTGATATTGTGTCAGTAAGACGGCGCAGGGAATGTGTATCAGCTGAAGCAGTGACATTGTGTCTACAAGACGGTGCAGGGAATGTGTATCAGCTGAAGCAGTGACATTGTGTCAGTAAGACGGCGCAGGGAATGTGTATCAGCTGAAGCAGTGACATTGTGTCAGTAAGACGGCGCAGGGAATGTGTATCAGCTGAAGCAGTGATATTGTGTCAGTAAGACGGCGCAGGGAATGTATATCAGCTGAAGCAGTGACATTGTGTCTATAAGACAGCGCAGGGAATGTGTATCAGCTGAAGCAGTGACATTGTGTCAGTAAGACGGCGCAGGGAATGTGTATCAGCTGAAGCAGTGATATTGTGTCAGTAAGACGGCACAGGGAATGTGTATCAGCTGAAGCAGTGACATTGTGTCTATAAGACGGCGCAGGGAATGTGTATCAGCTGAAGCAGTGACATTGTGTCAGTAAGACGGCGTAGGGAAAGTACAGTATATCAGCTGAAGCAGTGACATTGTGTCAGTAAGACGGCGCAGGGAATGTGTATCAGCTGAAGCAGTGACATTGTGTCTATAAGACGGCGCAGGGAATGTGTATCAGCTGAAGCAGTGACATTGTGTCAGTAAGATGGTGCAGGGAATGTGTATCAGCTGAAGCAGTGATATTGTGTCTATAAGACGGTGAAGGGAATGTGTATCAGCTGAAGCAGTGACATTGTGTCAGTAAGACGGCGCAGGGAATGTGTATCAGCTGAAGCAGTGACATTGTGTCAGTAAGACGGCGCAGGGAATGTGTATCAGCTGAAGCAGTGACATTGTGTCAGTAAGGCGGCGCAGGGAATGTGTATCAGCTGAAGCAGTGATATTGTGTCAGTAAGACAGCACAGGGAATGTGTATCAGCTGAAGCAGTGACACTGTGTCAGTAAGACGGCGCAGGGAATGTGTATCAGCTGAAGCAGTGACATTGTGTCAGTAAGACGGCGCAGGGAATGTGTATCAGCTGAAGCAGTGACATTGTGTCAGTAAGACAGCACAGGGAATGTGTATCAGCTGAAGCAGTGACATTGTGTCAGTAAGACGGCGCAGGGAATGTGTATCAGCTGAAGCAGTGACATTGTGTCAGTAAGACGGCGCAGGGAATGTGTATCAGCTGAAGCAGTGACAGTGTGTCAGTAAGACGGCACAGGGAATGTGTATCAGCTGAAGCAGTGACATTGTGTCAGTAAGACGGCGCAGGGAATGTGTATCAGCTGAAGCAGTGACAGTGTGTCAGTAAGACGGCACAGGGAATGTGTATCAGCTGAAGCAGTGACAGTGTGTCAGTAAGACGGCACAGGGAATGTGTATCAGCTGAAGCAGTGACATTGTGTCAGTAAGACGGCGCAGGGAATGTGTATCAGCTGAAGCAGTGACATTGTGTCAGTAAGACGGCGCAGGGACTGTGTATCAGCTGAGCACTGTGCAGTGCTGGTAGCACACAATTCATCAATGTGATTATTCCCACTCTGCAATCACCGAGACCCCGATATTCATGTCTGTTACTGTCCAGTAAGCTCAATCAATGTTATAAACCTGCCTGGCGGACACATCACAGTTGTCAGCTACATAAGGATGATTTGCAGGGGAAGGAATCATGGCGAAGACGGAAGCACTACCGATGAGATGTATGAAGATGTATGAACAATGTATGAGCAAGTATGTAATAAAATGTTACTTACACACACCGTAGTGTGCTGTTGTTTTTTATCAATTTTTTTATTGCGGGGGTACGGGTGCCGGCCGCCTGCTGGCACCTGCAGTTCCACTGTAAAAAACAACAGTTTAATTCTATTTTCAACACTATTACCCCTGCCCCCACCACCCGGAGGTGTGAGGAAGAGCCCTGGGCTTTAGCTTAAGCCTGAGGTGCTCGGGAGAGGGGGAACCCCTTTATTTTGGGGGTCCCCACCTCCCGAGATCCTCGGCTTGGGCTGTCCGGCTCGGGGTGATAATGCATTGGCCGGGGTGACCTGGTGAAATGGTCCCTTGGCTGCTTTTTTCACATTTAACCTTTTCTTTACATTAAAAACACACTTGTTCGGGAGTGTTTGGCTGCAGTCAGATACTTCAAACTCGGGGGAGAAATCTCGATCACATACACCATCGCAAAACACGATCTCGGCTAAACATGCTTCTTGGGAAATTTGAGTGTTTAAGAAGCCTAAAATCACCCGAGTTTCAGCGATGCAAATCGAGTTTCTAATTGGCAAAACTCGACCAGACACGATTCTTAGTAAATTTACCCCTAAGAATCAATGGCGCATAAAATGATGTTAACTTATTATCATCATCATCATCATCATTTATATGGCGCCACAAGTGTTCTGCAGCGCCTTACAAAGTACTGTACATAAACAAATAGGTTGACCAGTGATTTACAGTACAATACAATATAGGACATGGATAATATACATTGCTACATTCACAACCATAACACCCAGAGCAAAGCAACCAAGTGTTAGGTGACCTAGTGCGGGGTAAGAAGTAGATGAGAGTAGAGTTAGGAGAAGCACAAGAGGGTAGAGGCCCTGCTCATAGGAGCTTACATTCTAAAGGGGAGGGGCAGACAGACAGGGGTGACACAGATTGGGTAGGCTGGGAGGAAGGAAGATGTAGCAACAAGTTAAGATGGGAGCTGGAAGGCTATGATGAAGTAGGGGGTCTTGTGAGCCCGTTTGAAGGATTGTAGAGCGGTGGAGAGTCTGATGGGAAGAGGTAGAGAGTTCCAAAGGTGGGGAGCAGTGCGGGCAAAATCTTGGAGGCGGGAGGAAGTAATCAGCTGGCATGAAATGCGGCGTGTATTTGTTGAACGAAGAGGAGAGTGAAAGGAGATGAGGTCAGAGATGTGAATGGGAGAGGAATGGGTGAGGGCTTTGTAAGTGAGCGTGAGAACCTTGAATTGGGTCCTAAAAGGGAAGGGGAGCCAGTGGAGGGCTTGTAGGAGAGGGGAGGCAGATGTAGGAGAGGGGAGGCAGATGTAGGAGAGGGGAGGCAGATGTAGGAGAGGGGAGGCAGATGTAGAGTGTTTGGAGAGGAAGATGAGCCGAGCAGCAGCACTGAGGACAGACTGGAGAGGGGAGAGAAGGGATTTGGGGAGGCCAGATAGGAGGAGGTTACAGTAGTCCAATCTGGAGATGACCAATGAGTGTATGAGGGTCTCAGTGGTTTCCTGGGTGAGGTAGGGTCTGATCATGGAAATATTTTTAAGATGAAAACGACATAAAGCTGCTGCGGGTCTTGGCCTGTCATAGAAATCAATATGTGACAGCCCCATATAATCAGTGACCACCTAAAACACAAGGAACAGAATGACTTCTGCCCTATAAGATTACGTAACCTCTCCATGTACTCTATAATGCAAAAAACAAGGATCAGAGACACAATCGTACATGGTGGAGAAAGATGCAGTAATGAGCTTATTACAGGGAAACAGGAGATTCTGGAATAAACCCCCATTTGGGAAAGTACGTACCCAGTAACCCCAGTAACCACAGTAACCACAGTAACGCCTCTCTGAAATGAAACAAGGGGCCAGTAACAAATACTTCACTGGACGAAGCCTTGTCACAAGCTTTACAGAGAGCATTATAAAACTAATATGCCAGTGAGGCAAAAATGTCATTATATATATATATATATATATATATATATATATATATATATAATGTCGACCGAGTCACACCGCGGCGCGGCACGACTACAATGGCTGTTAAAACGCACCAGGAGGCTACATGTATGTGGACCCATCTGTAAATGTTATGATGGATGGAACTCGCTGTAATCACACCCAGATATAGTAACTCATACTTAGTCACCCGTGTAGGAGGTGATATCTCCCATAGTTATCTATATATATATGTGCAAATGTCGGCTATAGGGGTAAATTGCACCTCTGTATCCCTTGTCACATGACTCTATTCCTCCTCCTGGCTCTGATCCAAGGAGAAACCCTTTACAGAGTGTCCGCTGTTATTCCTAGCAGCCTCTGAACATGGAGAAAAGCCATTGCAGGATTTCCTTTCCGTGACCACTGTAATCAAATTTAGGTCATTTAACCTTTGTGTTGTAACTGCACTAAATGCATTATGTACGTACTCTCAGAGAGATTACCATCAGCCTCCTGTGTGTGGCCCTGCTCGGTGCATTATGTACGTACTCTCAGAGAGATTACCATCAGCCTCCTGTGTGTGGCCTTGCTCGGTGCAGTATGTACGTACTCTCAGAGAGATTACCATCAGCCTCCTGCGTGTGGCCCTGCTCGGTGCATTATGTACGTACTCTCAGAGAGATTACCATCAGCCTCCTGTGTGTGGCCCTGCTCGGTGCATTATGTACGTACTCTCAGAGAGATTACCATCAGCCTCCTGCGTGTGGCCCTGCTCGGTGCATTATGTATGTACTCTCAGAGAGATTACCATCAGCCTCCTGTGTGTGGCCTTGCTCGGTGCATTATGTACGTACTCTCAGAGAGATTACCATCAGCCTCCTGTGTGTGGCCCTGCTCGGTGCAGTATGTACGTACTCTCAGAGAGATTACCATCAGCCTCCTGCGTGTGGCCCTGCTCGGTGCATTATGTACGTACTCTCAGAGAGATTACCATCAGCCTCCTGTGTGTGGCCCTGCTCGGTGCATTATGTACGTACTCTCAGAGAGATTACCATCAGCCTCCTGCGTGTGGCCCTGCTCGGTGCATTATGTACGTACTCTCAGAGAGATTACCATCAGCCTCCTGCGTGTGGCCCTGCTCGGTGCATTATGTACGTACTCTCAGAGAGATTACCATCAGCCTCCTGCGTGTGGCCCTGCTCGGTGCATTATGTACGTACTCTCAGAGAGATTACCATCAGCCTCCTGTGTGTGGCCTTGCTCGGTGCAGTATGTACGTACTCTCAGAGAGATTACCATCAGCCTCCTGCGTGTGGCCCTGCTCGGTGCATTATGTACGTACTCTCAGAGAGATTACCATCAGCCTCCTGTGTGTGGCCCTGCTCGGTGCATTATGTACGTACTCTCAGAGAGATTACCATCAGCCTCCTGCGTGTGGCCCTGCTCGGTGCATTATGTATGTACTCTCAGAGAGATTACCATCAGCCTCCTGTGTGTGGCCTTGCTCGGTGCATTATGTACGTACTCTCAGAGAGATTACCATCAGCCTCCTGTGTGTGGCCCTGCTCGGTGCAGTATGTACGTACTCTCAGAGAGATTACCATCAGCCTCCTGCGTGTGGCCCTGCTCGGTGCATTATGTACGTACTCTCAGAGAGATTACCATCAGCCTCCTGTGTGTGGCCCTGCTCGGTGCATTATGTACGTACTCTCAGAGAGATTACCATCAGCCTCCTGCGTGTGGCCCTGCTCGGTGCATTATGTACGTACTCTCAGAGAGATTACCATCAGCCTCCTGCGTGTGGCCCTGCTCGGTGCATTATGTACGTACTCTCAGAGAGATTACCATCAGCCTCCTGCGTGTGGCCCTGCTCGGTGCATTATGTACGTACTCTGAGAGAGATTACCATCAGCCTCCTGCGTGTGGCCCTGCTCGGTGCATTATGTACGTACTCTCAGAGAGATTACCATCAGCCTCCTGCGTGTGGCCCTGCTCGGTGCATTATGTACGTACTCTGAGAGAGATTACCATCAGCCTCCTGCGTGTGGCCCTGCTCGGTGCATTATGTACGTACTCTGAGAGAGATTACCATCAGCCTCCTGCGTGTGGCCCTGCTCGGTGCATTATGTACGTACTCTGAGAGAGATTACCATCAGCCTCCTGCGTGTGGCCCTGCTCGGTGCATTATGTACGTACTCTCAGAGAGATTACCATCAGCCTCCTGTGTGTGGCCCTGCTCGATGCATTATGTACGTACTCTCAGAGAGATTACCATCAGCCTCCTGCGTGTGGCCCTGCTCGGTGCATTATGTACGCACTCTCAGAGAGATTACCATCAGCCTCCTGCGTGTGGCCCTGCTCGGTGCATTATGTACGCACTCTCAGAGAGATTACCATCAGCCTCCTGCGTGTGGCCCTGCTCGGTGCATTATGTACGCACTCTCAGAGAGATTACCATCAGCCTCCTGCGTGTGGCCCTGCTCGGTGCATTATGTACGCACTCTCAGAGAGATTACCATCAGCCTCCTGCGTGTGGCCCTGCTCGGTGCATTATGTACGCACTCTCAGAGAGATTACCATCAGCCTCCTGTGTGTGGCCCTGCTCGGTGCATTATGTACGTACTCTCAGAGAGATTACCATCAGCCTCCTGCGTGTGGCCCTGCTCGGTGCATTATGTACGTACTCTCAGAGAGATTACCATCAGCCTCCTGCGTGTGGCCCTGCTCGGTGCATTATGTACGCACTCTCAGAGAGATTACCATCAGCCTCCTGCGTGTGGCCCTGCTCTGCCGGAAAGATCACAAAGCACCAGCGCTGTTAAAATAATAATCAGCTGATCAACAGGAAAACCGTCAGACAGGTCATGAATGCAACAAGAGATGGGAGAAGACTGATCCCACATTGTCCAGAAATCACCTCTTGTGTAGAAATCACAACAAAAGAAAAATAAGATTTTTTGAAATTCACAAATATTTCAATAATGCCAAACAGAAAAAAATGTCTGTGCCGGTTATTGCCGTGTACGCTCTCATTAAATACATCAACCAATGTGCGCAGCCATCTTCACATGAAACAAGCGGTTAGAAGAACCGTCACGAGAACAACATTTAATAGGATTCCACTTTTTTTTAATAAAGCGGCAAATGTTTATGCAGCGCTGTATAAGGCGGTTGAGATGACACGTCCCAATGTAAAGACAGCCCTGCCCCAGTGGGCTTACAATCTAAGAGGAGTGGGGAATATGTGATACATAAGGTAATGGAATAACAATTGCAGCTGGTGGTGAGGAACGTGCCTGTAACTACAGATAAGCAGCAGCCACCATGACGCAGCTTTGGGGATTGGGGCACCGTACGGCTGGGATGGAGAGACGGTGGAAAATGGAGACATGAAATATGAATCAGTCGCTGTATAGTCCTGAGAGTCCGTCGCTGTTCTTCACCATTTATCACAATTAGATCTTCTCCTAATCCCGGAGAAGGTTTTGGCTCTGTAGGTGTAAGGACCCCTCTTGGTAAGATCGGAGTCGCTGTGTGCCTGGCATATGATACTAGGCTCATCATGCTTCCAACTGGACCCAGTTCCAGGACATGTGTTCTCCAGAAGCGTTCAGGGGCAGCCGCGGTCACCACGGAGCAGGCAGAGATAGACTCACTGGCTCCAGTAGCTGACCTGAGATGGTGTGCTGGTAGGTCCTCGGCATGGTGGCTTCTTGGCACGGTTATACTGACTCTCACAGACTTTACATAGCTGGTATATATATGTGAGGAGATGATGATGATGATGTGGTCGCATGTCAGTGACCTAGGCTGCCATAGTGAGCCTTCAGGTAACACATCTTTCACTGGACGGTAACAACAGGACAATATGAATCTCGTTCCGCACAGGAATGAATTATACATGAGCATCCCCTGGATATGACCACAAGGGGCAGACTAAGCCCAGCGGAGCAGCTCACACACACCAGCAGGCTGGACTCAGCTCTCTCAGACCCTGGGAACCTGGGGAGCTCCATTATCTCTGGACTTAACAACGTGAACCAACATTTAGATGCGCAGCTGCGTAACAGCGGATTTGTTATACGAGTCAGCGGCAATCACTGCGTGTGCTGAGGTTCCAGACGTCTTACAGGACTTGCAGCTCTGTACATTTACACTGCAGGAAAGGTCCTTACCAAAGCTCCTTTCTGAATTAGGGGTATATTTATGAAGCAGTGAGAATCACTTTCACCCACGTTTTTGGCAGAGAAAGGGGTTATCGCCGCTTATCCCAAATCACCCAAGGAAACCACAGAGAAATGACAGATTTGCCCACTGCGGCCTCACTTTCTGCCATCTCAAGACGACCTCTTATTGCATTGTGGACTGGCTCGGTCGTATAGCGTTCTGCCACCAGCTAACGCCGCCTCCATTTAGCGCACTATGCGTGTGAGCGGACATATACCGTGCATTATGTGGTAACCCGATGTCAGCAGTGTTAGGCTGCCGGCGATTCCCAGAATAGTAAATTGCATTGCAATGATACATCATGAATTAAATAGATTCAGCAATCCTTTATACCAAGCTATGGAAACGTAGCAAACGCCTATATTTAGATCCCTCCTCAGCCGCCTATACTGGCACCATATGTGCGGCCTGCACAGCAGGTAACCAGGGACCCAGGAGCACAGTGATAGCAAAAGCTTTTTACTCTTCGCTGGCTCCGGCTCTAATCATTATCTGGAGAAAGGGGAGGGGGAATCTTTGCTTGTTGCTATATTACATTTATCTTTATACTGTATGTTGTATTGCTGTACTATATAAAGAGGCTAGTTCAGAGTCACACACAAAGTGTCTGTAGTCGCAGCGTTGGTCTGATTTACTACTTAATGCGAATGCCAAATGATGCGGAGGTTTGTGCGTCTGCGCTGACCGTTCATCTTACTCCGCCCGCTGCAACAGTCATCACCTGTACTTACAACAGCCCCATGCCATCATCAGTATCTGCACCTACATCAGCCCCATGCTATCATCTGTATTTGCACCTACAACAGCCCCATGCCATCATCAGTATCTGCATCAGCCCCATGCTATGTGCCAGACATCCGTCATCATCAGTATCTGCTCCTGCATAAGCCCCATGCTAGGTGCCAGACATCCATCATCATCAGTATCTACACCTGCATCAGCCCCATGCTAGGTGCCAGAGATCCGTCATCATCAGTATCTGCACCTGCATCAGCTCCACGCTAGGAGCCAGAGATCAGTCATCATCAGTATCTGCTCCTGCATAAGCCCCATGCTAGGTGCCAGATATCCATCATCATCAGTATCTGCACCTGCATCAGCCCCATGCTAGGTGCCAGATATCCATCATCATCAGTATCTGCACCTGCATCAGCCCCATGCTAGGTGCCAGATATCCATCATCATCAGTATCTGCTCCTGCATAAGCCCCATGCTAGGTGCCAGAGATCCAGCATCATCAGTATCTGCACCTGCATCAGCCCCATGCTAGGTGCCAGAGATCCGTCATCATCAGTATCTGCATCAGCCCCATGCTAGGTGCCAGATATCCATCATCATCAGTATCTGCTCCTGCATAAGCCCCATGCTAGGTGCCAGAGATCCATCATCATCAGTATCTGCTCCTGCATCAGCCCCATGCTAGGTGCCAGAGATCCATCATCAGTATCTGCACCTGCATCAGCCCCACTCTAGGTGCCAGAGATCCGTCATCATCTGTATCTGCAACTGCATCAGCCCCATGCTAGGTGCCAGAGATCCATCGTCATCTGTATCTGCACCTGCATCAGTCCCACACCAGGTGCCAGAGATCCGTCATCATCAGTATCTGCACCTGCATCAGCCCCATGATATCATCAGTATCGGCACCTGCATCAGTCCCACACGAGGTGCCAGAGATCCGTCATCATCAGTATCTGCACCTGCATCAGCCCCATGCTAGGTGCCAGAGATCTGTCATTATCAGTATCTGCACCTGCATCAGCTCCATGCTAGGTGCCAGAGATCCGTCATCATCAGTATCTGCTCCTGCATCAGCCCCATGCTAGGTGCCAGAGATCCGTCATCATCTGTATCTGCACCTGCATCAGCCCCATGTTAGGTGCCAGAGATCCGTCATCATCTGTATCTGCACCTGCATCAGCTCCATGCTAGGTTCCAGAGATCCGTCATCATCAGTATCTGCTCCTGCATCAGCCCCATGCTAGGTGCCAGAGATCCGTCATCATCAGTATCTGCTCCTGCATCAGCCCCATGCTAGGTGCCAGAGATCCATCATCATCACTATCTGCACCTGCATCAGCCCCATGCTAGGTGCCAGAGATCCATCATCATCTGTATCTGCACCTGAATCAGTCCCATGCTAGGTGCCAGAGATCTGTCATCATCAGTATATATGCATCACCCCCATGCTGGGTGCCAGAGATCTGTTATCATCAGTATATATGCATCACCCCCATGCTGGGTGCCAGAGATCTGTTATCATCAGTATATATGCATCACCCCCCTGCTGGGTGCCAGAGATCTGTTATCATCAGTATATATGCATCACCCCCATGCTGGGTGCCAGAGATCTGTTATCATCAGTATATATGCATCACCCCCATGCTAGGTGCCAGCAATCTGTCATCATCAGTATATATGCACCTACATCAGCCCCATGCTAGGTGCCAGAGATCCGTCATCATCAGTATCTGCTCCTGCATCAGCCCCATGCTAGGTGCCAGAGATCCATCATCATCTGTATCTGCACCTGAATCAGTCCCATGCTAGGTGCCAGAGATCTGTCATCATCAGTATATATGCATCACCCCCATGCTGGGTGCCAGAGATCTGTTATCATCAGTATATATGCATCACCCCCATGCTGGGTGCCAGAGATCTGTTATCATCAGTATATATGCATCACGCCCCTGCTGGGTGCCAGTGATCTGTTATCATCAGTATATATGCATCAACCCCATGCTGGGTGCCAGAGATCTGTTATCATCAGTATATATGCATCACCCCCATGCTAGGTGCCAGAAATCTGTCATCATCAGTATATATGCATCACCCCCATGCTAGGTGCCAGAAATCTGTCATCATCAGTATATATGCACCTACATCAGCCCCATGCTAGGTGCCAGAGATCCGTCATCATCAGTATATATGCATCACCCCCATGTTGGGTGCCAGAGATTTGCTAGATATAGGCTCCCCATACGCACACCTTGTATGCAGTCGGGAAACCGACTGCCTTAATACCGACAGCCGGCTTCCCGGCTGCTTTATCCCGGCATGAAATAAATGACCGGCGTCTATATCTAGACGCCTGTCATTTACCCGACGCTGGGAGACCGGCGCCCGGCATCCCGATCGAAGGGATCAGGGCGATTGCCCCCCATAACAAACAGCCACTAATGTTACTGATGCTGCAGAAGGGCAGCTCAGGGGAGGGGCTCCGGCAGCGGCTACATATGGGATAGGGGGCTCCGGCAGCGGCTACATATGGGATAGGGGGCTCCGGCAGCTGCTCAGCTCACTGGAGTCTCCGTGTGCGAACCTGTACCCTGCCTGGGAGCCTCAGCAGAGGATAGGTGTGATTGGGTCAACTCAATGGGGTATATTTACTAAAGTGAGAGTTTTTAGAATCAGATTCTACATAACATTTATCTAGCACCTTCTAGAAGATAATAGCTAGAATCTGATTGGTTGCTATGGGCAACATCTCCACTTCTAAAAACTCTCACTTTAGTAAATATCCCCCAATGAGTGCAGCTCCCTAGGGACAGACCTCACTCGGTGACAGGGACCAGTGTAAACCAGAAAGTGAGCCTCGCGATGACTGGAAAGGGCGGGGGCGCTGTATGCATGTACCCTGTCTAGTGGAAAGGGTACTATAGTTTATACAGTATATCTTAATATATAAAAACAAATGTCCTGACTCACTGACTCATCAACGCCCAGCACAAACCCATGGGCCTAGAAACATGACATTCCGGGAGTACATTACTTCCATGCCGTAGGTACCCACTATGCAGGGATTTTTCGAATTTCGAAGGGGGTTAAAAGTGGTAAAATGTTTCATCCCCTTGTGCAATGTCCTGACTGATTGAACAACGCCCAGCACAAACCCCTGGGCCTAGAAACATGAAATTTAGGGAGCGTATTTCTTCCATGACCTAAGCACCCAATTAGAAGGGATTTTTAGACATTCAACTCCAATGGGGCGGAAAAGGGGTAAAATGCTTCCTCTCGATCGAGGTGACTGAGTGACAAACAGTGATTGCGCCAACAGTTGATCTCTTCTCACCAAGCTGCTTGCCTATTGTCGAGTCGCTCATCCCAGCCTTGTGCAGGGCTACAATGTTGTCCCTGGTGTCCTTAGACAGCTCTCTGGTCGTGGCCATGGTGGAGAGGTTGCAGTCTGACTGTTTGGAGGTGTGGACAGGTGTCTTTTATACATAACAAGTTCAAACAGGTGCCATTAATACAGTGGAGGATAGATGAGCTTCCTAAAGTAGAAGTAACAGGTCTGTGAAAGCCAGAATTCTTGCTGGTCGGTAGGTGTCCAAATATTTATTTTCCGCAAGAATATACAAATAAATTGATTAAAAATCATACAATGTGATTTCCAGAATTTTTTGTTCTGATTCTGTCTCTCACAGTTGCAGTGTACCTATGATGGGAATTACAGACCTCTCTCATCTTTTAAAGTGCAACAACTTGCACAATCGGTGGCTGGCCAAATACTTTTTTGCCCCACTGTATATATAAACCACCGCCCCCCCCCCCAAAACAAACGGCTAGACCCACCCCTGGTTATCTTTACCTTTTGAGAGACAGTTGTCTGTTTGTGTCCTAGTCCTAGAGATCTCAGGCACAGAGGAGTACCACTCCCCACTGTGTATTAAGGACAATGTTAAGTGTTTGAATGTACAGTGCATGCACTTAGCTTGATTGGTTAAGGAACCCTGGACAGGCTCTTATCCCCTCTGGTACTGTGTGTTTGAATGGGATAAAATCAGAGCCTGAATCAGAGCCTGCAAGCCCTGAGTGATTGTACTTCTGTGACATCTTGTAAGCTGTGAATTGTAGGCACAGAAACAGACAGATCTCAGGTGCAAAACTCCAAATTACTGATTATATATAAATACATTATGCAATAAAATATTGCAATCAATAGAGGTTTTTAGCATAATCATGGCCAAGGTTATGGGCCTACCCACCATATCCAGGTAACCTCTGTAGGGTAGGTCCCTAACATACTAGGGTTCAAATCCAGAGCACAGGGCACCCCTAAATCAGCGCAGCTGAGCCACCCCAGGGCATCGCTATAATGAGAAAGGTGAAATGTGAAGTAAGAAAGATAAGAGCAGCTTTGGCTGCATAGAAAAGTGAAAATACACTCCATTTAATGTGCTTTATTGCAACCTGAAGGAAAGGAGACGCCTTCAGCCTGGACTAGCACCCCTCCCCCATTGGTCTATAGCATGGAGTCTGGTATAGTATATGCACACTAATAATAGGCACAATATAAGTAAGTCCTACAAGTTATATACTGTAGTGCAGCTTTGGGTTGATTTTTGGGGTGTGGGTCCCCTGGATGGCTTTGGTTGGACGGCTTCAGGGCATCGCATTATAACATTCTTTCTTTTCTGCACAATTTTAACACTTTACTGTTTGTTTTTATTATATTTGTATTTTCACTTTTCTATGCAGCCAAAGCTGCTCTTATCTATCTTACTTTACACTTCACTTTTCTCATTATAGCGATGCCCTGGGGTGGCTCTGCTGCGCTGATTTAGGGGTGTCCTGTGTGTATATTTCAAGACATTGGGCCTGATTCAGAAGTGGGTCGATGTTGTGCACTGCGCATGCGCACGATGGCGGGAGCTCCGTCGTGCGCATGCGCCAGAGGTGACGAGCGAAGGACTTTAGGCACCCCCTTGGGGGACTTAGGTTTAGGCAGCGGGGAAGGGGGGGGTTAGGGTTAGGCACTTAGAGGGGGGATTAGAGTTAGCCACTTGGGGGGGAGGTTAGGGTTAGGCACCCCTAAGAAGGGTTAGGGTTGTGGGGTTGGATTAGATTAGTTAGTACTTACCTATCCACGATCGGGATTTCCAGCGCTGTTGGGCTTCCGCTGCCGGGATCTCTGCATTTGTCGGGCTGTCACTACCGGGAATCGAACCGCCGGCCATGGGCCTCTTAAGACCTTGGAGCCCTTAAGCCACTACTGTACATCTGCTGCTTTGCCCTAACACCAGCTATGTTCCTCAAAACTTACAATGCAAAGTGAATAAAATCAAAGCTGTATAACTGTTGGCATACTCATTTTTGTGGCCCATCAGCTTGGACTGTATCATAGTGAATATGTTTGGGCAGGACCTGTACCAATGTCATAGGGAGACAGATACCACAGGTCTGATTATGTATGGTCTCTGTCCCCATTTCCAGACGGGAAGGCGTTAATCCCAGTCTTCATTCCCGCTGCCTTCGCACTAACAGAGAAGTGACAAGTGATGTAAGAAACGATTTCTGCGAGGCAGCCGCGTTTCACCTGACTATTGTGCAGCCTGACCTGCTGCTTCTGTCTCCGCTCTCTTTCCAAACATCTATAACAACTGTATAATAACGTGCGCTGCCTAATGCAAGAAAACGCCAAAGCCAGTGGCTTTATCTCTAATGCCAGAAAACATCATAAACCGAAGGCCTTGTCTTCTCTTCTTCTGCCCATTTCACACCACAATAAGCATTTGTCCTTTCATCTTCTACAGATGGGGTGTCCATAAAATAGTTTCCACGCTGCTCTACCAATCAGATATAAATGAGCCCCTTAGATATTCCCGTCACCAGCCTTTGATGTCCTGATTTGTGTTGTTCACAATGGCAGCGTATACATGACAATATTCCTCCTGGAGGAGGAGGAGGAGGAGGAGGATGAGGAGGCAACTGCTGAACATGTATGATGAATTAGACCTGAGACTGTTCTGGGCTTCACAGCAGCACCTAGATCTGTAGGCGCACATGGTGGGATAATAACCAAATCACACAATCAGTTTCAGCTGCAATATACAGATTTACAGAGAGGGAATCTCAGCAGGACTTAGGAAAAGGTATTTTAGACATCCCGGGCGGATGGTTCGGCTGCAGCGTGAGCTGATCCTATTAATGCTGGAGGTGGTGCAGATCATCTGACAAGCACACACAGCTGACACTCCACTCCCCATTACATGCACGGGTTCTGCTCTCTGAACTGTCACATGTCATAGTGAGTGATTAAACGCTCTGCATACACGTATCCTCTGCCTGCACAGGTCATTATACTGTGTCCTAATGTGAACTGGATGTGAGCACAGCTACAATGTATCAGTGGGATAATAATGATCACAGATATGGAGTAAATTGCTCATTCATAGAACAGAAGTCTCTGACCATCTACTCTCCCCCCCCCCAATCTACTCCTGTCCGTCCTCTCCGTTCATCCTCACTATTCCTCCTCTAGCCACATCTGCATTCTCCTCTTATCCAATCCACCCTTCTCCTCCCCATTCCCCATCCTATACATTCCGTCTCCTCCCGTCTCTGTCACCCGCTAGCATGTCAGGAATGGTCCAGCCAGGAATACACACAATACAGGGAGCGGAATCTCTTTCTATAGTGGCCCAGGGCTAATTCTAAGCTTCAAAGATCAGCTCCATTTAAAACCACTAAAATGAAATATCAAGAACAGTAAAATAGCCAGAATCACCGCGATCCATTCCTGCAACCCTTCCTCTGCCACAGTTATTCCCAGCATAGTGTGAGGATACTGACATTATAGACCTCTCTGATATAACGTGGAAGCGCGCTCTGCTATTCCATTGAGAATTGGCAGGGTTCATTTTCGGCAGTGCGTGTAATGGAACATTGCATTTCTGGGGCACAAACAATGCACTGCCTTTTACATTCAATGACTGGACTAAGTGCCTTTATATAAGAGGCTTTACAGTATCTCACTGGGGCATTTAGCATACACTATATGGAATTGGGGAGGGAATGTTACACATTGTATACTGACAATAACAAACTGAGAATAAGAACCAGAGTGAAGGCAGAACAGAGAGATGCGCAGAGGCGATGGGATCACAATCATAATGGATTCAGCATAATTATGAAGTGCTAATGGCAATTACAATGTAAGACACAGGCAATCAATTCAGATGATGCAATAACATGGAGAGTTGTATGTACTGTACTAGAAGACTGACAATAGACATATAACAAACATATGGCAGATGTAAAGGAACGTGAGAATGACCCGACATTATCTACAGAAACGATACGACTATTATCATCATATTATGCAGCATTGCACATAGACGGCACTGTACAAATTACCGATTAGCTGCACAATGTAATATACTGGGGTGAGAGCAGTCAGATGGAGGTCATAGAGGAATACACCGAGGACTGGACCTCCCTGCATTGTGCAGACGGAGGCACAATATTTATATACAGCTATAAATAGGAGCCACAATCATTATGAGATATACCAGATACAGGTAGATGAGTCCACTGTATGGTGGTGGGAGGGGGAGTGCAGAGCCATGTGCCACATAGCAGAGAGATGGTACTGCCCAGTGGCTGCGGCTCTGGTCAATCAGTCTCTTTATAGAGGTACATACTGTATATAGAGGTACCAGTGACAGCTAATATGGTGCCTATATCTCTATAGGGAGGGACCAGTGACAACTAATATGGTGCCTATGGCTCTATAGGGAAGGACCAGTGACAGCTCATATGGTGCCTATATCTCTATAGGGAAGGACCAGTGACTGCTCATATGGTGCCTATGTCTCTATAGGGAGGGACCAGTGACAACTAATATGGTGCCTATGGCTCTATAGGGAAGGACCAGTGACAGCTCATATGGTGCCTATATCTCTATAGGGAAGGACCAGTGACAGCTCATATGGTGCCTATGTCTCTATAGGGAGGGACCAGTAACAGCTCATATGGTGCCTATATCTCTATAGGGAAGGACCAGTGACAGCTCATATGGTGCCTTTGTCTCTATAGGGAGGGACCAGTGACAGCTCATATGGTGCCTTTGTCTCGATAGGGAGGGACCAGTTACAGCTCATATGGTGCCTATGTCTCTATAGGGAGGGACCAGTGACAGCTCATATGGTGCCTATATCTCTATAGGGAGGGACCAGTGACAGCTCATATGGTGCCTATGTCTCTATAGGGAGGGACCAGTGACAACTAATATGGTGCCTATGTCTCTATAGGGAGGGACCAGTAACAGCTCATATGGTGCCTATATCTCTATAGGGAAGGACCAGTGACAGCTCATATGGTGCCTATGTCTCTATAGGGAGGGACCAGTGACAGCTCATATGGTGCCTTTGTCTCGATAGGGAGGGACCAGTTACAGCTCATATGGTGCCTATGTCTCTATAGGGAGGGACCAGTGACAGCTCATATGGTGCCTATATCTCTATAGGGAGGGACCAGTGACAGCTCATATGGTGCCTATGTCTCTATAGGGAGGGACAAGTGACAGCTCATATGGTGCCTATGTCTCTATAGATAGGGACCAGTGACAGCTCATATGGTGCCTATGTCTCTATAGAGAGGGACCAGTGACAGCTCATATGGTGCCTATATCTCTATAGGGAGGGACCAGTGACAGCTCAAATGATGCCTATATCTCTATAGGGAAGGACCAGTGACAGCTCATATGGTGCCTATGTCTCTATAGGGAGGGACCAGTGACAGCTCATATGGTGCCTATATCTCTATAGGGAGGGACCAGTGAAAGCTCATATGGTGCCTATGTCTCTATAGGGAAGGACCAGTGACAGCTCATATGGTGACTATGTCTCTATAGGGAGGGACCAGTGACAGCTCATATGGTGCCTATATCTCTATAGGGAGGGACCAGTGAAAGCTCATATGGTGCCTATGTCTCTATAGGGAAGGACCAGTGACAGCTCATATGGTGACTATATCTCTATAGGGAGGGACCAGTGACAGCTCATATGGTGCCTATGTCTCTATAGGGAGGGACCAGTGACAGCTCATATGGTGCCTATGTCTCTATAGGGAGGGACCAGTGACAGCTCATATGGTGCCTATGTCTCTATAGGGAGGGACCAGTGACAGCTCACATGGTGCCTATATCTCTATAGGGAGTTACCAGTGACAGCTCATATGGTGCCTATGTCTCTATAGGGAGGGACCAGTGACAGCTCATATGGTGCCTATATCTCTATAGGGAGGGACCAGTGACACCTCATATGGTGCCTATGTCTCTATAGGGAGGGACCAGTGACAGCTCATATGGTGCCTATGTCTCGATAGGGAGGGACCAGTTACAGCTCATATGGTGCCTATGTCTCTATAGGGAGGGACCAGTGACAGCTCATATGGTGCCTATATCTCTATAGGGAGGGACCAGTGACAGCTCATATGGTGCCTATGTCTCTATAGGGAGGGACAAGTGACAGCTCATATGGTGCCTATGTCTCTATAGGTAGGGACCAGTGACAGCTCATATGGTGCCTATGTCTCTATAGAGAGGGACAAGTGACAGCTCATATGGTGCCTATATCTCTATAGGGAGGGACCAGTGACAGCTCAAATGATGCCGATATCTCTATAGGGAGGGACCAGTGACAGCTCATATGGTGAATATGTATCTATAGGGAGGGACCAGTGACAGCTCATATGGTGCCTATGTCTCTATAGGGAGGGACCAGTGACTGCTCATATGGTGCCTATGTCTCTATAGGGAAGGACCAGTGACAGATCATATGGTGCCTATATCTCTATAGGGAGGGACCAGTGACTGCTCATATGGTGCCTATATCTCTATAGGGAGGGACCAGTGACAGCTCATATGGTGCCTATGTCTCTATAGGGAGGGACCAGTAACAGCTCATATGGTGTCTATGTCTCTATAGGGAGGGTCCAGTGACAGCTCATATGGTGCCTATGTCTCTATAGGGAGGGACCAGTGACAGCTCACATGGTGCCTATATCTCTATAGGGAGGGACCAGTGACAGCTCATATGGTGCCTATGTCTCTATAGGGAGGGACCAGTGACTGCTCATATGGTGCCTATGTCTCTATAGGGAAGGACCAGTGACAGATCATATGGTGCCTATATCTCTATAGGGAGGGACCAGTGACTGCTCATATGGTGCCTATGTCTCCATAGGGAAGGACCAGTGACAGATCACAAGGTGCCTATATCTCTATAGGGAGGGACCAGTGATAGCTCATATGGTGCCTATATCTCTATAGAGAGGGATGAGTGACGGATTATATGGTGCCTATGTCTCTATAGAGAGGGACAAGTGACAGCTCATATGGTGCCTATGTCTCTATAGGGAGTTACCAGTGGCAGCTCATTTGGTGCCTATGTCTCTATAGGGAGTTACCAGTGGCAGCTCATTTGGTGCCTATATCTCTATAGGGAGGGATCAGTGATGGATCATATGGTGCCTATGTCTCTATAGGGAGGGACCAGTGACAGCTCATATGGTGCCTATATCTCTATAGGGAGGGACCAGTGACAGCTCATATGGTGCCTATATTTCTATAGGGAGGGACCAGTGACAGCTCATATGGTGCCTATATCTCTATAGGGAGGGTCCATTGACAGCTCATATGGTTCCTATGTCTCTATAGGGAGGGACCAGTGACAGCTCATATGGTGCCTATATCTCTATAGGGAGGGACCAGTGACAGCTCATATGGTGCCTATGTCTCTATAGGGAGGGTCCATTCACAGCTCATATGGTGCCTATGTCTCTATAGGGAGGGACCAGTGACTGCTCATATGGTGCCTATGTCTCTATAGGGAAGGACCAGTTACAGATCATATGGTGCCTATATCTCTATAGGGAGGGACCAGTGATAGCTCATATGGTGCCTATATCTCTATAGGGAGGGACTAGTGACTGCTCATATGGTGCCTATGTCTCTATAGGGAAGGACCAGTGACAGATCATATGGTGCCTATATCTTTATAGGGAGGGACCAGTGATAGCTCATATGGTGCCTATATCTCTATAGAGAGGGATGCGTGACGGATCATATGGTGCCTATGTCTCTATAGAGAGGGACAAGTGACAGCTCATATGATGCCTATATCTCTATAGGGAGGGACCAGTGACAGCTCATATGGTGCCTATATCTCTATAGGGAGGGACCAGTGACAGCTCATATGGTGCCTATATCTCTATAGGGAGGGACCAGTGACAGCTCATATGGTGCCTATATCTCTATAGGGAGGGACCAGTGACAGCTCATATGGTGCCTATGTCTCTATAGGGAGGGACCAGTGACAGCTCATATGGTGCCTATGTCTCTATAGGGAAGGACCAGTGACAGATCATATGGTGCCTATGTCTCTATAGGGAGGGACCAGTGACAGCTCATATGGTCCCTATATCTCTATAGGGAGGGACCAGTGACAGCTCATATGGTGCCTATATCTCTATAGGGAGGGACCAGTGACAGCTCATATGGTGCCTATATCTCTATAGGGAAGGACCAGTGACAGATCATATGGTGCCTATGTCTCTATAGGGAGGGACCAGTGACAGCTCATATGGTGCCTATGTCTCTATAGGGAGGGACCAGTGACAGCTCATATGGTGCCTATATCTCTATAGGGAGGGACCAGTGACAGCTCATATGGTGCCTATATCTCTATAGGGAGGGACCAGTGACAGATCATATGGTGCCTATGTCTCTATAGGGAGGGACCAGTGACAGCTCATATGGTGCCTATGTCTCTATAGGGAGGGACCAGTGACAGCTCATATGGTGCCTATATCTCTATAGGGAGGGACCAGTGACAGATCATATGGTGCCTATGTCTCTATAGGGAGGGACCAGTGACAGCTCATATGGTTCCTATGTCTCTATAGGGAGGGACCAGTGACAGCTCATATGGTGCCTATATCTCTATAGGGAGGGACCAGTGACAGCTCATATGGTGCCTATGTCTCTATAGGGAGGGTCCATTCACAGCTCATATGGTGCCTATGTCTCTATAGGGAGGGACCAGTGACTGCTCATATGGTGCCTATGTCTCTATAGGGAAGGACCAGTTACAGATCATATGGTGCCTATATCTCTATAGGGAGGGACCAGTGATAGCTCATATGGTGCCTATATCTCTATAGGGAGGGACTAGTGACTGCTCATATGGTGCCTATGTCTCTATAGGGAAGGACCAGTGACAGATCATATGGTGCCTATATCTTTATAGGGAGGGACCAGTGATAGCTCATATGGTGCCTATATCTCTATAGAGAGGGATGCGTGACGGATCATATGGTGCCTATGTCTCTATAGAGAGGGACAAGTGACAGCTCATATGATGCCTATATCTCTATAGGGAGGGACCAGTGACAGCTCATATGGTGCCTATATCTCTATAGGGAGGGACCAGTGACAGCTCATATGGTGCCTATATCTCTATAGGGAGGGACCAGTGACAGCTCATATGGTGCCTATATCTCTATAGGGAGGGACCAGTGACAGCTCATATGGTGCCTATATCTCTATAGGGAGGGACCAGTGACAGCTCATATGGTGCCTATGTCTCTATAGGGAAGGACCAGTGACAGATCATATGGTGCCTATATCTCTATAGGGAGGGACCAGTGACAGCTCATATGGTGCCTATGTCTCTATAGGGAGGGACCAGTGACAGCTCATATGGTGCCTATGTCTCTATAGGGAGGGACCAGTGACAGCTCATATGGTGCCTATGTCTCTATAGGGAGGGACAAGTGACAGCTCATATGGTGCCTATGTCTCTATAGGGAGGGACCAGTGACAGCTCATATGGTGCCTATGTCTCTATAGGGAGGGACCAGTGACAGCTCATATGGTGCCTATATCTCTATAGGGAGGGACCAGTGACAGCTCATATGGTGCCTATATCTCTATAGGGAGGGACCAGTGACACCTCATATGGTGCCTATGTCTCTATAGGGAGGGACCAGTGACAGCTCATATGGTGCCTATGTCTCTATAGGGAGGGACCAGTGACAGCTCATATGGTGCCTATGTCTCTATAGGGAGGGACAAGTGACAGCTCATATGGTGCCTATGTCTCTATAGGGAGGGACCAGTGACAGCTCATATGGTGCCTATGTCTCTATAGGGAGGGACCAGTGACAGCTCATATGGTGCCTATGTCTCTATAGGGAAGGACCAGTGACAGATCATATGGTGCCTATATCTCTATAGGGAGGGACCAGTGACAGCTCATATGGTGCCTATGTCTCTATAGGGAGGGACCAGTGACAGCTCATATGGTGCCTATGTCTCTATAGGGAGGGACCAGTGACAGCTCATATGGTGCCTATGTCTCTATAGGGAGGGACAAGTGACAGCTCATATGGTGCCTATGTCTCTATAGGGAGGGACCAGTGACAGCTCATATGGTGCCTATATCTCTATAGGGAGTTACCAGTGACAGCTCATATGGTGCCTATATCTCTATAGGGAGGGACCAGTGACACCTCATATGGTGCCTATGTCTCTATAGGGAGGGACCAGTGACAGCTCATATGGTGCCTATGTCTCTATAGGGAGGGACCAGTGACAGCTCATATGGTGCCTATGTCTCTATAGGGAGGGACAAGTGACAGCTCATATGGTGCCTATGTCTCTATAGGGAGGGACCAGTGACAGCTCATATGGTGCCTATATCTCTATAGGGAGGGACCAGTGACAGCTCATATGGTGCCTATATCTCTATAGGGAGGGACCAGTGACACCTCATATGGTGCCTATGTCTCTATAGGGAGGGACCAGTGACAGCTCATATGGTGCCTATGTCTCTATAGGGAAGGACCAGTGACAGATCATATGGTGCCTATATCTCTATAGGGAGGGACCAGTGACAGCTCATATGGTGCCTATGTCTCTATAGGGAGGGACCAGTGACAGCTCATATGGAGCCTATGTCTCTATAGGGAGGGACCAGTGACAGCTCATATGGTGCCTATGTCTCTATAGGGAGGGACAAGTGACAGCTCATATGGTGCCTATGTCTCTATAGGGAGGGACCAGTGACAGCTCATATGGTGCCTATATCTCTATAGGGAGTTACCAGTGACTGCTCATATGGTGCCTATGTCTCTATAGGGAGGGACCAGTGACAGCTCATATGGTGCCTATGTCTCTATAGGGAGGGACCAGTGACAGCTCATATGGTGCCTATGTCTCTATAGGGAGGGACAAGTGACAGCTCATATGGTGCCTATGTCTCTATAGGGAGGGACCAGTGACAGCTCATATGGTGCCTATATCTCTATAGGGAGGGACCAGTGACAGCTCATATGGTGCCTATATCTCTATAGGGAGGGACCAGTGACACCTCATATGGTGCCTATGTCTCTATAGGGAGGGACCAGTGACAGCTCATATGGTGCCTATGTCTCTATAGGGAGGGACCAGTGACAGCTCATATGGTGCCTATGTCTCTATAGGGAGGGACAAGTGACAGCTCATATGGTGCCTATGTCTCTATAGGGAGGGACAAGTGACAGCTCATATGGTGCCTATGTCTCTATAGGGAGGGACCAGTGACAGCTCATATGGTGCCTATGTCTCTATAGGGAGGGACCAGTGACAGCTCATATGGTGCCTATATCTCTATAGGGAGGGACAAGTGACAGCTCATATGGTGCCTATGTCTCTATAGGGAGGGACCAGTGACAGCTCATATGGTGCCTATATCTCTATAGGGAGGGACCAGTGACAGCTCATATGGTGCCTATATCTCTATAGGGAGGGACCAGTGACACCTCATATGGTGCCTATGTCTCTATAGGGAGGGACCAGTGACAGCTCATATGGTGCCTATGTCTCTATAGGGAGGGACCAGTGACAGCTCATATGGTGCCTATGTCTCTATAGGGAGGGACAAGTGACAGCTCATATGGTGCCTATGTCTCTATAGGGAGGGACCAGTGACAGCTCATATGGTGCCTATATCTCTATAGGGAGGGACCAGTGACAGCTCATATGGTGCCTATATCTCTATAGGGAGGGACCAGTGACACCTCATATGGTGCCTATGTCTCTATAGGGAGGGACCAGTGACAGCTCAAATGGTGCCTATGTCTCTATAGGGAAGGACCAGTGACAGATCATATGGTGCCTATATCTCTATAGGGAGGGACCAGTGACAGCTCATATGGTGCCTATGTCTCTATAGGGAGGGACCAGTGACAGCTCATATGGTGCCTATGTCTCTATAGGGAGGGACCAGTGACAGCTCATATGGTGCCTATGTCTCTATAGGGAGGGACAAGTGACAGCTCATATGGTGCCTATGTCTCTATAGGGAGGGACCAGTGACAGCTCATATGGTGCCTATATCTCTATAGGGAGTTACCAGTGACTGCTCATATGGTGCCTATGTCTCTATAGGGAGGGACCAGTGACAGCTCATATGGTGCCTATGTCTCTATAGGGAGGGACCAGTGACAGCTCATATGGTGCCTATGTCTCTATAGGGAGGGACAAGTGACAGCTCATATGGTGCCTATGTCTCTATAGGGAGGGACCAGTGACAGCTCATATGGTGCCTATATCTCTATAGGGAGGGACCAGTGACAGCTCATATGGTGCCTATATCTCTATAGGGAGGGACCAGTGACACCTCATATGGTGCCTATGTCTCTATAGGGAGGGACCAGTGACAGCTCATATGGTGCCTATGTCTCTATAGGGAGGGACCAGTGACAGCTCATATGGTGCCTATGTCTCTATAAGGAGGGACAAGTGACAGCTCATATGGTGCCTATGTCTCTATAGGGAGGGACCAGTGACAGCTCATATGGTGCCTATGTCTCTATAGGGAGGGACAAGTGACAGCTCATATGGTGCCTATGTCTCTATAGGGAGGGACCAGTGACAGCTCATATGGTGCCTATATCTCTATAGGGAGGGACCAGTGACAGCTCATATGGTGCCTATATCTCTATAGGGAGGGACCAGTGACACCTCATATGGTGCCTATGTCTCTATAGGGAGGGACCAGTGACAGCTCATATGGTGCCTATGTCTCTATAGGGAAGGACCAGTGACAGATCATATGGTGCCTATATCTCTATAGGGAGGGACCAGTGACAGCTCATATGGTGCCTATGTCTCTATAGGGAGGGACCAGTGACAGCTCATATGGTGCCTATGTCTCTATAGGGAGGGACCAGTGACAGCTCATATGGTGCCTATGTCTCTATAGGGAGGGACAAGTGACAGCTCATATGGTGCCTATGTCTCTATAGGGAGGGACCAGTGACAGCTCATATGGTGCCTATATCTCTATAGGGAGTTACCAGTGACTGCTCATATGGTGCCTATGTCTCTATAGGGAGGAACCAGTGACAGCTCATATGGTGCCTATGTCTCTATAGGGAGGGACCAGTGACAGCTCATATGGTGCCTATGTCTCTATAGGGAGTTACCAGTGACTGCTCATATGGTGCCTATGTCTCTATAGGGAGGGACCAGTGACAGCTCATATGGTGCCTATGTCTCTATAGGGAGGGACCAGTGACAGCTCATATGGTGCCTATGTCTCTATAGGGAGGGACAAGTGACAGCTCATATGGTGCCTATGTCTCTATAGGTAGGGACCAGTGACAGCTCATATGGTGCCTATGTCTCTATAGGGAGGGACCAGTGACAGCTCATATGGTGCCTATATCTCTATAGGGAGGGACCAGTGACAGCTCATATGGTGCCTATATCTCTATAGGGAGGGACCAGTGACACCTCATATGGTGCCTATGTCTCTATAGGGAGGGACCAGTGACAGCTCATATGGTGCCTATGTCTCTATAGGGAGGGACCAGTGACAGCTCATATGGTGCCTATGTCTCTATAGGGAGGGACCAGTGACTGCTCATATGGTGCCTATGTCTCTATAGGGAGGGACCAGTGACACCTCATATGGTGCCTATGTCTCTATAGGGAGGGACCAGTGACAGCTCATATGGTGCCTATGTCTCTATAGGGAGGGACCAGTGACAGCTCATATGGTGCCTATATCTCTATAGGGAGGGACCAGTGACAGCTCATATGGTGCCTATATCTCTATAGGGAGGGACCAGTGACACCTCATATGGTGCCTATGTCTCTATAGGGAGGGACCAGTGACAGCTCATATGGTGCCTATGTCTCTATAGGGAGGGACCAGTGACAGCTCATATGGTGCCTATGTCTCTATAGGGAGGGACCAGTGACTGCTCATATGGTGCCTATGTCTCTATAGGGAGGGACCAGTGACAGCTCATATGGTGCCTATGTCTCTATAGGGAGGGACCAGTGACAGCTCATATGTATCTATATAACGGAGGCAGGGACCCTGCCTGTACATTGGGGTTCCCATATGTTTCTGTATATGGGGGGCTATGGCTGTATGTGAGGAGGACCCCTGTGCCTCTATCTGGATGCCTATAATGACTGTATATGGAGGGGCCCCTATGTGTGTAGGAGCCCCATGACTGCCCTGCCTGTGCCCGCAGGGGCGCCCGTGTCCCTGTACCCGGGCAGGAGCCCTCCTCACCTGACGTCGCCGTGCCGGCCGGGAGATGCGGCAGCGCTGCTGGGCCCTGGGAGCTGTCCGCGGGCTGGTGCTGAAACGCCGGAGCCTGGGCTGGGAGGTGGCTGCCCGGCTCCCCCTCCGCCTTCCCCGGCCTCCAGGCTGGCCTCGTTCCCCATGGCTGCGGTGTGTGTCCGGGGAGACGGTGACAGCAGCTGCCGGAGAGAGACGCTCACTCCCTGACAGCAGTAACGGCAGCAGCGGCGGCTTCTCCCTCCGCCATCATCATCTCTAGCGGCAGCGGCGGCGGCGGCGTGTGCCCGCGTCCTCCTGCGCGCCCCCGCCTCCCCTCACACGCGCGCTCCCGCCCAGGTCACGTGTCTCAGTCTCTCCGGTTCCGAGTTCTCCTGCGGTCACTCACGG